>CM045928.1:15134761-15399761 GCA_025177825.1 Aechmea fasciata | reverse complement strand
CTTGAAGTCCTTCAACCGATCACGTGGAGAAGTATGCATGTGGGAGCTGAGTAGTTGTAGCATTCTATTTGGGAACCTGACACTATATTGTTATAGTGAGTTTGACATATGTTTGTGAACATAGAAGCTATGCATGTCATAGGAGAAAATCTAATGTCATAAAGCGGTATTAGTCTTGGCATCAAATGGGACTTAGTGAGCTAATGTCATCAAGCGGCAATAGGCTCGTAATTGAACCTTGACATAGTAAATTCTAGTGTCATGAGTATTATTGTACTAGACCTTAGGGTTGCTAGTGACTTTTGCCATGTAAGAGACATGAGGTGGATACTTGAGATTGGACTTTGCTTGCTTGCCATTTGTGCCCATTCGCACATGCTTGTGAGGGTCGCTCCCTACAAGCCGGCACTCCGGAGTTGGCCTTTAGTTCGCGCGTGCGGTATTGAGGAACCTACGGGACCGTTTGGGACAGACTCATTCCTTGCGGGGAATGTTGGGCTACCACGGTACTTAGGTGGCACAAGCTGGATTACACTCGTGTAGATCCTAAAAGAGATTGGACAATGACATTCAACGAGAAATGACATCACTACTAGATAGGACATAGTAGTTGGATACTTGGACATGCTTAGAGCCTACTTTGAGACATATAGTATACTTGATAGGCCATTATATGCATCATAGTATACTTGAGATCAAGATAGAACATGTTATTATATGTTGGTATATCGGGTTGGGATAGCTTTTGCTTTTATCTCGCGTTCATATGACTTGGTAGTTTAGCATTTCATTATGCTTTTATTCCAGCAGAATTTATTACAGTTATTTACTTATCGCAGTTTTATACTATCTTTTTTGGGCCTAGTGGCGCATGAACTGAGGTCAGTAATTGCCCACTGGAAGCTATAAATTATAGTTCTCACGCCCTCTGTTTTTTGACTCGTTTCAGTGCCTTCTACATCAGGGGAGGCTAGGGATCGCGGCAAGGGTGACGCTTCAGGCTAGCGACCGAGGAGTCTAGCTAGGTGGATCATCATCTCCTTTTGTTTTTGTTGGAGAGGATGAGAGTTTTTGTACCGTTATAGTGGCTACCCTTTTGTACACTGTTATTGGATTGGATGTTGTTCCCACTTGTGTTTATGGTTATATTTCAGTTTATTATTCTTCCTATTTGTTGTTAGATGTAGTTGTATGTGGCTCTGATGCCCTTAGATATAGCCTATTATTGTTTTAATTCTTTTTAGTAGACGCCTTATATGTGTTGACATATGGCGGGTCTGGACAAGCTACTGGGAAGGCTCTGTCGGTCCCGAGGCGTGACACACACACACGGGCGCACACACACGCGCACATGCACACGCGCACACACACACACGCACGCGCACACACACGCACGCACGCACACACACGCACACACACACGTGCGCACACACACGCGCACACACACGTACACACACACACGCATACACACACGCACACGTACACGCACCCACACACACGCACGCACACGCACACGCACACACACACATACCCACGCACACACGCACCACGCGCACACATGCACCCACGCACACACATGCGCGCGCCGCACACACGCGCACACACGCGCACTGACACACGCACACGCACACACGCGCGCACACACGCACACGCACACATTGGCCTTTGAGCATATCGATCCGGTATGTTACAACCGATGTTTGGCCTTTGAGCATTTCAACATTGATCGCCCGAGATTTGTTCGCATTTCACGAACACCAGCGTTCTGATCCACCACAAGAGGGTGTTCATTTCTGAAAAAGTGGTTGTAGGTGTCAGCCCGTGAGCCCTAGAGTGGTTATATGCCTGGCAGAGTGGCAGTGGTACTATCAGGAAGTATCCGGTGTGAACCTCCAGGGCACAGGCTTGAGGTCTGCGGACCAACAGAGCAGCAGATTCTAGATTGGGAATATATTGGACTTCTTGTTCGGTTGACACATATAGCTATAGTAGCAGTTGTTGCATGTGTACTTCCAGTTATCTCTTTACATTTGTCTTACTACTATAGCTCTGATATCCTCTATGCTTTCAGTTGTTCATTACACTAGCGGTAGTTATTCTTATACATCTTGTTCATGTATATTGTTGCTACTGTAGTTAGTATTTCACTTACCCATATTATTGTTTATCTCTTCCCCGATCCGGTGAGTACTCCTCGCCTTCATCGGCTTGCGGTACCCACTGGGAGGGGAGACATGTTTATATGTTCTCACCCCCCACTATTTTTCAGGTATCACGGGCAGTAAGGGTTGAGACAAGACGTGAGACACGTTCGTAGCAGTCGATAGAGCTTCCAACCCGGTTTGTTGGTTTAGTTACTACCCTCTTTACTTCTATTGATATTCATATGGTTCAGTTGGTTTTATTTACTTGAGTAAATATGATTTTAGTAAATGAATACAAAGGATTTGTGAATCGTTGTGAATGGAAAATGATTTTCTACCCCTCGCGGTAGTGTGTTTTCAAAAGATAAAGAGTTTCCGTATAGGAAACAGTTTTAAAAAGTTTTATATGGATTTATGTTTAAATCATAAATGTGAACATGTGGTGAATGGTGTATGGATATGTAGATGTAGAATGTCTTTATATTCAGTTGTGGTTGTATCCTATTTGCATCTTGTACTTGTGCGACCCCGTGCAAATACAGGGGAGACTCTGTCTGTGTGAACAGTGGACTCCCTATATTTGTGGCGGATCTGGCATACCCTTGGGGTCAGGTTTTCAAAAAAGAAATTTCGCTGTGTTTTACTATAAAAAGGACCCTGGGGCGTGACAATTAATTTTTTAGCCTTTGGATTGAGAAATGTGTGGTTAGGATAATGTGGGCCCTGTAGGGTTGAGTGGGTATTCAGTTGAATAGTATATTCTAACAGGTAAAAATAATCAAAGGGTTAAATCTAACGGTGGAAAATTCGATAGCACCAAATTCTTGGTGCTATCGATAGTATCCCAGCCGGATCTCTCTCTCTCTGTAGCATATCGAAAATTCGATAATAAGATCGGACTTTGGCCAAATTGACTAAAGTGCGAAAATAAAATAGTTGGACATGTTCCAATTGCCATTCCAAACTTCTTGGAAAGGTTAGAAGATAATCTAAAAGAATTGAAAGGGTTTTGGCGTTGTTCGGCGCGAAGTTGAGTCGAAACGACGCGAAAAACACAAGTCTGGGCATTTTGTACCGGTACAGGCAAAGTTGCTGTACCGGTATAGCAACTTTGACCGAGAGGGAGAGCTCTCGGGTTTGTGAGGTTTTTGGTGTTTGTACCGGTACAAGCCATTTTATACCGGTACAAATGCTGCGAAACCGAGAGGTAGCTCTCGGGTTTGCCTCTGGAGCATTTTATACTGGTACAAGCAGTTTTGTACCGGTACAAATGCTGCGAAACCGAGGGAAGTTGCTCTCGGGTTTCGCCACCGTAGCACCCCATACCGGCATGATCTCCCCATACCGTATGGGACGGATCCGATAGCACTTAGCCAGAACAAGAAGTTGAGGGGCTTTTTGGCTATTGTTACAACACAATAAGCTTTCCCAACACCCCTCTCACAGCACACTCACTACCCTCTCCCTTTTCTCTCTTTTGTTCCCTTTCTCTCTCTAGAAAAACCCTAGGGTTGGGTGGAGAAGGAGAAGGAGAAGGAGAAGGAGAAGAAGGTGACCTTGGAGCTTTTGGGAGGACTTTGAAGCTCTCCTACACCAAGGGCTTGGAGAAGCTTTGCACTAGAGGTAAGATCTCACAAGTAAACTTCTAGGGTTTTGGTTTTCTCTAAGTTTTGGAGTTTTCTAGCTTGTTGCTAGTACTAGAGGACTTGTATGGCTAAGAACACCATGAAAGCTCCATGAGAGCTCAAGTGCTCTCATGGTGATTTCTTAGGGTTAGTTGTAAACCCCAAATAGATGGTTCTAATGGGTCAAGGATGGTTTTAGAGAGCTTCTAGGTTGATCTAAAACTATGTTTTGCTTGTGAATGAGATCAAAACCCTAGGTTTGGTATAGGGCATTGTTGGAGCACCCAAAATTGGGGCCTTTGAACATAGGGGTTCTTGGGTCAAATTGACCTTGTAGAAACCTAATTGGGGGTATTCCCGACGCGTGGGACAACTCCGTTTAATTAAACGAAAATCCGATATAGGGGCTACTGTGTAAAATAGCCTGATTAGGTTCACTTTTAAACTGCAGGTTTTTACCTGGACCTCGGTTGGTCGTGAAACTTCTTGGGCATCCTCACAAAATTATTTTAAGGTGGGGGGGTGCATTCCGGAATTATCGAATTCCCTTCTATGTCTATTTCACCTGTTTGAGCATCTTATGTGTATAGTAAATTCATGCATGATAGGGTAGTTGGAATATATGCAATTGGTTGAACCTCAATTCATGTTCAAGAGTGTAATGAACTTGAAAGTTGAAATGGAACCATAGAGGCATGAGAATTAGAACCCTACTTGTGTGAATATGGAATGGACTTGATCTTAGTCAACAAAGGTGATATTGAACATAGAGACAAGATTGGCATTGAGATAACCATAGTTAAATATTGTTTTACCTTAGTGGCATTATGGCAAGTATGATATACATGATTAGGTAGAAAACCTATCATTGACAATGGCATGGTAACTAGTGGCTATGAATCCTCAATGTGAGGATTAGATCGATACTCTTGATAAGTCTTGGCTTGAGGGAGGTCGCTCCTCCTCAAGCGGTGAGTTCCGGAACAGTCACCTAGGGGATCGTGGCCCGGACGGACGGTCCCTCGGGTCTTGCAGGCTTAGAGCCTCCCCGTTCAGTGAGGGATTTTGGGTCTTGAGTTTGTTGGGGTTAACTATGTTAACCGGCGAGATTGGGTAATGAGCCAAGTAAAGTATGGTAAAGTGCATGCATGCAAACATATTTAAATTCGATTATCTATCTATCTGACTCTTTCTTGTGCATAGTATTAGCTTATATAGTTTGGTTACTATTTCATTTCCGTTGAAATACTTATGCTGGATAGACCTAGTGGGTAAGTCGGCGGGCTGTCGAGCCCACCGGGAACTTCGTTGGAGTTCTCACACCACGAACCCCACAGGTCCTAGCGCGAGCGGGGCAGCGGAGGACCGGGGCAAGGGGTTAGCGCCATAGCTAGTGGCCACCGGAGTTTGCATCTAGTCATTTCCTTTTTGGTTATACTTGTATCAACTTTATTTTGTTGAACTATAGATGTCAAGTTGTAAACAATTCAAGTAATTTTTGGGAGATGACAAATGTAAAAGAAATGATGTATTGAATGCTTAAAGAATGTAATAGATTAGTTTACTTGTATTTGGTTCAAAATGTAATCAAGTTCATGTATGGTTTATATTCTAGCTTAGTGCTTACTCTTCCGCTGTGTTGTTGCTTACCTTCGTGTAAGCCTTGTATAATTGCAAATTCTCTTTGATTTGTTAAATTGTACTTGTTGTTAGAGCTCACAAGTGGGAGGCCCTATCCGTTCGGCGTCTGTTGACGTGGCCCGAACCCGACCAAATAGGCGGGTAGCGGGGCGTGACACACACTCTCTCTCTCTCTCTCTCTCTCTCTCTCTCTCTCTCTCTCTCTCTCTTTATATATATATATATATATACAGTCCAGCTATGGTGCTTGTAAAAGTACCAAGCACTTTGTGCTTGTAAATTTTTTACCGTTAGAGCTACACCTTATATCATTTTTACCCATTAGATTATACTATTCAACCAATTACCTACTTAACCCTAGGGGGCCCATCTCATCCTAACCACCCGTTAGATTATACTATATAAAAGCACATATTTCAAATTTTGGTACGTCAACATACCTATATTTTAGCAGGGAAAAAAAGTTTAGTTCCTCTTTCTTTACGTAAAATAAATAACGTAATGAAATAAACTTTTAATTATTCTTTACCTCTAAAATAGAAAAGAAATTTATACTTATCTAAATTTTTTTCAATTGAAGAATATCTACTGTGAACCAATATTTTAAATTAAAATTTGTTTAATTCTTATTTATCTCTAAAACATAAAAAAGAAAATCATGCTTAGCCAAAAAATTGCTAACAAGAGGATATTTACTATGAATCTATATTTTAGTTCAAAATTTAAAATTAATTTTAAATTTTAAAATTTGGAACTATTAACAGATTATCTCAAACGAAAAATAATTAATTAATTTGAAAACAAATTAAGTTTAAATGTAAGGACTGAGATTTTGACAGTGTAATTAGACTCTCCGTTGACGATGTTCCTGTGTGTAATTTAATTACATGAACACTCGTCAAGTTTCAGGAGAAAATGAGCTAAAATGGCGAAGATACGCGATTATTAGTTTTCACTTAAAGTGAATAGTAACCCGGTTTTTCGGTGAAGTCACGGAGTAGAGTTGGCTTCTGGCGCGTATCGGACTCCGTTCATAGCGATCCAATAGCTCGTTTTGATCGGTTCAGTCATTCTGGAACCAATGGCACTGACGGATTTTAGATCTGATGCACGGTTTTCGAGAAAAAATAATTTTATCGAAAAGAGGGTTTTCGCTCTTTGCTGTTCTTGTATTGCGAAACCCCTCGTGCTTCGTGCTCGTGACCTGGAGTTGGGTGAAGTACGTTTGAGGTCCCTACTGGTGGTAGGGAGGCTGAATTCAGACGCAAAATTAAGGTTTTGCGAGTTTACACATCGATATATGTGTAATATTTGGGTTAGTTGGAGAGCGGACGGGTTTCTTCGTGAATCCGTGACCGATCGAGACAAACCAAAATCGCAGGTTTGTTGTCTCCGTCGTGCTGATCGCACTGGTACAATCCGTTCACAAATCTGACGGACGGATCTGCGGAGATTGCGCGTTGATCGAGGAGAGGTCGGTGAGGGCAAAACGGTATTTTCGCAAAAGTTGGGACATTTTATGTACCGTTTTGTGTGAGATCGTACGTGGAAGGGTATTCATGCGTTTTACATGTGCTGTGAGGGACCCATGTATTAAATACTGAGGTTTGGTGGGCTTTTTCGCATTTGTGCTATGTATATACATATAGCATTTCTAGGGTTTCCTTTCATCCTACCCTAACGCTAGCCCGAACTAACCCTAGCCACCCTAGAGGAGCCTTACCCTACGCCGCCGCCGACCACCCTCGTCCGCCGGAATTCCCATCATCTTCCTCCCTCTCCATCTCTCTCCCACTTTCTCTCGGGCCGAGGCTACCTTGCCTCTTTTCTCTTAGTGCTGACGTCGCCCTGATCTCCGGATCGTCTCACCGGCCGCCGCCGCCTCCGCGCGCTGCCGCGCCGTGAGCCGCTCGCGACCAACCTCGGCAGATTTGGGGCCGAACCGCATGATCTCTCTCTCTTGCGCCGCCGTCGCCGAGACAGACATCATGACCTCCCTAGGCCTCGTACGGCCCTCCCGCCCGGCCACCGTCGCCTCCGACCACCGCCGCCGCCGCCGCCGCCTAGGCATTCTCGCGGGCCGGGCCGAGTCGTCTGCCGAGCGAGCTTAATCTAGCTTGCACCACGTGCTATGGCCTCCTGACCGGCCGCGCCGCCGTCCTTCTACCGTCGGCGATCCCGTGCTCGCCGTCTCCACCGTTCTCGTTGGCCGCCGCCGCCGCCATTGCTTCCCCGCGACCGCACTTGAGAAGCTCGGGACGAGGCAAGGGCCGCGCCGCCTTCGCGCCGCCGCCTCCTTGCATTGGCCGGGCCGCCTCCCTCCCGCCTCCGACGACCCCTCGCCGTCTCCCGAAGCTTCCCGCCCGTTCCCGTGGCCGTCGACCGCCGCTCCTTCCCGCGGCCGCACAGGGCCGTGCAGCGAGTCACACCCGCCGCCGCCGCCGCTTACCGCCGCGGCGTGAGCATCGGCTCCACCTGGCCGGCCGCACACATCGACCGCCGGTTACCCCGCCGCCGGAGCTCCCCGCTGGCCGGATCTGAATCTTGCTCCCCACGGGTTTGGTGGCTAGGGCATCATTGCCCGCCGACTCCGCCGCTCTCCGCCGTCATTCGAGGTGAGCATCGCTTTCCTCCCATCCCCCGCACCCACCTCTGACCCGCGGGCGCGCCGTCGTGCCGTCGAAAGCCGGCCGGAGCAACTTTGCTCCGGCCAAGCACGAATTGAGGCTTTCTTTTGTCGGGTTGCTGTTCTGTGCTCCTCGAGGCTTTTCGATCCCGACGTAAGGGAGCACGATGATCAGGACTCATTGCTGATGTTAGACCCCAGATAGTCCTATATATGAGATATAATAGGGCGAAACTCTTAACCCGGCTTAAGCATTTTGGGTGGTGGCAAGACCCAAGAGATTAAGAGAGTTAAGCGTGCTAGGACGGGAGTAGTCCTAGGATGGGTGACCCCCTGGGAAGTTGGGGCGTCACAGATGGTATCAGAGACAATTACCAGCCGGAGGTGTGAGATGAGTCTCGGCTGAGCCAGGGTCTGGATGACGGGCTAGCGAGACGAGTCTCACATCGCCCGGTACTTGTGAGTCCGAGCCGACGAGGACGTCGGGGCTTAAAGGAGGGGAGATTGTGAGACCCCAGATAGTCCTATATATGAGATATAATAGGGGTAAACTCTTAACCCGGCTTAAGCATTTTGGGTGGTGGCAAGACCCAAGAGATTAAGAGAGTTAAGCGTGCTAGGACGGGAGTAGTCCTAGGATGGGTGACCCCCTGGGAAGTTGGGGCGTCACAGCTGATCACCGTACTCAACTTGGTTTCAGTCGGAAAGGTCCCGATCAGCTGTTTCGGCGATGCCGCTCCGTTTGAGCCTGTTTGGCTGCTATTACAGGTTTGCGCGCGTTTCTCCGGCGATTCGAGGCTGTTCCGATGCCTCCGGGGGTGAGCACGGTGATCGCTGGTCAGTACCGATCACAGTGCTCACTTCACTTTGGATCAACAAAGCCCGGTTATCGCTGTTCGGTGCGTTTTTCGCCGACTGCGCGCTGTTTAGCTAAATTTAGCGTCGCTCATGCGCGTGCCACAGTGGCCGGATGTGCTCCAAAAGGTGAGCACGGCCTCCGGCACGCCGAGATCTATCAGCAGGTGCCTCGGCTTGGTTGATTGACTTCTGTCTTGCGTAGTCGGGCCATAAAAGCTCCGAAATCACATAAAATAATGTGATTTCGGATGATTGGGAGGGCTTTTATGCAATTTTGTATTACGTGGCTGCTGTTGGTAGCATGTGCAGGCTGTGGGTGACCTCTGGACTGATTGTCCAAGGTCCGATAGCCCTTGCGGAAATCGAAAGTCGATTTCGGTGCGTTTTTCGGCGAAATTCGCCGAAAGAACGCGGTTTTGGTCCAGATCTCTTCCGGCGTTGTTTGGTTGCTCTATGAGTTGTCGCTAAGCCTCGTTGGCTGGTCACCATCGTCATCTCATGGGTTCGTTGATGATGGGTGAGCGACGGTGGGTTCTAGTGTCGAAATAGACAATTCCGGAAACCCGTATTCGTACAATTATTCGACGATAATTGTGTTGTATCGTTATCTTGTGTTTGCTGCCAAAACATCCAAATCGGAGTGTTTTGTGGCGGCGGGTGACTCGTGACACGAATTGGTGTGTATCGGGACAGTTCGTGTGTCCCGGCGATGTCCCGGTGCGGTTTACGGGACTTCCGGCGGGTTACGGCAATCGATTTTGGGAAACCGATTCCGTGGGTTTAGTTGTGGAGTTATGTGTTTAGTGTTCTATCATTTGCGGGTTAGACACTAACCTGGTGGACCCTCCGTAGGTCCGGTTTACGATCTTTTGCAGTGAGGAGACAGACGCGACAGTTATTCAGGTAGGTACTTCGATTTGACGTCGGTACAGTGGTGCAAGCTCCGTGACGGTTTCTTACCTTTGTTCTCCTGTTATTGTTATTACTTAGTATATATTGAGCCTTGCACCCATATTGTTTTCATTACGCTCTACTCAGATATTTCCATGCTTAGTATCATGTATAGGAGTAGAGTAGTTTATCTATGTGCAATACCATATTTCATTATTGCTCTATTTGCTTATTCTACATATCCTGTATCATGTTTAGAGTAGAGCGGTTTCGTGACTATCTGTGAGGCTATGACCTAGTAAGGATGTGAATTCTCGAAATTCGAGAGTTGCACTTCGTCCAGAATCGACTAATTGTCGAGTGGGTATGCTCTTGAAAAGCCAAAGATACCTAAAACCCAAAAAGTGCATTGGAACTGGAGTCCACGAGAGCGAAATACGAAAAATCTGCATTCTGGCAGAATCTGCTCTCGGGGACCGGTCTCCACATGGAGGGACCAGTTCCCGTAAGCTTGGTGCGCAGAGAAAACCCTCTGCGCCCCAGAGTTGCTCTCAGGGATCGGTCCCCGTTGAGGGAGACCGGTCTCCCCGTGAGCAGGAGGAGGTCCCTGTGGGAGAGGACCGGTCTTCGAGAGCAAGCTCTCGGGGACCGGTCTTGGCTGCAGGGACCGGTCTCCGAGGGACCGGTCTCGGCAGGAGAGACCGGTTCCCGTACGCGAAATGGGGCTGGCAGAGGGCTCAGCTGAGGGTGTAGGTTATCGGTCTTAGGATCTAATAGGAATCAACACCTAGAGGGGGGTGAATAGGTGTTCAACGGCCAATTAAAAATCTAGATACGATTTTAAAGTAATTGCGGAAAAATAAAATCAAACACACCAAGATTTACGTGGGAAAACTCCAAACCGGAGTGAAAAACCCACGGGACCGATCACACGAAAATTCACTAAGTAACAACCGAGTACAAGGCGATTCACCCACGACTTTACCCGATTAACCGAATCTTCTATGTGAATATCCTTCGCTGGTCCACGATCGATTGAAGTCCTCCAACCGACCACGCCGCAACTCCTTGCCGCGCCAACGCCTCGAATCCACAAAGCGTCCACCGAGTCCTCGGCTCCCCCCTACACGCGATCCCCGCGCAACACACCTCCGTCCGGAGAAGAAGAACGAAGATTTATGGTGATCTCCAAGTTAAAGTACCGTAGACGATGGGAGGGATTCGTCTAATTGATCATCAAATTGATTCGCAAGGGTAGAATCAAAGGGAAGAACCTTGAATCAACTTGACGATCAAATCTCCATCAAATCTCTCTAAGAACTAGATCAAAAAGCTTAGGAGAGAGATTCTAGGGTTTTAGGATTGAAGTATGTTCAGGTATATTATTGTATATCCGTCCTTGAACCTCCCATGGTCTATTTATAGAGTTAGAAGACTTTGAAGTCGAGTAGAATTGAAATCAGCCTTTTTAGGAATTCTGTTTTCGAGTCCACTATCCGGTCAAACCATCTCTCGTCCTGGTCTCGGTGTGTCGTCAAATTTTTCGCAATGAGCACCGGCCGGTCGATCAGGGGTTTGTCCGGTCCTAGGTTTCTAGCACTCGTAAAGTTCACTTTATCGTGTCCCAGTAATCCACGATCCGGTCAAAGGCCTGCGAAACTTTCTGCTATCAACCTCACTGTGTCCGGTCAAAGAGGTTGGTCCGGACAGAGTGTTGCGAAAAGCCAGATGACAGACTCACTGTGTCCGGTCAAAGGGGCTGATCCGGACAGGGTTTATACAGAAAATATTTTTCATAAAAATCAATATTTTAAACCCTTTTTAAGGCTTCTAACTACTATGTTATTAGTGTTAATCACCATAAATGATCTTAAATGCATACCTGAGGTGTCGAGCTTCTCTGACGAGTCCTGGAGCGTCCGATCTTCTTGTAATCTCTTGATCTCTTCAAGACTCCGACAAACTCACGAAATCCGCCAACTTACAAAATCCTTAACAATCTCCCTCTTTGGCGATTTCGTGACAAAACTACTTATAGCTCATACAACCTCAAAATCAAAAAGACAAGAGAATATCGTAATCACCAAACGATAACTCTTTGCATGATCGATCCAAAAAAAATAAAACATTACAAGTTCATTCAATCCTAAAATGTCCTAGACCTTGGAGTCTTGAAGTCTTGAACGTTTCCTGCAAAAAGATCTCAAACACATTCAAGCATCAAGAACTTTTTGTTAAGGATTTTATAAGTTGGCGTATTTCGTGAGGTGTTTGGAGTCTTGAAGGAGTCAGGAGCACACTTAGGACAAGCTGATGCAAATGGACGTTACAAGACTTTACAGTAAAGCTCGGCACCTCAGGTATGATAATAAGATCATTTATGGTGTTTCTAATCTAATATATAGTGGTTAGGAGACTTGAAATTATTTTTCATATAATAAAATATAAAGCTGAAAAAATTGTTTGAGATCCGGATCAGGCTGGTGTGATTCGGATCCCGAAAGCCGATTTCCTGCGCAAGTTGTACTGAGATCCGGACCTGGGTGCTGATTCGGATCCCGTACCTTGGTGTCTCAAGTGGCGTAAGGGTGGACCGGACCAGAGAACCCTGATTCGGATCCCGAGGCTTAAGTTTTGATGTTGCGCACACTTGGACCGGATCTCATGCTTAGGACCGGATCTCATGAAATTTGTTTTTCAATGACGAAAGAGAGATCGGGTTGAGGGGGTCAGGTCCGGACCCTGGCTGCGGGAAATCTTTCCAGATTTGGTATTTTTAATCCTAATCTATCTCTAAGTCTCCTAAACATTATATAAGGACCATGGGGGTTCAGAATTATTTAGACCTACAATCTTAATCTCTTTGAAAACCCTAGAAACTCTTTTCTACCCTAATGCTTGTCTAAATAAGAGTTTTGAAGGTATTGTTCATCAATTTGATTCTAGTTCTCGATTATTTCTTTGAAATCAAGTTGATGATCAATTAAAAGAGATCCCCATCGGTCTATGGTTTTGAATTGGTAAAATCACCATAAATCATCGTTTTCTACTCCGGATGGAGATTGGCGCGAGATCGCGTGAAGGACCGTGGATTCGGTGGACGCATCGAGGATTCGGAGCGTTGTTGCGGCAAGGATTTGCGGCGTGATCGGTTGAAGGATTTCAAGCGATTGAGGACCGCGAAAGAGATCCACATTGAAGAATTGGTAAAATTGGGTTAGGTCATAGGTAAATCACCTTGTACTCGATTTGATTCTTAGTGGATTTTCGTGTGAACGGTCCCGTGGGTTTTTCTCTCCGTTTTGGAGTTTCCCATGTTAAAAATCTCGTGTGTTCGTTTATTTTCCGCATTTATTTTTAAAACGCATAGAGATTATTTGTTTTGCCATTATACACCTATTCACCCCCCTCTAGGTGTCGATTACCTTTTAGATCTTTGGGATCCATATCTTTCAAGTGGTATCAGAGCGGGTATAGGTTGTAGATAATGGCCGAGGGCGGTAATATTAATCGACCTCCTTTCTTCGATGGCACTAACTATGCTTACTGGAAAGTCCGCATGAGGGCGTTTTTAATTGCCATCGATGAAAGAGTTTGGCAATCGGTGGAATTTGGTTGGAAACACCCCACCGAAGTAGTTGATAATACTACCGTCCCCAAGCCTCGAACTAAGTGGACTAAGGACCAAAACGATCTTTCATCTTGCAACGGGAAGGGGATTAATGCCTTGTTTAATTCTTTAAATCAAACCGAATTTTCTCGGGTTTCGGCGTGTGAAACCGCCAAAGAAATTTGGGACACTCTTAAAACCACCCACGAGGGAACAAGTCTAGTCAAAGTTCAAAAATTACAAATGTTGACTAGTCGTTTTGATTCTATTCATATGGAAGAGAATGAAAATTTTACCGAGTACTACACTCGCCTTCAAGACATAGTCAACACTTGTTCCAATTTGGGTGAGAAGATCCCCGAAACCAAGATCATTCGTAAGATTTTAAGAACTCTTCCTGAGCGTTTCCGAGCAAAGGTCGCGGCAATTGAAACCGTGAAACACCCGGATGAGATGAAAGTAGATGAACTAGTTGGTGCTCTTCAAACTTATGAGATGACCTTTCCTTCTAATTCATCTTCTTCCAAGTTGTCTTCTAAGTCCACAGGGATGGCGCTTAAATCTACTAAAGGAGGCAACGAGGACTCCACTTCCTCCGACTCGAACGCGGACACAACATTGGAGGAGTTCGAGAAGCAACTTGCTCTCCTTACAAGGAAGTTTCGACGGAATTTTAAGAAGAAATTCCCTTCAAAGTCTTTTTCTTCATCAAAATCAAAAGGGAGTTCTTCTTCTACATCTTCTAAGTCAAAACGTGACGACAAGTTTTCTAAAGACTCTTCTAAGGATAAGAAACAAGAAGAAGGACAAATCCAATGCTATAAATGTCGTGGCTTCGGACATATAGCATCGGATTGTCCAAACAAAAAGGTTTTGAAAAAGAAAGCCATGCAAGCCGTCACTTGGGACGACTCGACCTCGGATGAGTCCACCTCAAGTGATGAAGAAGTTAATGCTACGGCTCTTTCATCAATTATGTGCTTAACTTCATCCGATTCACTTTCTAACTCTTCGTTACATGAAACTTCCACTCCGGAGAACTCAATGGGTGAAGAATCGGATGGAGATGACATGGCCGCCGCATATCATCAATTGGTTGATGAGTCGAGGAAGATGGCTAAGCTCAACAAACGGTTGCGGCGGAGAATCATTGATCTAGAAGGAGAGAACTCAAACTTGACAACATCTATCAAGAGCTTGGAACAAGAGAAGGATGGAGTGTCACGAGCCTACAATTCAATAGTGGAAAAGGTGGCAATTCTTGAGAAAGAGAAGGAGACATATGAAGAAAACTTAAAGTTTCTAAATAAGCAATTGACGGAATCAAAAGAGGCAAACTTGGAGTTCACGAAGACTATTATACATCTTAGATCGGACTTGAACAAGTTTTCCTCCGGTACGGCTAAATTGGATAGGATGCTTGGAATTGGACAAATCAATAAAATCGGACTCGGATATGAGAGGACTTACGTAGATCTTCTTAAGGAGCAATCCATGGTCAACCCGGCTCCTAAGGGTCAAGGTAATTTTTCTCGTTCTAATAACCCTCTCGCTAATAAAGTTTGTCATTTTTGTGGAGTTCTAGGTCATGTGAAGAAACGGTGTACACAAAAGAAGAACTCCGGGGCAAACATGAACCGAGGGGCGCAAGCAAGGCCCAAGAGGGATGCTCCGAAATTGAAACCAAAAACTTATGCTCCCAAAACCAAGCAAGCTTGGAAACCGAAATCGGTTGAGTCAAATAAAAAGAAAGCACAATTCGTCGACAAGCTACACAAGACGCATACAAGCCAACCGACGCACCCTAAAACTCACAAAGTTTGGGTGCGCAAAGGTGAACTCTTTCCTTGTTTAGTTGTCCATACTTCACTTCATGCTTACGACAATACCTCATGGTACCTTGATAGTGGTTGCTCCCGACACATGACCGGAGACAAGAATTGGTTTACGTCCTTAAGCGAGGTCTCCGGCGGTTGTGTTGTTTTTGGAGATGGTCGTTCCTCGAAAATTGTTGGAAAAGGGACAATCACTATCTCGGACGGCCCTACATTGAATAAGGTTTTCTATGTCGAGGGGCTCAAGTCCAATCTCGTAAGCATAAGTCAACTATGTGATGACGGGTATTCCGTGAAATTCAATTCTAAAGAATGCTTGGTAACTCTTGATGATAATTCTATATTCTTGAAAGGTCTTAGATCCGAAAACAATTGCTATGTAGTTCCTAGTGCCCAATCCGAAGTTTGTAACCTAGCAACTTTAGAGACCGAGACTCTATGGCATGAACGACTAGGTCACATAAATTTTAAGGAGCTATCTAAGATATCTAAGAAGGAAATTGTGCTAGGTGTTCCCAAAATTGACTTTAAGGAAAATGTTGTGTGAGGGGGTTGCCAATTGGGTAAACAAATTAGGTCGGCACATAAGAATTTGAAACATTTAGGGACATCTAGACCTTTAGAATTACTTCACATGGATTTAATGGGACCTTCTAGAATTCAAAGCTTGGGTGGAAAACGTTACATCTTTTTGATTGTGGATGATTTTTCTCGTTTTATTTGGAGTGGTTTTCTTCGTGAAAAAGCCGATACTTTTGATCTATTTTCTGAAATTTGCCTCCGTCTTATGAATGAACGAAACGATAAAATTATACGTATAAGAAGTGATCGAGGAGGAGAATTCATAAATTCAAAATTTGTTGATTTTTGTACCTCTAATGGTATTAAACATGAATTCTCCGCTCCTTACACTCCACAACAAAATGGTGTAGTAGAAAGAAAAAATCGAGTGGTGCAAGAGATGGCCCGTGTTATGCTTCAGAGTAAGAAAATTGCCTTACATTTTTGGGCGGAAGCGGTTAACACGGCGGTCTATGTTATCAATCGAATTTATGTACGTTCGGGTACCTTAAATACTTCATATGAGTTGTGGAAGGGTAGAAAACCTAATATAAAATACTTTCGTGTCTTCGGGAGTATATGTTATATCCTTCGGGATCGTGAAAGTATTGGAAAGTTTGACTCCCGGAGTGACGAAGGAATATTTCTCGGTTATTCTACAACTAGTAGAGCTTATAGAGCGTATAATTTAGAGAATAAGACGGTGGTAGAATCAATTAATATAAAAGTAGATGAGGCTTCTTCACCTTCAGTCGATACTTCACATGCTTCGCATAACGATGATAATAATGATTCTCCTTTCATCTTTCCTTCACTTGATGATAATGTTTGTGCTGAAATTCCCGCTTCACCTAATGATGTTGCATCACATGATTCATCTGAACCATCTACTAATTTTCCTGCATTGACACCCGTAAGGGATCACCCTTTGACGAATATTATTGGAGATCCTCTTACTGGTGTTAGAACAAGGAGACAACTCTTATGTGACTTTGCTTGTTATGTCTCTTTGATTGAGCCGAAAAATGTGGACGAAGCTCTTCAAGATGAATATTGGATAATTGCGATGCAAGAAGAGCTTGGTCAATTTATCAGAAACGATGTGTGGGAACTTGTTCCTCGTCCTGAGAATCAACATATCATTGGTACCAAATGGATTTTCAAGAATAAGAAAAGTGAAGATGGTACTATTGTACGGAATAAGGCGAGGTTAGTAGCTCAGGGGTATTCTCAGGTTGAGGGCATCGATTTTGATGAGTCGTTCGCCCCGGTTGCCAGATTAGAGTCGATTCGTATTTTGTTTGCGATTGCTTGTCATTTCAAAATAAAACTTTTTCAAATGGACGTAAAGAGTGCATTTTTAAATGGATTTCTAAAGGAAAAAGTTTATGTTGAACAACCGAAAGGTTTTATTGACTCAAAATATTCAAGTCATGTTTTTCATCTCAAAAGGGCACTCTACGGGTTGAAACAAGCACCGCGAGCATGGTATGAACGACTCACGAAATATCTTTTGGAGAAGGGATATAACCGAGGGGGAGCGGATCGGACTTTGTTTGTTAAGCACTCGGTTGATGGCTTTATTGTCGCACAAATTTATGTGGATGACATAGTATTTGGAGCAACAAGAGATAAAGACTCCACCGAGTTTGCAAAATTGATGACGGATGAGTTTGAAATGTCTATGATGGGGGAACTCAATTACTTCCTTGGACTTCAAGTAAAACAAACAAAGGACGGGATTCATGTAAGCCAAACCAAGTATGCAAAGGAACTAGTTAAAAAGTTTGGATTGGACAATGCAAAACACTTTGACACTCCGATGGGATCAACAAACAAAGGGCTTGGATCGAATATTGAAGGAAAGTGTTGATGAGAAGTCTTATCGAAGCATGATTGGAAGCCTTTTGTATTTAACGGCAAGTAGACCGGATATAGCTTTTAGTGTTGGTATTTGTGCTCGCTATCAAGCAAATCCGAAGGAGATTCATTTAAAGGTTGTGAAGAGAGTGATTAGATATGTCAAGGGAACGACGGATTTTGGGATTTGGTATCCGATGGGAACATCTCTTGACATTATTGGTTACTCAGATGCAGACTGGGCCGGATCAGCGGATGATCGAAAGAGTACAAGTGGGGCGTGTTTTTACTTGGGACATTGTTTAGTGGCTTGGCATAGTAAGAAGCAAAACTGTATAGCACTCTCTACTGCTGAGGCCGAGTATATTTCTGCGGGTAGTTGCGCTACTCAGTTATTATGGATGAAAAGTTTACTGAGTGACTACCGGATTCCTTCCGCCTCTCTTACTATTCTTTGTGATAACACAAGTGCAATAAATATTTCTAAAAACCCTGTTCTTCATTCTCGAACAAAACATATTGATTTAAGATATCATTTTTTAAGAGAATTGGTCGATTCAAATGTTCTTCAACTTGAATATGTTTCTACCGATGATCAACTTGCAGATATTTTAACTAAGCCTTTGGATCAAAAACGATTTTTACATTTGCGAAAGGCTATCGGTATGAATCTTTCAATCTAGATGTATTCTATGGGCCTTACTTAGTGAAAACATGATTTGTGCATCGTTTGTTTTGTTTGGCTTGCGTCTCTTTCGAGGATTTTCTATTTCTTTCAATGCTAGCTATGAACTTTTTGACGTGATAATAATGTTGCATGATTTTTCTTAACACTGTTCTATCCTTTTAAATTCTTCTTTGTCATTCAATTTGAACCTCAACATCATCTATGAATTATTCTTATATACTTGTTAAATTGGTATTTCTCTCGTGTACTTTCATGTGAGTATTTGAATTTGTTTGATTCTTTGCACTGTGAGATACATTATTTCACTATTTACTGAAATCTCAATACTATTTTCCCATTGAGGGTTGCCCTATTTGAGGGGGAGTAACTTTAAATTTTAAAAGAAGTGGAAAGAGTTACATCCCTATATGGGAGTGTGAAAACTACCACCAACATAAGATGTGGAAAGAGTTACATCCCCTGCGGGAGTGTGAAAACTACCACCACATGTAGGAAAGAGCTACCACCCCGGTCGTCCGGTAAGTGTGTGAAGCTACCACATGAGCGTCTTATTGAATAACCGAAAAGGTTAAGAAAATTTTAAATATTTTAATTTTTCGGTGATATATGGTGGGTAATACGATGACTAGTTGAAAAATGCTTCAAAAGATGCTCAAAGAGCCACTCCTCAGTTTTGATTTGTGCATAACTCAATTGGACGATATTCTTGTGTTTATTTCAGTTAATGTGATCTATTTGACTCTTTATATTTGCAAATTTGATAACTCAATTCGATGCATCTATTGTTTAGAGCTCGATGGATGTGCTTAAATTGACGGTATATTTTCTTAATTCCTGGTTGATGTACGGTTCAACGTTTATGACATTTTTGAATTCTCTTGAATAGAAGTTTATTAATGATTTTCATACAAACTTATTTCACGTCAATCGAGGAGCGTTTTTTTTATTTAAAAGAAAATGAATTTTTTTTCTCTGCCTTCGGGATCCGGATCAGGGATCCAGGTCCGGATCGCATGCACAGCGTGTGCGTTTCATGGCGTGACATCCGGACCTGCCCAGCCAGATTCGGTCCCAGCTGGAGCGGCGGCTTTATAAACCGCTCGACAGGGGGTTTGGTTTTTGTGTTTCAAAACCTGTTTTTTCTCTGGAGCTTCTCTCTAAAACCCCTGAGACACCGGTTGGTAGCTTTTGCACTTTGTTGCTTGATTTTTGGTAAGTTTTTGCTCATCATCTACATTTTGTCGTTTGAGCCCTAATCGTAGGATTTCGGGATTTAGGTTGTTTGATCTCTTTTTATGTGTTTTGGAGTTTATTAGTTCTTTTGTACTCAAACTTACTTAGAAAAGATTTCTACTAACTTTATTTCGCCTTTTTTCCTCAGATCTGTGAGCACATTGGCTAAAATCCTAGGGTTTCACAATTATTGCTGTTTTCACTGTTCACAGCAGGCATTTTTCGAAAATTTGTGATTTTTATCTTGTTTTCCATGCGTATTCTTTATATTTAAATTGTTCCTAATGGCCCTAGGATACTCTAGATGACTTTTAAAATTTTTTTGACCAATTATGCTTAATTAATGATGTTTTATGATCGATATTTGTGTTTTTCTCAATATGAACAGCGGTTGTTCCTTTTACGAAATGCATTCGTCGTTGTTGGTGCTTGTGTTCCTGATGGCGCGCGGGGGTCCGGGAGCGAAGCGCAGACGTCCCTCGACACAAGAGCCGGCCGACGACGCGGGTAGTGAATATAACCCGGGAGAAGATTCGGGGCGTAATCTCGGGGGAGGATTGGGAAGCCATTGCCACCGAGATTCGCTCCAAGAAGAAAGAACAAGAGAAAGGGAAAGGAAACGAAAAAGGAAAAGGCAAGGGAAAAGTTAAAGCAACGGCTAAAGGAAAAGGAAAGGAAAAGGTAGTTGAGACAGAGGAAATGGAATCGCCTCGTACGCCTCATACCTATGTTCGTGGTCGTCGAGGTTCCGGCGGTATATCCATTCATGAGCGTGATGCTGATCGTGCTCGTGACCTTCCCATTGATGATCGCCGCCGGGCTATGTATTCTTCGAAGACGTGCATTGGAGAACGATTTGTCGGCGTGGCGAATTTGTTTGAGAAAGTCCCGGGATTTCAAGCTCTTTTTTAGCACGGTGACTTACACGAAGTGTGTAACTTCGGTAACGTACGGGTTATGGACTAGAACTTATCGAGAATTCTATATGAGAGCGGGGCATCTATCGGAATCGATGACGGTCCTCATGCCTTTACAACTTCGGTTCGGGGATTGAGATGTCTATTACCCCGCCACGATTGGGACAAGATTTGGTATGGAGGCACGCATCGATGGTGTTGACTATCTTCAGGCCGGTTATGGTGCGATTGGTGATTGGACAAGGATGCTCAGGTTTCTTTGTGTTCCCGACGCCGAGAACAACGGCAACGCGATCTTATCTAAGGATTTAAGACTGGAGTATAGGTTTCTTAATTTTGTGGTTTGCTACAATGTCATGCCTTTGGCAAACACAAAGATTATACGATGGGATCGTGTGTTGTATCTCTATCTACTAGGCCATCCCGGGATTGTTCAGGAGCGGAACATTAATTTGAACGTACCTTTTCTGATTTGGAAGCGAATGGCGCGAGAAATAATAACTTCGAGTAAGAAGGATCGCCTCCCTTACCCACTGTTGATCATGCGGATTCTCCGACTTCATGAGGTAAACATTGACTGTTCGTCTTATGAGCATCCTCTTGGACCTATTCGCGAGACGACGATGGTTAAGTCTCGAGCTCAACTACATCCCGTGCTCCTCCCCGGTTCATCCTCCCCGCTCCTCCTTCTCCGCCTCAGGCTGCTCCAGATGATGTTGCATCCATGTCTTCGTTTTTTAGTGAGCAGCAGCGTCTTTCAGGCGAGTTAGAGAGACAGGGCTCGGTTCAGGGCGTCATCCGTCAAGATATTGTCAAGCTCAAGAGGCGCCAAGGGCGTTTCTCTCAGTATTTGCGCCTACTTTGTGAGAAGATGGGATGTACGGGTTCTGAGATGCCTCCACCCGACACTGACTCCGACTAGAGTGTTCGGGCCCTCGTTTTGTCTTTTTGGCTCTTTCGGACAAAAAGGGGGAGATGATGCTGTTTAGCTAGTTTGTTTTTAGTTTTTGCATGTTTTTGCTCGCTCGTTTATGCTAGGAGATGATGCTATGACTTGTAACTATGACTTTGCTTAATATGCTTAATTTTAATGCTTAATGGAATCTTTGATGCTTGAATTTGTGTTGAGAAGTTTTTGCAGGAAATATTCAAGACTTCAAGACTCCAATGTCTAGGTCATAGGGTTTGAAACAAGAGTCTGTAATTTTATTTTTATTGGATCGGTCATGCGAGAGTTACTGTTTGGTGATTGCAGTAATTCTTTTCTTTTTGGTGTTGAGGCATGTACAGACTTCTTTTTGAGTTTTGTCACGAAATCGCCAAAGGGGGAGATTGTTAAGGATTTTATAAGTTGGCGTATTTCGTGAGGTGTTTGGAGTCTTGAAGGAGTCAGGAGCACACTTAGGACAAGCTGATGCAAATGGACGTTACAAGACTTTACAGTAAAGCTCGGCACCTCAGGTATGATAATAAGATCATTTATGGTGTTTCTAATCTAATATATAGTGGTTAGGAGACTTGAAATTATTTTTCATATAATAAAATATAAAGCTGAAAAAATTGTTTGAGATCCGGATCAGGCTGGTGTGATTCGGATCCCGAAAGCCGATTTCCTGCGCAAGTTGTACTGAGATCCGGACCTGGGTGCTGATTCGGATCCCGTACCTTGGTGTCTCAAGTGGCGTAAGGGTGGACCGACTGCAGAACCCTGATTCGGATCCCGAGGCTTAAGTTTTGATGTTGCGCACACTTGGACCGGATCTCATGCTTAGGACCGGATCTCATGAAATTTGTTTTTCAATGACGAAAGAGAGATCCGGTTGAGGGGGTCAGGTCCGGACCCTGGCTGCGGGAAATCTTTCCAGATTTGGTATTTTTAATCCTAATCTATCTCTAAGTCTCCTAAACATTATATAAGGACCATAGGGGTTCAGAATTATTTAGACCTACAATCTTAATCTCTTTGAAAACCCTAGAAACTCTTTTCTACCCTAATGCTTGTCTAAATAAGAGTTTTGAAGGTATTGTTCATCAATTTGATTCTAGTTCTCGATTATTTCTTTGAAATCAAGTTGATGATCAATTAAAAGAGATCCCCATCGGTCTATGGTTTTGAATTGGTAAAATCACCATAAATCATCGTTTTCTACTCCGGATGGAGATTGGCGCGGAGATCGCGTGAAGGACCGTGGATTCGGTGGACGCATCGAGGATTCGGAGCGTTGTTGCGGCAAGGATTTGCGGCGTGATCGGTTGAAGGATTTCAAGCGATTGAGGACCGGCGAAAGTGATCCACATTGAAGAATTGGTAAAATTGGGTTAGGTCATAGGTAAATCACCTTGTACTCGATTTGATTCTTAGTGGATTTTCGTGTGAACGGTCCCGTGGGTTTTTCTCTCCGTTTTGGAGTTTCCCATGTTAAAAATCTCGTGTGTTCGTTTATTTTCCGCATTTATTTTTAAAACGCATAGAGATTATTTGTTTTGCCATTATACACCTATTCACCCCCCTCTAGGTGTCGATTACCTTTTAGATCTTTGGGATCCATATCTTTCACTTTTCATTCACAAGGTAAACATTAGTCATAAGTACAAAGTTGAGCACTAAAATCAAAAGCTATATCAACATCTCCCCTTCATAACCATCTTCATAACCATCATCTCCCCCTTTTTGTCACAAATCGACAAAAATGACAAAAAGAGAGTCAACTATAGACTCACTCGGAGTCGCTTCCGGGAGGAGGCATCTCGTCGGCTCCACATCCTAATTTGCCACAGAGGAGTCTCAAGAACCGTGTGATGCGACCGTACTTCTTGTTCAAACGATCGACATCCGAGATAAGCTTGTCTTGCTTTGCCCCCAACACTTCTTGCCCCGTCGTCAAACGTTCGAGATCACCTGATAATCGTTGTTGCTCGCGAAAAATAGAAGATATAGATGCCTCGGTGTCAGAACCTTCAGCAGGCGGAGAAGCAGGTGCAGGTGCATCAGCTCGAGGAGGGGATGTTCCATGAAGTTGAACGTGAGATTTGACCATCGTAGTATCTCCAATAGGTCCTAAGGAATGCTCATAATATGTGCAGTCAATTCGCACATTGTGCTGACGAAGTATCCGCATGATGACTAGCGGAAAAGGTAATCGATACCTGGATATAAGCGGTTCGCTTCCAAAGACCGATCGGACAGAAGCTCGTCCGATGCCACGCCACTTTTGTCGACAATGGCGTAGGATCCTCATGATTTATGACCACAAGCAAGTTTTTTTTTTAAAAAAAATTAAAAAATTTAAAAAACAAGCTTTAACCAGATTTCCTCAATAATCATATGAAATATAATAACTAAAAAATAATCAAGAGAAATTCGTAAATGTCACACATATTGAACCACTCATCAATTGAAAATTTAAGTTAGTATACTGTGAAATATAAGCACATCTTTCGAGATCTAAATCAATAGTTGTACTAATTTTCAACATCAATTTTGCATATATGAAGACTAAATCCCAAAAGCTGAAGTTAGCACAAGAATATGATCCAATTGAGTTATGCACACGTTGAATTTCAAGAAGTGGCTCTTTGAGCATCTTAACTTCCACCTTATATCGTTCAAAAACCAAGAGTAACCACCTAGTATTTCTCTAAACCTTATATATGATACATTTTTTTACTTAATTTTTTTTTTTTTAGAGATCTCCACTTATTCATGTGGTAACTTCACACACTTACCGGACGACCGGGGTGGTAGCTCTTTCCTACATGTGGTGGTAGTTTTCACACTCCTTAAAAGGATGTAACTCTTTCCACATCTTGAATGGTGGTAGTTTTCACACTCCCAAAGGGATGTAACTCTTTCCACATCTTTAATCTCATGAAATTATTACTCCCCCTCAATTAGTGCAACCCACAATGAGATCATTTTATTGTGATTTTAAAATGGGAAAACATTTTTCTTATTATGCAAATCTTCAATCAAAAATTCAATATACTTTTGATAGTTCAAGAGAGAGGTACCTATTTGACTTGTATATTGACATAATTTTTCAAAGATAATGAGGTTCAAAACTAATGACACATAGGAATTTAAATTGATTGAATTAAGTTAAAATAACTCATGTAAACAATGAGATCACTTGATGTCACGCCCCGAGCCCGCTACCAATTTGGTCCGGCCCGGGCACGTCAAACAGACGCCGAACGGACAGCACCTTCCCTGTCCGCCCAAGGCTAAAGCGACGAGATCTAGTACAACAAGTTCCCAGGAAACAACTTGAATACGTACAAGATCAAACAACAGCGACGAGAGCACAACCAATGCTAAACATACAAGAGCAAGCATCACGAGTAACATACAAGTGAATAAAAGAGAGATACTAATCTATTACATTCATACACTTGCTTAATACAAATTGATTGTCATACAACTTCCAAAATATGAACATAAAGCTTACATCTTCCAGAATATAACATAAGATGTACAATCACTCAAAATGCCTCACCACCTATACATCATCTACTCTCCAATATACATATGGAAACTCTAATGCAAGTAGGAAGCATCTACTCACTAGCACTAGGGCGCTAAGCCCCTACCACGATCCTCACCGCGCACTCGCACTGCACTGTAATAGTACCCCAACCACACGGGGTGAGAACTATATAAATATAGTTCCCAGTGGGCTCGGCCGCCGACCCCGCCGATCTTCCCACTAGGTCCAAGGAGGCACAGAAAGACAGATAGATATAATAGAAATCAGCAGCTATACTGTAAATAGAGATGCAATATCTTGCTATGCCTCAGGTCAATGTAATGCATAAACTCATAGTGAAAGCTAGCTACTATACCACTATGTTCAATGTCATCTTGCCACAACTTATTGTCATGCTAGTGTATTTCAACGATATAAGGAATTCAACTACAATATAGCTATACTGTCTATTACGTCTAAACGCGTATGAATGCAAACCCTCTTATGCTATTCATGTTATGACCCAATTCATGACCCAATCCGTTAGGCTACCCCGCCTAAGACTTCAAGTCCCTTGACCCAATCCCTTAGGCTACCCCGCCTAAGTTTTCACATCTTGTGGTCATCTCACTTTACTAATCCCAGCACATAATCTCACTCTACTAATCTCAACTCATGTCTCGCAAGTCCTAGGTAAGGAGCTACCCCGCTCTTTACCCGACACAGTCTCACTCAGCCTATCTCAACTCATATCTCAAAGATGAAGGAATAGTATGTTCACTCAGGGTCTGAGGCTAGATCCATTAGGCCATCTATTAGGCAACTATGCTCAACGATAATGTAACTCATAGTAAGGGCTAACTACCATACTACTATGCTCAAAGGTTTGCCATTTCTTTGTGAACCCAATCTCTTGGCTCGCCCGAGGACTTGCCTCACTCTCGCGTCCCTTGTCTCGACAGCGGGGAGTCTAAACTGCTCGACCCGCCCGAGACCGTCTGTGGATAGCTAGCTGCTGCCGGTCAAGCCGCTACTACCATAGCCTGTGCCCAGTACTCCGGAGTGCACGTCTCGTGTGTAGCGACCACCACGAGGAGAAAGCAGACAACGCGAGCTCCAGTCCAATCCTCGCCCACGGAGGATACCTGTCACGCCCCGAGACCGCTGCCAATTTGGTTCGGTTCGGGGACGCCGATCAGGCGCCGAACGGACAGCACCTCCCCTGTCCGCCCAAGGCTCGACAACAAGTCATGTACAAAGAATTACCCAGGAACTAATTCTATAACATACATGACAATAGCGAAGCACCTAAAGGTGCGATCAAGTAAGAGCAAGATACAAGTAATCATACAAGTAATATAAAGAGAGAAGAGTCTATCTATTACAACCATTCATCATTCGATTACATCCAATTACATTCTTTTACTCACAACGAATATACATGTTGTTTCTTCCCAAAATACATAAGTGTTCACATTTCCAAAATATACATGATTTTCCTCGATCATATACTTATACAAAAATAATACCGGGGGAGGCTCTAATGCAAATAGGCGGCCACTATCGATTGGGGCGCGAGGCCCTTGCCACGATCCTCACAAGCCGCCTGCGAGCTCGAACCTGTAATAGAGTGGGGTGAGAACTAACTTTCTTAGTTCCCAGTGGGCTCGCCACCAACCCCACCGATCTACCAAATAGGTCTAAGCAGGCATAAGCAGATAGATAGATAGATATTTATCTTAAAACTGTAAGTGCTGTAAGTAAAGCATAATAAGAGAAATGCAATACTACTATGCCTGTAACAACAAGGTAAGAGTAAATGTTCTAGCCATGTAACTACTAACATGCTAATATAACTCTAACCAGTATGTTTGCAATTCTATTATGCTCAATATGTACTTCTGTACCCAATTACATAACTCCTTTGAGTTTATTACCCAATCAATGGCTAGCCCGTAGACTCGCCCACGACTCACACCACTCAACCCAATGGGTTGTCGGACCCCACATAGGCTATCCCTCGGGACCCCACATAGGCTATCCCTATCGAATCACGTGCCAAGACCTCCGAGACTCGCACTACTCGTGTGGAGCGACCACCACGAGCGCCGAATGATCGTGTGAGTATGATCTTCTCCTCCATTTGGAGGGCATCCACGCAGGGAATCATACATAGGTGTTTTCTAACACTATGTTTCTATGTCAACTCATCAAGTTATTTACTTGGCTCACATGTCACTAGTGTCTCTACACTATGTCATAATGTCAATCATCAAGTTCTATACTTGGTTCACATAGCTCTAGTGTTCTTTACACTAAGTTACAATGCAATAATATTCATCAAGTCATCTACCTGGTTCTCATGTCATTAGTGTTCTATACACTATGTCACAATGTCAATCATCAAGTTCTATACTTGGTTCCCATAGTTCTAGTGTTCTTTACACTAAGTTATAATGCAATAATATTCATCAAGTTGTCTACTTGGTTCTCATGTCATTAGTGTTCTATACACTATGTCACAATGTCAATCATCAAGTTCTATACTTGGTTCCCATAGTTCTAGTTGGCAATCATGCATAAATAAATCATAGTTCTTGGTCTCTAGGGTTCAATGTCATTATACTCATTCCTATGCTTCCTATGTCCAAATGCAAACCTACGGTGCCGCACGATAAAGGAGGATGCAAGCATGCTCCCTATGTCCTAATGCAACTCCCGTAGTTCCACACGATAAGGAAGCACACTAGAATAGCAATTTAACCATACCAACCCTACTATGCATGAAACTATATACATATGTACATATATATGCAATATGACCAATAATTTACTTAGACATAAAAGGTAGCCCAATGGCTTCGGAATGGCACCCCCACCTTTTGGGATGTCTCACGTAGCAACAACGTCACTTTTGTTGTCTCGAACCTCAACTTCGACTCTCGGTCAATTTCCGAAGTCGGAAGTCTTCGTTTGGCTCGATCACCCAATCCGTCCGTCGGATCGACGAACCGTCGCCTCGCATGCGTTCGTGTACCTAACAATATGTTAGATATGAGGTCAAATTAGATCAAGATCCAACATTTCGAAAAATCCTAATTTTGAGCCTTAGATTTTATTCAAGGTAAAATCCATCAATATCTTCGCAACGGCTCGACGGATTGCCGAACCGACTTCGCCAACGTGTTTCGTTACCTATCAATGAGGTTTACGGTGGGTCAAATTAGATCAAACCCTACTATTAGCGAAAATTGCATTTCTAAACCCTATAGATTTACTATTGCAAAAATCATTAAATTAACCTATGATTTAGGCAATAAAGCTCTAATTAGCATGCTAGGATTCCTCTAAATCCATTTTTAGAGCATATAAACCAAACCCTAAACACTTACCACCATTGTGAACGCCGGTCGAAGGCACGCCGCACAAACGGCGCACGAGAGCTCGATCCGTCGCTCCAACGCGTTCGCAGGGATCGTTCTCCGCCAACACCACTAAAATAAGCGGATAATAAAGAGAGATGTGAGAGATATATAGAGAGAGAAAAGAGAGGCTTTTCTTTCCCCTCTCCATGCGTGTGATGGCTCTGAGGGAGCTGCTAAGTTGAAGGAGAAGAAGCTAATAGCTTCTCTAATAAGCAACACTCCAAACACTATTCATACTATTCACTTCAACCTTTAGCTGAAGCTTTGATATTTTCGCCTGCCCTTCGGAATGTCCGTTTGAGCTCAAACTTGACAGCTATGTTCGTTTTTACATAATTTAACAGAAGAAATTTAAATCTCTCTTTCGTTTGGTCATCGCGAACTCTACCGAACTGGAATCGCTATCAGATAGCATTCGGATTTTATTTCTCATCTTTCGGGTGTCAGAACGGCACGAAACTTTAAATCTAGCCTCGTACAAATAATCCTGACATATCCCCCAGTTTTCGTAATTTTCTGATACTGTACATTTTCTGTTAATTTATCTGCCCGTTCTCTCACAGGAAATTCTAGATCTTCTGTTTCAGGTCCGATTTCAGCACAGGTCAATCCAGGCTTACATTCTACTTTTATAAACCCAATAAAAATAGTATCTCACACCATTTTTATTTATATTTATTTTTAATTTAAGAATCCGATATATTACCTTCTACCGCAACTTCATGATTTCTGAAGTTCGGTATCTTACATCCTCCCCTCCTTAAAAATAGTTTCGTCCTCGAAACGAACCCTTATATTTAACTTAAATTTACATTCATACCTTACTCCCCAAATAGATGAGGATGATGTGTTTTCATCTCGCTCTCGAGCTCCCAAGTGGCTTCACGATCGTCGTGATTGCTCCACCGAACTCGAACATAAGGAATCTCGCGATTCCGCAGTTTGCGCACCTCCCGAGCAATAATTGCCACCGGAAACTCTTCATAGCTCAAGTCCTCTTGAAGCTCCAGCGGTTCAAACATCATAGTGTGTTCGGGATTGTGAACATATTTTCGAAGGTTGGAAACATGAAACACATTGTGCACGTCTGCTAATTGTGGCGGCAATGCAATTCAATAAGCTACCGCACCAACGCGTTCCAACACTTCATACGGTCCAATATATCGAGGACTCAACTTTCCTCGTACTCCAAACCGTCTCACGCCTCTCATAGGCGAGACCTTTAAGAACACGCGGTCTCCTACCGCGAATTCCAATTCTCTACGGTGCTTATTAGCATAACTTTGTTGCCTGGACTGCGCAGTGAGCATCCGCTGACGAGCGAGGCGAACTTTCTCTTCCGCCTCCCGCAACACGTCGGGACCTATCACTGCCCGTTCACCTACATCACCCAAATGCACAGGAGATCGGCACTTCCGCCCCCAAAGGACTTCAAACGGTGCCATCTCCACACTGGCTTGGTAACTGTTGTTGTAGGCGGACTCGGCCATCAGCAAATACTTGGCCCAACATAACGGGGACTCAGCTTCCCCCGCACCCTGAATCGCTTCACGCTTCAACTCAGCTTATCCAGTGGTCTAGAATTTCAATGCACTTTCGCACTTCGGAGTGGCCTTTTACTCATCGGGATTGTCAAGAGGCCCACTACGGAAGATAAAAGACCAGATTCACTCACATCAATTAAGTAAAACTCTGAAAGTGCATTACCACTCCCGCGAGTCTCGGTGGTAGGGCAAGTCGATACTCGACGACTTTACCTACTCCAACCCCACTCACAAACGGCACACCAAGGCCGAACCGCTTCCTTTGAGACCGGGACTACCCGCCATCCTCGTGGTGTGGATCTAGCATGAATGCGCCAACTAGTCGAACGACCCACCACCACTACACAATGCACACGAGTAGACCTTCTCGGATTAGTCGCGTCCACAAAGTGGCGCTTTACCCTCTCGGCTATCCAAGAGTCTTATACAAACTCTTCCTTGCATTCACCCTCAATTCAGGGAACACACTCCGATTCGATCACCGTCATTGCTTAGAAGCAATATCGTAGGTGCATCGCTTAATCGCGAGTGTTCCAATCCCAACCGGATCCCTGTTCTATCGTGAGATGGCGCACTTCGGCACATCTTAAATATCAATCCACTGGAGAGCGCTATCCTTATGCTCCAACTCTCCTGAGAGCATCAACTCCAACTTTCTCGCGTGGCCTCCATTATTCAAGTGTCTCCTAGGGACCACTTGCTTCAAATTCCAATGCCCACGGCCAATTCGGCCCCTTCTGTCGCACTCATCTCACAAGAACACTTCGTTCGTGATCCTAAGCCAAACTCATTAATAGAGTTACCGGTCACACCGATCTTCGGTCTCTACGGGTGGACCAATGGTCACTAACCCTACGTCGGCCTACCGCCTAGACGTGTCTCAACGCTCGATGTCTCTTACTCGCAAGCGTAGACCCAATCAGCACTGGGCGACATTCTCACTTGGGAATTCGCACACACTACAACCAGGAGCTATCAAGACCCCAAACCACATCAAATTCTAGGGTTGGGTCACAACCGCACTCTCAGTGCATTCTCGATCCTGAGATCCAACACGTGGCATTTCCACGCTCCCGAGTACAAGCTCGGACTACCGTCCTGACCAAAACTCTGCCCTACCTATAGGTATCGGCCGTCGCCACTTGTACCGATCGCGCCGCCCAAAGGGCCTGTGCTCCACCCACAAACGGTCCAGGTACGGGTCATCCCCCAAGCATTACTCGCCAACGTCGTCTTATACGACATGCTCTACAGAGCTACACACTCCATCGGCTCCTAAGCACCTAGTGCGAGCCACCAGCCCTCCGAGTGCTCCATGGCCCGCTTCGCACTTGGCAATGCTAAAGTGCTACTGCCAACACACTCCCTCGGCTGAATCAAAACCGTATTCCACGAGTACTTGTACTCGGGCGCCCTATACGCCTCTATAGCGTCCCACACTAAGCCAAGCATTAGGCAACCTTGCTTATGCGCGCTGGTCGCACGAGCACTACTAACCTACCTCAATTTGAGGTATCATTATATGCCCGGACTCGACCACTAACTGGTCACGCTCTTAACAACGGTTCTACTTTCACTGCTCGATTTATCGAAACTACGTTCAAAACGCTCGGATTACTCGGGTATCCTCAAGTATCACGGCTCAACTCTCGCAATCCACTGCTCACTGCCTTGAGAGTTGCCGCACCACTTGGTCCAAAATCACTACTAGCCATTCGCTAGTACCACTTGGCTCTCTACCTGCTTCAACAGGTAACATGTTTCCACACGCAAGCATGCTCGGGTATCTACATTCACCGGTCCATTGGTCTCTACTATACTAATGCATAATTAATAGTAGGTGACCATATGACAATGCATGCTATACATCGACCCTACATCATGTAGGAGCACAAGCCTACTCCAACAACTCATGCCTACCATGACGCGGTCAGTAGTAGTAGCTTCCACAACATGGGTCGCGTTCCCGCGGTCACTTATTGCCCGCCGCGAACCCTCCGGTTGCCACATTCTCATCACTCGCTCTCCCGACCATGCCGTAGGTGGCTCACCCACAGACAGTCTTAGAGAGGAGGGGGGTCGTCGCCAACGCCAAGGTTTGGTTATCCCAAATCATTCTAGAGCCTCAATAGCAAAACCCTAGATGTATGCCATTGGCAAGCTCAAGAGTTTACCCCCAAAAGCTTCTCTCCACCTGAGGAAGAAGATGAAGACCTTACTCCTCCACTAAGGCCACTTTGCACTTTTTAGGTTTCCAACGCCTTCGGCCCTTCCGAAGCGTACCAAATCGACAATTAGTCAATTCCAAATGAAGTCCAATCCTCGAATTTTGAGAATCCACTTTCGTACATCCACAACCTCGACAGCGTTCGGCCGAAGTCTCCGCACCAACACATCGGCCACATCCTTGTCATCCCACACTTCGTTTGGGATGCAACTCACGATGTGGGAGGATCCCCACTCGTATTCCCCCACGGTGCAGCTTTCCCGCCGCAGCTTTCGAACCTCACCCGACTTTTCTCCTCATTGTCGGGGAATAAACGGAGATCATCAATCCCCAAAACACTTCCCAAGCCATAGGAGGGAGACTAGGCGATCGATTCCACTCGACGTCTATCCACCACACCTTCGTCAACTGTTATGGACAATACTTGTCCCGCACCACAGTGTACAAATCCTCAAAGGGAGTCTGCATGGAGTCGATCCACAACTCCACGATCAACGAATCCGTATCCTCTCTATCAAGGTAGACGGATCAAACTGCTTGAAGGTCATGAGGGCAGCCAAAACTCACTCCCTCAACGCCTTCACCTCTGAACTGATAGAAGTCGGGTTGCCCGACCTCGACGGAAATACCTTCGCCGCGACTCCTAATCGTATTCGACGAGCTGAAAATAGTACGGTCACCAATCGACCGATCGTTTCTTAGAGTCCTTCAGTCCGCTCCTCATGGCGCATAACAGCCTCTTGCTGTCGTTGCACCAACTCGGCCTGTGGCCTCATCACTCCTACGAGTGTGGCCAACCGTTTACGAAGTTCCAAGTCTTCGCTCGCACGTCGAAACACTCAGGGACATCACTTGTCCCCTACCGCGCCGATCTAAACAAAGATCGCCTACGCGGTGCCATCGTCCATCGAACCGCGACAACATGATCAGCCTCGACTCTCTAGGTCAAGCACGCAACAACTAACATCGACTCGACTCAAATCGGGCGAAAGTCATGCAAGAGCATTTATTCTCATCCCTCGGGTTCATGTTGTCGATCGCCCAACATGAACACACTTGGTCAAGAATAAACCACATCTTGAGTCTACCTCTAATGTCCATATTAGAGGTTTCAATACTTAACCCAATCGATTCAACTTCCGCCACCCGGCTTAGGTTCACGTCTCGCTCACGTACCTATAGCCTTAAGGTTCACCGTCCTAGGGTCTCCTAGGTCAATCCTAGACTCTCTCTTTACTTGCTCTTAGCTTGCTCTGATACCATCTTTACCCTGTCACGCCCCGAGACCGCTGCCAATTTGGTTCGGTTCGGGGACGCGATCGTGCGCCGAACTGACAAAGACTTCCTCCGTCCGCCCAAGGCTCGACAACAAGTCATGTACAAAGAATTACCCAGGGACTAATTCTATAACATACATGACAATAGCGAAGCACCTAAAGGTGCGATCAAGTAAGAGCAAGATACAAGTAATCATACAAGTAATATAAAGAGAGAAGAGTCTATCTATTACAACCATTCATCATTCGATTACATCCAATTACATTCTTTTACTCACAACGAATATACATGTTGTTTCTTCCCAAAATACATAAGTGTTCACATTTCCAAAATATACATGATTTTCCTCGATCATATACTTATACAAAAATAATACCGGGGGAGGCTCTAATGCAAATAGGCGGCCACTATCCATTAGGGCGCGAGGCCCATGCCACGATCCTCACAAGCCGCCTGCGAGCTCGAACCTGTAATAGAGTGGGGTGAGAACTAACTTCCTTAGTTCCCAGTGGGCTCGGCCACCGACCCCACCGATCTACCAAATAGGTCTAAGCAGGCATAAGCAGATAGATAGATAGATATTTATCTTAAAACTGTAAGTGCTGTAAGTAAAGCATAATAAGAGAAATGCAATACTACTATGCCTGTAACAACAAGGTAAGAGTAAATGTTCTAGCCATGTAACTACTAACATGCTAATATAACTCTAACCAGTATGTTTGCAATTCTATTATGCTCAATATGTATACCCAATTACATAACTCCTTTGAGTTTATTACCCAATCAATGGCTAGCCCGTAGACTCGCCCACGACTCACACCACTCAACCCAATGGGTTGTCTGCGGGACCCCCCATAGGCTATCCCTCGGGACCCCACATAGGCTCTCCCTAACGACTCACGTGCCAAGACCGCTGGAGACTCGCACTACTCGTGTGGAGCGACCACCACGAGCGCTGAACAGACTGTGTGAGTATGATCTTCTCCTCCATTTGGAGGGCATCCACGCAGGGGAATCATACATAGGTGTTTTCTAACACTATGTTTCTATGTCAACTGTCATCAAGTTATTTACTTGGCTCACATGTCACTAGTGTCTCTACACTATGTCATAATGTCAATCATCAAGTTCTATACTTGGTTCACATAGCTCTAGTGTTCTTTACACTAAGTTACAATGCAATAATATTCATCAAGTTGTCTACCTGGTTCTCATGTCATTAGTGTTCTATACACTATGTCATAATGTCAATCATCAAGTTCTATACTTGGTTCACATAGCTCTAGTGTTCTTTACACTAAGTTACAATGCAATAATATTCATCAAGTCATCTACCTGGTTCTCATGTCATTAGTGTTCTATACACTATGTCACAATGTCAATCATCAAGTTCTATACTTGGTTCCCATAGTTCTAGTTGGCAATCATGCATAAATAAATCATAGTTCTTGGTCTCTAGGGTTCAATGTCATTATACTCATTCCTATGCTTCCTATGTCCAAATGCAAACCTACGGTGCCGCACGATAAAGGAGGATGCAAGCATGCTCCCTATGTCCTAATGCAACTCCCGTAGTTCCACACGATAAGGAAGCACACTAGAATAGCAATTTAACCATACCAACCCTACTATGCATGAAACTATATACATATGTACATATATATGCAATATGACCAATAATTTACTTAGACATAAAAGGTAGCCCAATGGCTTCGGAATGGCACCCCCCACCTTTTGGGATGTCTCACGTAGCAACAACGTCACTTTTGTTGTCTCGAACCTCAACTTCGACTCCTCGGTCAATTTCCGAAGCTGGAAGTCTTCGTTTGGCTCGGATCACCCAATCCGTCCGTCGGATCGACGAACCGTCGCCTCGCATGCGTTCGTGTACCTAACAATATGTTAGATATGAGGTCAAATTAGATCAAGATCCAACATTTCGAAAAATCCTAATTTTGAGCCTTAGATTTTATTCAAGGTAAAATCCATCAATATCTTCGCAACGGCTCGACGGATTGCCGAACCGACTTCGCCAACGTGTTTCGTTACCTATCAATGAGGTTTACGGTGGGTCAAATTAGATCAAACCCTACTATTAGCGAAAATTGCATTTCTAAACCCTATAGATTTACTATTGCAAAAATCATTAAATTAACCTATGATTTAGGCAATAAAGCTCTAATTAGCATGCTAGGATTCCTCTAAATCCATTTTTAGAGCATATAAACCAAACCCTAAACACTTACCACCATTGTGAACGCCGGGTCGAAGGCACGCCGCACAAACGGGCGCACGAGAGCTCGATCCGTCGCCTCCAACGCGTTCGCAGGATCGTTCTCCGCCAACACCACGAATTTAAGCGGATATTATAGAGAGATGTGAGAGATATTTAGAGAGAGAAAAGAGAGGCTTTTCTTTCTCCTCTCCATGCGTGTGATGGCTTTGAGGGTGCTGCCAGGTCGAGGGAGAAGAAGCTAATAGCTTCTCTAATAAGCAACACTCCAAACACTATTCATACTATTCACTTCAACCTTTAGCTGAAGCTTTGATATTTTCGCCTGCCCTTCGGAATGTCCGTTTGAGCTCAAATTTGACAGTTATATTCGTTTTTACATAACTTAACAGAAGAAATTTAAATCTCTCAGTTTCGACCCCGTTTGGTCACTGCGAACTCTACCGAACTGTAATCGCTATCAGATAGCATTCGGATTTTATTTCTCATCTTTCGGGTGTCAGAACGGCACGAAACTTTAAATCTAGCCTCGTACAAATAATCCTGACATATCCCCCGATTTCGTAATTTTAAATCTTGTACATTTTCTGTTAATTTATCTGCCCGTTCTCTCACAGAAAATTCTAGATCTTCTGTTTCAGGTCCGATTTCAGCACAGGTCAATCCAGGCTTACATTCTACTTTTATAAACCCAATAAAAATAGTATCTCACACCATTTTTATTTATATTTATTTTTAATTTAAGAATCCGATATATTACCTTCTACCGCAACTTCATGATTTCTGAAGTTCGGTATCTTACAATACCCTACCAACTAGGGTGTTCATCATATCTTTACACTCAACTTCCTAGTGTCTCAACTGGGCTAAGCTCTCATGCCACTCACCTAGATCTAACTGACTCTAGGTTCATTGTCAATCCACGTTCCACAACACTAGGTTCATATCTGACCTATGTTTAACAACACTAGGTTTGATGTCAATCCACCTAGATCCTGATTCTAGGTTCACTTGTCCAACCTATGTTCATGACCCTAGGTTAATGCCACTCGATCTATCCTAGGTTCATGACACTAGGTTTAATGCCACTCGTCACAATTTAATGTTCTCAACACATAGCATATCTTTACTACGCATGTATATCGGCGTGCAATCAACTATATCACTTAGCATTTCTTTATCATGTCATCATCTAGCATATAGTTCTAATGCATTTATATGTAGTTATATCAAGTACACCCAATTCTCATGGTTTAATGTTTTCCACACACTACTTGCACATGTTCACTAAGTTGTCATTCAACTAGAGTTTAATCCACATTAATCATGTCATTATAGGGTTTCACAATACTATGTCATACATGCTAGGTTCTTCTTACATTTTGCATCATAGGTTTCCAATGTCATCTCCTAATCCTATGTCCATCACATCAAGTATTCACATCATAATACTATATTAATCATAGACATCATACTAGGAGTAGGAATGCATGTATCATCACCCTATAATGCAAATCCATAAAGCACTATATATATATACATCATGCTATATGTAAATCAATAAAGCACTAAGACATAGAAGGAAGCTCAATGGCTTCGGACGACACCCCCCACATTTTATTGCGTTGCGATTGCTCGTCGTCACTCGCAATCGGCCTCCACAGCACTCGGTATCGGGTTCGGCTCGGACCCCTGCGCGGCCACCCGAATGACCTCCGATCCTCCATCCAAGACTTCGTGGCGTTACCCCACGCCTTCACGATGCCCCGGTTCTGATTTCACGAATTATGGGCTTCTACTTCGCGTGCTGCAGCTATCTGGTAAGAATATATTAAAATATTAATAACTTCGCACACGCTCATCGGATCACCGAACCGAGCGCGCCAACGCGTTCGTTATACCCTCAATTAGGTTTACATACCCTCAAATGAGATCAAACTCAAGTATATAGCAAAACCCTATTTTTGACCCTAGGTTTGCTATATTGCAAAATCCACCATTAGAGCCTTAGATTCAAGCTCTAATCATGCATTTAGCATGCTAGGGTTCTACTAAAACCATCCTCAAAGCTTAAAACCTAAACTAGAGAGAGATGCCATTAAAGAGGTAGCAAGCTTACCTCTTAAGCTTGCTCTCATGCACCAAGAGAAGAGGAAGAAGATGGCCTTGATCATCATCATCATCTTCTTCACCTCCTTCTCTTCCTTCTTCTTCTTCCTCATTTCTTTCTTTCCTTCCTTTTTCGTTTAGAGAGAGAGAGGGAGAGAGAGAGTTTGTGTTTTTAGGTTTAGAGTGTGAGGGAGTGAAAGAGAGAAGGCCCCAGCCATCTCTAATAACCCCCACATGCCCTATTTGCAAGAAACCCCTTCAACTATTCAAACTGCACCAAACTGGGCATTTTCGGGCTGTAGGGTCCGGACATCCCCACAATGTCCGGACAATGGCCTGCGAAATCCATTTTCGCCCATTTGACAGCTTACTGGGTCCGGACATCATCCATTGTCCGGACATCCAATGTCCGGACATTGATCAATGTCCCGACCCAGTGGGTCTCCTCAGCCCAACACAAAAGGACTTAGCCAAATTTCAGCATTTTTCGTTTCTTCTCCGCTTTCGCTCGTTTTCGCTCGTCTTGCCTCCGATTCTTTTCAAATCGCACCGAGCCTTTCCAAACATGTTTTCGAACACGTTTTCATCATCTTTTCATCCACGATAATGTCGGATTTAGCTCGCGACCCGACATAGCTTTTCGGGTTCCGTTTTCGCGCCTATGCGCACCGAAACGCCCGAATGCTCCCGAACTTCACCGAACTTCGTCGGGGCCATTCAAATGGCTTTCCAACCAATTGAACATCATAACCTCATGATTTTAGAAGTCCGGTACCTTACACTTGACGAACCACTTGTAAAACAAAACAACACACTGTTCACCAAATCACATATGCAAAGCTTATCAAAGAATAATGCTTAGTTGTCTATTCTGTTAAGATTTAATGGCTCATAGAATGTATCTAGATTGAAGAATTTATTCGAATTGACCAATTCCCCCAATAAATGATATATAAAAGCAAGATGTCCGATTTGATAAAATAGGACAGTTTTTTTTTTTTAAATATTCATGGCAAAAGTGATCCTATATAAATAGAATGGAAGAGAGGTAGGGAGCCACTAGAAGCTTAGTATGGAAATGAGGATCAAAATGGCAACCTAAGAGGGGGGGTGAATTAGGTTTCTAAAATAAAAAGCCAAAAATCAAGCTAATTAAAAAAACCCGAAGTAATCAACAAAGATAGAGATATAGAAAAATGCAAACACAAAGAAGCACACGGTCGATTTGTTTCGAGGTTCGGCACTTTGCCTACGTCCCCGCCAACTTCTCAATGCAAGAGAATGTTGGATCTCCACTAGATGATGCTTTTGCGGGCAAGCACCAAGCCTTCACACCAATACCTTCTTCTTATCAAGCTTCAAGACTTTGCCTCTCTCTCTTTTTACAAGAATAAATCTCACTACAATTTCACTCAAGTTAAGAGAGAGAATTGAGAGCTAAGTGTTTTAAAATGCTGAAATTTTTAGCTTAAAAATGAAGTGCAAGGAGATGCTTTGAGATACCAAAGAGTCATCTATTTATAGCCTCGGCCAGCTCCTGAACGTTGCACTTTCGGGCGCCCTAAAGTCATTTCCGGTCGCCCAGAACTTTTGCACGCGCACTGCGCTTCCAGCTGCCTGTCAGCCGCGTGCGCCACTTTTCAGGAACCGTCCGTCAGGATTTGTGGGCGCCCTGTCCTTCCGCCCGAACTTTCGGACCGTCGCGCTTCCAGTACTGTCGGCCCGCGTGCGCCGTTTTTCGAGAACGGTCCGTCGGGATTTGTGGGCGCCACTGTCGGGATTTGCGGGCGCCACACTTGCGCGCCGCTGCGCTGCGCCGTGTTACTGAGCCGCCTGCCGTGCCGCGCCACTTTCTCGACAGAAATTATTAGGGCTTCCTGACATTTGCGGGCGCCCTGTACTTGCACCCAGAACTTTCGGACCGTACTGTCGTACAGTCCAGAACACGCAACCTGTCAAGTCAAGTTTTCCGGTCGACCTGAAATGATTTGCGGTCGCCCAGAACAGGTAAAAAAAGCCTTCTGGATGCTTCGACAGCGAAGAGGCAGATCCAAAAACACAGAACATTCGGATCCACTTTAGGTCGCCCAGAACAGAGTCCAGAAACCAAAACTGAACAGAACTTAGATTTTGAGCAGTTTATAAAGTGACAATTGAAAAGATTAAATTTAGCTCAAAATATCTCACTCTAATTAAGATTTTAATTCATGTAAAAGTAGAGAGAGTGAGTTTGTCAATTTGACAAAAGAAGCAAATGTAGCTTCAATAAGTGAAGCTTGATACTTAGAGGATTGCCCATCTTGAGTCCTTTTGAAGATAGAAAGATCTAAAACACAAAGCTCAAGATAAGAGATTAGTCCAATAAAAGTGATTATTTGTTATCATCAAAATCTAATATAAGATTAGGGCCACTAGGCCAACAGGAAAGACTTCACCTTTGCGCACCCAAACCTTACGAATTTTGGGGTACGTCGGTTGGCTTGTAATCCTTGAGTGAAGCTTGTCGACGATTGAAGTTTTCTCAATCTTTGCACCATTCGTCTTTACCTTCCATACTTGCCTTCGTTTCGGGTTAGACCCTTGGCGCTTGGGATTCCATCCTTGCGATGGTGTTGTTCTTTGAACCTTCGTTTTGGGCTTGAGTTGTTTCCCTTGGTTCACGTGTGACATGGAGTTCTTCCTTTGTCTACAATTTCTCTTTACGTGACCTTGAACTCCACAATAATGACAAGCTTTGTTAGCAAAAGTTTTTCTAATTGAAAGCTCACCTTGAACCTTGGGCTTCGACTTTGTTGAATTCATGCCCACTTTCTTAGCAACTTGATCAACGTATGTTCTCTCATAACCCAATCCTAACTTGGATGTTTGACCGAGTCCAAGCATCTTGTCAAGTTTCGATGTTCCGGAGGAGAAGTTGTTCAAGTTTGCCCTTAATTGAATTATCGTCTTTGTGAATTCCATGTTTGCTTCCCTTGTCTCCGTAATTTGCTTGTTGAGAAACTTCATATTTTCCTCATTAGTTTCTCTTTCGTTTTCAAGCAAAGTGACTTTCTCTACAATTGATCCGTAGGCTCGTGCCAATCCATCCTTCTGCTTTTCCAAGCTTTTTATCAATGAAGCTAAGCTTGCATTCTCTCCTTCTAGATCGACGATCCTATGTTGTAGCTTCTTATTGTGCTTGCCGATCTTCTTTGACTCCACAATTAGTTGGCGATAAGCATCCACGATGTCTCCGCCATCCGAGTCTTCATCTGTTGCATTCTCCGGTGTGAATTGTTCATTCATAGAAGACATGGAAATTGAGTCAATAGATGATAAACATATAATATTAGAATCATGAGCTATTAAAGCGGTAGCATTAACTTCCTCATCACCGGAAGATGACTCTTCATCGGAAGGGTCATCCCACGTGATGGCTTGCATTGCCTTCTTCTTAGAAGCTTTTGTTGGGCAATCCGATGCTATATGTCCGAATCCACGACACTTATAACATTGAATTTGCCCTTCTTCCTTTTTCTTATCTCTTGAAGAGTCCTTAGAAAAATTCTCAGAATTTTTAGTCTTGGAAGAAGAAGTACTCCCTTTAGATTTGTTGAATTTTGAAGAGGAGGACTTTGAGCTTGGAAATCTTTTCTTAAAGTTCCGACGGAACTTTCTCGTGAGAAGTGCGAGTTGCTTCTCAAAATCTTCCATCGTCACATCCGAATCCATCTCGGAAGAGGAAGAGTCAACGTCGCCACCTTTTGATGCCTTGAGCGCCATCCCTGTAGACTTTGAAGAAAACTTGGAAGAAGACGAGTTAGAGGGAAAAGTCAGCTCATATGTTTGAAGAGCACCTACTAGTTCATCTACTTTCATATCATCGGGATGTTTCATGGTTTCTATAGCCGCGACCTTAGGACGAAAACGTTCGGGGAGAGTTCTTAGAATTTTACGAATAATCTTCGTTTCGGGAATTTTCTCACCCAAGTTGGAACAAGTGTTGTCTATGTCTTGAAGACGAGTGTAATAATCGGTGAAGTTTTCATTCTCTTCCATATGAATAGAATCAAAACGACTAGTCAACATTTATAATTTTTGAACTTTGACTAGACTTGTTCCCTCGTGGGTGGTTTTAAGAGTGTCCCAAATTTCTTTGGCGGTTTCACACGCCGAAATCCGAGAAAATTCGGTTTGATTTAAAGAGTTAAACAAAGCATTAATCCCCTTCCCATTGTAAGATGAACGTTCGTTTTCATCCTTAGTCCACTTAGTTCTAGCCTTGGGGACGGTAATAGCATCAACTACCTCGGTGGGATGAGTCCAACCATGTTCCACCGCTTGCCATACTCTCTCGTCGATGGCAATTAGAAACGCCCTCATGCGGACTTTCCAATAGGCATAGTTAGTGCCATCGAAGAAAGGAGGTCGATTGATATTACCACCCTCGGCCATTGACAATAACCTAAACCCTCTCTGATACCAACTGTAGGTTATCGGTCTTAGGATCTAATAGGAATCAACACCTAGAGGGGGGTGAATAGGTGTTCAACGGCCAATTAAAAATCTAGATGCGATTTTAAAGTAATTGCGGAAAAATAAAATCAAACACACCAAGATTTACGTGGGAAAACTCCAAACCGGAGTGAAAAACCCACGAGACCGATTACACGAAAATTCATTAAGAAACAACCGAGTACAAGGCGATGCACCCACGACTTTACCCGATTAACCGAATCTTCTATGTGAATATCCTTCGCTGGTCCACGATCGATTGAAGTCCTCCAACCGACCACGCCGCAACTCCTTGCCGCGCCAACGCCTCGAATCCACAAAGCGTCCACCGAGTCCTCGGCTCCCCCTACACGCGATCCCCGCGCAACACACCTCCGTCCGGAGAAGAAGAACGAAGATTTATGGTGATCTCCAAGTTAAAGTACCGTAGACGATGGGAGGGATTCGTCTAATTGATCATCAAATTGATTCGCAAGGGTAGAATCAAAGGGAAGAACCTTGAATCAACTTGACGATCAAATCTCCATCAAATCTCTCTAAGAACTAGATCAAAAAGCTTAGGAGAGAGATTCTAGGGTTTTAGGATTGAAGTATCTTCAGGTATATTATTGTATATCCGTCCTTGAACCCCCCATGGTCTATTTATAGAGTTAGAAGACTTTGAAGTCAAGTAGAATTGAAATCAGTCTTTTTAGGAATTCTGTTTTCGAGTCCACTGTCCGGTCAAACCATCTCTGTCCGGTCTCAGTGTGTCGTCAAATTTTTCGCAGCGAGTACTGACCGGTCAGACCAGGGGTTTGTCCGGTCCTAGGCTCTAGCACTCAGAAAGTTCAGCTTTACGTGTCGGACGGAATCCACGATCCGGTCAAAGGCACTGAAACTTTGCTATCAACCTCACCGTGTCGGTCAAAGAGGTTGGTCGGACGAGTGTTGCGAAAAGCCGGATGACGGACTCACGTGTCCGGTCAAAGGGGCGTCCGGACGGGGTTTATACGAAAATATTTTTCATAAAAATCAATATTTTAAACCCTTTTTAAGTCTTCTAACTACTATGTTATTAATGTTAATCACCATAAATGATCTTAAATGCATACCTGAGGTGTCGAGCTTCTCTGACGAGTCCTGGAGCGTCCGATCTTCTTGTAATCTCTTGATCTCTTCAAGACTCCGACAAACTCACGAAATCTGCCAACTTACAAAATCCTTAACAGAGGAGAGTGCTCTCGGGGACCGGTCTCCACATGGAGGGACTGGTCCCTCTGGGCGAAAACAGCCCAGGCAGGGGCGGTTGAGAGATGAAAAGTGGAGGGGCTCTTATGCAAAATGGCATTAGTTAGAGGGTATAGAGGGCAAAAGGCTCTCTCTCACTCTCTCATTACCCTCACTCTCTCCCTCTCACTCATTTGTCTCTTCCTCTCTCTCTTGAACGAAAGAAGGAAAGGAGAAGGAGAAAGAAAGAAAGAGAAAGAAGAAGAAGAAGGAAGAGAAGTAGGAGAACTTGAAGAAGGGCTTCACCATCACCCTTTCCTCTTTCTTCTCCTTCCATTGGAGTAGCTCAAATGGGTAAGCTACTAAACCCTAGTTTGTAGAACTTAGGGTTTTGAGTTTAGATGCTTAGAAATGGGTCAAATGGACCCTTAGTAAGCTTCTAATGGGATCAATCCCATGTTTTAGGGGTGGGATCATTGGGTTTGCTATAGGTGCAACCCTAGGGCTCCGAAATGGGGTTTTAGTAAATGTTGAGGTTTGATCTCAATTGATCATGTCTAAACCTAATTGCTAGGTGTTTAAACGCGTTGGCGAAGACGGAATCACGTTTCGTCGAACGGTTTAAAAGCGAGAGGCAAGACAAGTTGACCGAGGCTTCGTTTCGACCTAAACGGTCGAGGAGTTGGCGGAGCAAGTGCCGAGGAGTCTTTTTAGAGCCTCCGCAACTTAGAAAAGCTTTAAAAGGTGGGGGCTGCCTTACCGAAAACTTCGAACTCTTTTCTATGTCTTAGAAATATATAAATTTCATCTCTTGCATATAGCATAGTAGGATTGCATGTTTAGATAATTCCTTATCTTTTCTAATGATAACCTAGTGTATGTGGAATGCTAGGGTAATGGATAGGTGAGGATTGGGTTTGAACAGTGAATCCTATAATGCTAAAGAGAGAGATGGACTCGATGGTTATTAGTGACATAGATCGAGTGGCATATGTTACGGATTTTATGTTGGCATATTTCGTGAAGTTAGTTCGGAGTCTTGAAGGTTTAAAGAAGAAGAGACGAAGATCGAAGACTCGCAAAACTCAGAACATAGATCCACAATGCTCTGTAAGTTCAAATAATATTGATGATGATTTACAAACATTAAAATGTGTTTGGAAGACTTAGGATGGTTTTAAAATGAATAACTGGACAAATCTGAACTTTTCATAGTTCAGGGACCGGTCTCTGATCCTTAAGACCGGTTCCAATAAGTCCTCTCTGCGGAAAAGCTCTGAAGACCGGTCTCAGCCCTTGAGGACCGGATGCATCAGGGAAGGACCGGTCTCTGTTCTTGCAGACCGGTCTCAGTAACTAGTTTTACTGATACGCAGAGAGAGACCGGTCTTGGTGGCTCGAGACCGGTCCCTATCGGCTGGAAAGAAATTGACGGAAGGGTGGACCGGTCGAGGGGTTCGAGACCGGACCTATCAAGATCGGTCTCCCAAGTGAAGACCGGTCTCTGGTGTCGTGAAAATATCTAAAATTCAGATTTTCAAATCCTAGTCTATCTCTATGTCTTCTAATTGGTTTTAAATATCAGATTTTCAAATCCTAGTCAGTCTCTATGATTTCTTAACCTATAAATAAGATGTAGAGGGTTTTCCAAAAAGATAGTTAAGCCTAGATTATTTATGAAAAACCCTAGAAGCTTGTAGATAGCCGTTTTCCTCATCTTCTACATCAAGCTTCTCCCAAATTGATTCTCGGTGCCCTAATTCTTAATGTTTTTCTAGAATCAATTTGAGAATTGCTTAGAGATTATTCCCATAGATTTTTAATGAGAATCTAAGCAATAAATCATCACCGATCGTATTGTTCTTGCTCCGGACGGAGTGTGCTCGTGGATTCGAGTGGGCGTCGTGGATTCGGCGTGATCGGAGGCTTCGTGGATATTCGAAGCGGAGGCGTTCGTGGATTCGAACGTGAGGGCGTGGACAACCCAAAGGAGGATTGCGCGGAGATCCATAAGAGAGTTAGATAGGTCGAGTCCGTGGAGTTCGGTAATCACCTTGTAATCTTTTCTTTTAGTGGATTGCTATTCGCGTGTTGGTCCCGTGGGTTTTTTACTCCGAGTTGGAGTTTTCCCACGTAAATCTCGGTGTGCTTTTTATTTTCCGCATTTATTTTTATTGCATCGAGATTTGTGGTTTTCGGTCATTACACCTATTCACCCCCCTCTAGGTGATTAGATACGATCTAGATAGATCCTTGGGGCTACCCCATAACTAACAATTGCTATCAGAGAGGGATCTAGATATATTGCTATCTAATGGCCGAAGAGTTAGTAGGTGTGTTGCAAACTTACGATATGACTTTTCCTACTAACCAATCTTCTTCCAAGTCTTTTTCTCAAAGTAGAGGGATTGCGTTGAAAACATCAAAGGAAGAAGACATGGACTCGGATTCCGGCGATGAGGAATCAAACGACGAGGATTTAGCGGAAGCATATCATCAACTCCTCGTCGAATCTAAAAAGATGGCGAAGCATAACAAAAGGCTTAGGAAGCGTCTACTTGACATTGAAGAGGAGAACAAAAATTTGAAAACAATGACGAAAACTTTCGAAGAGGAAAAGGAAGCAATATTGAAAGATAATTCGATCCTCCAAAAGAAGCTAGATGAAGCGGATTTAATGATCAAATCCTCTAAGAACAAAGTTGAATTTTTGGAGCATCAATTTGAGGAATCGCACAAATCCAACGAAGAGTTGACCAAGGAAGTTCATCAACTCAAGTCCGACATTCAACAATTTTCTTCCGGATCGAAGAAATTGGATCATATGCTTGGGTTAGGTCAAACGAACAAGTTGGGCCTCGGATACGAACGAACCTATGTTGAGAAGGATCGAACGTCAACATCTAATGTCTCAACAAATTCGAAGGAAAAGGTGTGTCACCGATGCGGCATCAAAGGACACATCATAAAGTGTTGCCCGAATAAGAATAAGAAAAGTCGATCGGCAACATCGAAACCTCAATCGGCATCATCTACTACTCGGCTTTCCCCTCGGAATCAAAAGAAAATTAATTTGAGTCGAGTGCCTCTTTCGAACCGGTTTTCTAAGGAGCAACGGGGAGTTCGACCGAACCCACAACTGAATTGGATCTCAAAACCGAACCATCAAGGGAACCGGATTTCTAATTCAAAGCCTCAACGACAACATCAACCGAAGCTTCAAGCAACGAAACGACCGACGGTTGATCCAAAATCAAAGCAACTCAAACATAACGTCGACAAGCAAAGCCAACGAAAGATCCGACAAGTTTGGATCCGGAAAGGTGATATCTTTCCTTACTTTTCGTCTTAGTTTGTTTTTATTGTTTATGTAATATTTTGATTGGTGCATATTGCATATTTTTCTTTCATTACATTACATGATTAGACGATGTTTGATCTTTAAAATTTGTTTTGAAAATCGTTTTTAAGGAAAGGTTTTTGGGGAGTTTTTAATTTGATTAAAAATTTTTGAGAAAGGAGATGATTGAAAATCATTAAATTATGGAGATTAAAGGTTTTTAAAAAAGCCTTAACCGGTATCTAAAGTCAATTCAAATTGAATTAAATTCATATTAATTATTGGTTTTACTCCACTTTTTATTATTTTGACGATAATTTAATATGTGATTTCTTCTTACATACATTCATCAAAATTTTGAAATTAAATTTAAATCTCTTGGTAATTAATTCATTTTGATAGTGAATGTTGAATATAATTGATGGATATTTGCTAATCGACTAAAATTCGTCAAAATTATTTTCAAATGTGAGATTGTCTAATTTAGGAGGAGTTTGAATATTTAAAAAAAAAAAGAAAAAAAAAAGGAAAAAACTCCTATGATTATAAAGATGTGGAAAGAGTTACATCCGAAACGAGTGTGAAAACTACCACCACATGTAGGAAAGAGCTACCACCCCGGTCGTCCGGTACGTGTGTGAAGCTACCTCATGGGTAATTATATGAAAAACCGAAAAGGTTGAGAAAAAATATATGTGAATATTTTAGAATTTTCGGCGTTATAAGGTGGTAGATTGAAAAAGATGCACAACGAGCCACCCCCGGTGTTTATTAGCTAAATCTCTATTTTGAACGGGTTGCGACAAATTGGTGTCAATTTTGCTAAATTTCTAGAAATTATTTTTCATCAATTTGCATCTTGATGACTTTAAATAATTAGATTATTCTTAATATCAAATTTTGATGTTTTGATGTCTTTTGAAATCAAATAATATTTTATCTTCATCATAATAATTTTTGGAGTACAATTTTTAATTTTTATGAAATTAATCTAATTTTGAAGGATTTTTGAGGAAACAAGGCAAAATTTTTGATGAGGAGGACACGGAGTGATTTTTCCTTTTTGAGCCTCATTATTTATGTTTTATCTTTTCTCTCCTAGGACTATATTTAGTTTGCTTATTTTTGCTTTTAACTATGACACGACTACTTTCTATTTGCTAATTTATTTTTCTCTCTATTTGTGTTTTTTTTTGGCAATTTTTGACAAAAAGGGGGAGAAGAATTGAAAACTTGAATTTAAGACCAAAGGGGGAGAGCGTGTGATAATTTTTGATTTTCGAATTTAAATTTTAATCTTTTGATGCATGAGCAAAGGGGGAAAGAATTTTATTTTCATATTTTTACTACTAACTTTGTTTGTGATCTTTGTTCGTGGAAAAAGTAACTTAATTGCAGATCATTGAAGACTTCAAGACTCCTAGTTGCGTCTAAGTCATAGAGTTTGTTTAGGAGTTTTAAAAGTGTTATTTTTGTATTTCTCTTTTGATCTTTCACGCGAGAAGTTCATTGTTTTGGTGATGGCAATGAATTTCATTTTTTTGTGAGTTGAGTGTTGTCACGCCCCAAGCCCGATCCTTTTGGCCGGTTCGAGAGCGTCAAACAGACGCCGCACGGACAGAGTCTCCCCTATCCGCCCAAGGCTCAACATGTACAGATAGAGTATAAAATTTTGCACTTGTGGAAGCATACACAAAGACTTGCACGAAGACAAGCAACAGCCAATAGTGAAAGTACTATTAATACATACAAGTAACATGATTAATTGCAATCACATACATGCATAATTCTTAGAACTTTGCATTCTTTAAAAGACTACCATTCTTTACATTCTTTGCATCATTTCTTTTTACATCTCATAGTCTTCAAAAATAAAGCTTAAATACATTTGATATTAGCATCTACCATCATCAAATACAAAAGATGATACTAAAGGGTAATGCAACTATAACAAAAGTAAAGTACTCGGGCGGTCTCTACCTAGGGCGCGATGCCTTTCCCGCGATCGTCGGCCGGCTCACTCGGTCCCGGCTCTGTGGAAATAGTGGGGTGAGAAGTACAACAAAGTTCCCAGTGGGTTCGGCAACCAATCACGCCGACTTTCCCATTAGGTCTAATTCAAACGTAATAGAAAGAAAGGTAAGATAATAACCAACTAACAAATGCAACTAATACGTTTGAAAGTAACGATAAAATGCTCAAACTGTAAAGCATGCAAGATTATAAGTTCAATACCCAATCTTTTGGCTAACCCGTGGGTTTCGCCCTCAACAAGACTCAACCAAACTCAAAATCCCATAGAATACCGGGGAGGCTCAATATCGACCCGTTGGGACCGTCCTTAGGAAAACTCATTCCCTGGAAAACTCATTCCAGTGGTGACCAACTCCGGAGCGCACCGCTCGAGGGGGAGCTACCGCCCCCGAGCAAGGACTATATGGTGAGTACGATCAACCCTTAACTTTAAGGATTCCAAATCTCAATCTATTCCTTGCCTTCAAGGAGAACTTATGTTCATATGACTCTTAACTCTAAGGTTGTTGTCATAATGTCAATCTCATGACTATACTAGTGTTATATACACTACTTGTTCTTGTCCTTGTTCTTTGATGCCACACATATTGTCTAAGTATTCTAGACTCATCTTTGTCACATTCTCTAAGTACATGTCTAATGTCGCATTCATTTGTCAATTACACCAAGTTCTAGTTCTTGTTCTTTAGCATGCATACATAGGGTTCTTATTCTTTAGCATATGTTCTCATACAATTATATCTCATGCATTTGAACTCACAAATTGCAATATAACTCATAAATTACCCTACTATGCATTATGCTCAACATATATAGAATGCTCAAAAATGACACTTAGACATAGAAAGAATTCCGGTGTCCTTGGAATGCACCACCCACCTTCTAAAATTACGGATGGGTTGCCCGTCGAGTTTCGTAGCTAACCGAGGCCTATTTTGCAATCTGCGCAGTTATCAGATTTTACATCAGGCTAACTTACATAGCAACTCATAGAGGCTTTTCGTTTAATTAAACGGAGTTGTCCCATGGGTCGGGGATACCCCCAATTAGGTTTCTACAAGGTCAATTTGACCCTAGAACCTCTATGGCAAAAAGCCCCAAATTTGGTGCTCTATCCAAGCCCTATGCAAAACCCTAGGTTTTGATCTCTTAAACAAGCAAAAGAGAGCTTGTTGTTACTCTTAGAGTTCATCTAGAACAATTTAAACCATCATTAGGGCCTCTACTTGAAACCCTAAGAATCCACCATGAGAGGACCTTGAGCTTTCATGGGTCTTCATGGAGCTCAAGCCTCTACTAGGCTTCTACACCAAAGAGAAGACTCAAAACTTTAAACTCCTTGCTTAAAACCCAAACCCTAGTCTAAGTTTACCATGAAACCTCACCTTGGCCCAAGCTCCACCTTGTAGGAGAGCTTCTAGGTCTTCCCCAAGCTCCAAAGCCACCAAGATCACCTCCTCCAAGCTCCTTCTCCAACTTCTCCAAGCTCTAGGAGAGGTTTTTCTAGAGAGAGAAAGCGAGGAAATGAAAGAGAGTGGTGAGGGAGTGAATGGCTGTGAAGGGGTAAGCCATTGGGTATATATTGTGTTGTGACAATTGCCAAAAAGCCCCTCCATTCACGAAAATTACAACCGCTCGAATCGCGCTTTCGTGTTCGTGGTCCTGGACATCCATGGGATTCGGATCTCGAAAGCTGGGGTTCTAGGACTTAGCCATTTTTTCTGCCGATTTCGCGAGGTGGACCGGTCCGGCCTCCCGATCCGGATCCCGAGAGCGGGATTTTCGGGACTTAGCCAATTTTTTTGGTGATTTCGCATGGGTGGACCGGTCCTGGCCTCCCGATCCGGATCCCGAGAGCGGGATTTTCGGGACTTAGCCAATTTTTTGGTGATTTATTTGCTAGGCTTGTGGCATCCGGACTCCACTGTGGGGTCGGACGACAAGAAGCTCCAAATCTGAAATTTTTCCAGATTTGCAGTTTCTTGTTCCTCGGGTCCCGTTTTCACTTCACACAAGTTCTAAAACTCTTAGAACCTTGTGGCACTTGTCTCACTCCGCGTTCCGCTCATTTTGACAGAACTCGGCACGTTTTACGAGGAAGTGGGTTGTTACATTCTCCACCCCTTAGAATTAGTTTCGTTCGCGAAACTAACCTATTTACAATCTAGATTCATACCTTAATCCAGATTCTCGAATAAATGGGGATAGTGCTCCCGCATTACGCTCTCGAGCTCCCACGTAGCTTCGGTCGTTGTGTTCGCTCCAACGGACCTTGACATACGGAATCCTCCGGTTCCGTAGCTTTCTTTCTTCTCGACCGATTATGTATGCCGGGAACTCGTCATAAGTCATATCCTCCTGAATCTCTGATGGTATATACGAGAGAATATGTCACGCCCCGCCACCCGCCTATTTGGTCGGATTCGGGCCACGTCAACAGACGCCGAACGGACAGGGCCTCCCCTGCCCGCCCAAGGCTCTAACAACAAGTACAATTTAACAAATCAAAGAGAATTTGCAATTATACAAGGCTTACACGAAGGTAAGCAACAACACAGCGGAAGAGTAAGCACTAAGATAGAATATAAACCATACATGAACTTGATTACACACTACAACAAAATAGGGTTATAGAGACACATTTTTGGGACACTTTTATGCAAGTGTCCCATCTATGTCCAAAACTTTATATAAAAAAAACTATCAAGGCCCAAATATAAAGCCCAATTCAGAAATAAAATAAAAAAATTACCCTGCTTAACCTACCCACTCGGCCCATTTACGAAAAAAACAGAAGCAAAAAAAAACCGATCTCTCGAATCCTCCTATCTCCCTAGGTCATCTCCTTCTCCTCCTCTCACTCAAACCCTTGAAACCCTAGACGAAGAGCCGCTCCTCTCATCATCTGCACGAGCCCCTCCAGCTCCGGGACCTTCTCCTCTCCTGCGGCCGCGCCGAGCCAGTCGATGCGTGCAAGTTTCGCCGCGCCCTCGCCCACAGCTTTGTCGTCATCACCATCTTTTGCAGGGCTCGATTCTTAGACCGGGATGACGAGCACGATGGTCTAGGGTTAGGCTTTGAAGAGCTTTTCGAGAGGGCACTCACCGGTTGGTGGGGGTTTGGGAGGGCGATTTCGGATGGTGGCCTCACCGCTTCGATTCATGATGTCATGGTAATGCTTTGCTTCAGATTGCACCTTTTGTACTTTAAATTTGTCCAAATTATACTATTTTTGGTGAGGATATTTTGCTTATTTTGAGTAGGGTTGTTGGAATTGATCATTTCTAGAGAGTTTGTGTGGATAGATTTTGATGATTAGTTATGAAATATGTGCAGTTTGAGACCTAATTCGTAAAAAAGTGGCTATCTTAACATTGTGCATACAAGTGCTATGTTGTGCTTCTGAAAATAAGGTTCATTGAAGAGTAAACCCTTTGACTAAGAAGAGAATCTTGTTGTTGCGAACTGAAAGATTGTAGAGCAATTGATATTGTTTGTTTACATCTAAATTTTTTCAATCCTCCGGATGTTTTTCTGTAGATCACTGTAGATCTCTTCTGGTATGAATTTGTTTATTAATTATTTTATTTTGTAGCTTATACGATTTTCTCCATGGTTGCTAACTACTCTGCTTCGGTCATGGACTAAACAACAATAGGATGCAGCAGAAAAATGTATTACGGTGGAGTTTCTACTACTGGATCCCGAAGAGGAAAACACACCGAATGATGCTTCTAAGGTACTTAGTAGATTTGTAAACCAACTGTGTGATCCAGAGGTACATACCTGGTAAGGAAATATCAATTTAGGCAATTGACTTATTTGGCATGACCTTCTACTGAACGTGTATTTCATTAGTAACTTAGTTTTCAACTCAATAGGTGGTAATGTATTATTTTTGTCAAGAAGATACGGATCTCTTAAGATTTTTCCTTGCTCTGATCGAAGCTTCTGTACTTTATTTAACTATGTCAAGCTTGGTGGATAGCAGAAAAATGGTTCAAAGTTCTACTATACTCATACTACTATTCATAAGATTTCGAGTTTGGTACATCAGAAATTCTTTTTCTAATTCATTTAGACAGATTTGTACACACTAGTTAGGATTTTTGTTCCAATAATGGGGCATGTAGCAATTCTCTTTCTCTTCTTAGGTCTGATGTAGAAAATATATGCAACTGCAGATCCTTCGATATTGAACAGCCTAGTTAAGAGATGGTTAGAAGATCTAACGAATGATGCAGAAGAGCTACCTCAAGCTATCTTTCTCTTCAAAGATGCAAGTCTGTATTCTGCTGATCGAATATCTTGCAATTTGTTTGCGTCCTTTTGTCAGATTATTGATGGTTTTCTATCATGTTGGGTAATTTAGTCACAAGGACATCTTGTAGTTGGGTGTATTTCTGGGTTAGAACAGATATTGAGGGAACAACTGTTGATGCTTGTAGTAGTTATGCTAATGAATCATAGTGTAGGTGTTAAATGAGCTAATTTTTACTATGACAATGAGGTTTATAATACTTTTGTGCTTATGAATTAGAATTATCTTCTTTTGTTGGCCTTTTTAGAGTTCTCCAACAATCTACATATTTGTGCTCATCGTAAGGCTTTATATTTAAAATCAAAGTGATAGGCCGATATTTTACTGTGAAATTCTTCAATAATCAGCATGATTCTATTTTTCTTGTCTTCAAAGTGCATGAAATTCTTCAATAATCAGCATGATTCTTTTTTTCTTGTTTGCACCAATTGGCTGTTAGTGCTCTTTTTAAGTACATAGTTTTGGTTATTGTCTTGAAGAAATAATTTTATTTTTCTGGCTGATCTAGTTCATAGTTTACAATAGTGACAAGTTAGGAGTATCACAATTTTGTGTGATTGGATTGCTAAGAGTGGTCGCATCAGCTGTGTAGGACTCACACTAATTGAGCTAGCCCACAAACTTGAATATACAGATGAAGTTAATAGGACACAACTAGCAGAGTAGGTTTCCTTGTTGAGTCCGCTGGAAGTGAACTTGTAAAAGATTTTTGTTGGACACTTGGTTCTTCTCAAAGTTTACGAGTTATTAGTGTTTATATTTTGTTCTTCAAGGCCTAAATTCTGCTTATTATCTATAGTTTGTTAACTAGGTTCGTCTTTGAAGTCACTTGGTTGTCTTGCTACTGCTTCTTGTTATTGTTTATGTCCTCTTTTGCTTTGCTTATCCTTTTTCTGTTTCTTTCTTTTATAGATAGTAGAGAGCATATTGTGTTTGTTAGCATAGCAATGCACACTCTTTTAACACAGTCACATGACCACTAAAAATCTGAAGCTTAGTGAGGACAAACCCAATTAATGAGTGTGGTAACAAAGCCTTAAGCCTGACTGTAGCTTTTGCTCTCCATCCCTCTCCTTCTGACAAAACTGACAGAACTGACTGCATCTCAGCTACTCTTAAGTAAAAAAATATCAAGCAATGTGACCACCTCACATTCATATATATATATATATATATATATATATATATATATATATATATATATATATATATATATATATATATATAATTGAGCTCCTATGCTTTTAAAAGTACCAAGTCATTGGTGCTTGTAAGTTTTTGACCCTTGAATTAATAGATGTGCGGTTAGGATGATGTGGGCCCCCTTGGGTTAAGTGGGTGGTTGGTTGAATAGTATAATCTAACGGATGAAAACGATCAAAGGTGTAGATCTAACGGTGAAAAATTCACAAGCACCAAGTGCTTTGTGCTTTTACAAGCACCATAGCCGGACTCTATATATATATATATATATATTCTTAATTTTCAGTCCTTAATTACAAAAGAGACTTATAATGTGCAAAATTCGCTATTGAACTTCCGTTTTATTCCTTAGTTATAATTGGACCAAATGATGAACTACTAACTGATCATGTTTTTTATCTCAATGGCCGCGTACACCATTTCAAAATTTAATATATGCTGTAGCTATCTCACTGGTGATATTATAGAACAAAGATATAATTGTTACCCTTGATAAGTATTGTGGCCTGGCCCAATTAATCCTTTTGGAACTTTTAGATAAGAGCAAGTAGTAATGCTGCTTTCAATCCTACATTACTTTTCCACTAGTTTTCTGTCCTTTGCCTTGAAATTTCCTTTTAGCAGAGGTAATGATGCAGGATTTGTGAAGTAATACACCCGAAAGGCCCGATCCACATCGGTAATGTGACCAAGAACTGAACTTTTATGCCTTTTTCTTTTTTATAGTACCGCTGAGCATAGTTCACAGTAATTACCATCAACTGGACATGTGGTTTAATGGAAATCAAGAGTGGATTCGTCATCTTCCTGAAGATTTTGTCTACAATATTTAGCAATGCCATGTTAGTTTTCATTGACGTTTTATATTTAATTATGTAATGGATCAAGTACCTGTAAGCTGTGGTTGTAGAATCTAATTTCTTCGTGGTTTAGTGTCAATTGTGTCATGGATGAAAGTTTCACATGTGCACCTTTCTTTTTCCTAGTGCTAGCTGCTGCCCGTTCCTTCATACTTGATTTGTTTTGCCATTACTTCTTATTTGATTGTTGTTTAGGTAGTGCGGTCCAAACGTATTTAGATATCCCGTGTTTCATCATATTAATGTTAGTAACACCAACTAAGTGATGTTGTTTTATAGTCTTAGTATATATATATATATATATATATATATATATATATATATATATATATATATATATATATATATATATATATATATATATATATATGTCTCTTTCTCTCTCTTTCAATTATATTAGTAAAGATGAAACCTTTATATGGCAGTTCCTAGCTAGCTAGTTCTTATTAATTTATACAAGTTTAGTAACCTTTTCCTTTTGGTGGTTGATGAAGGAGCCCAAAGACAAAGGGCACATCAGTTTCAGAATGTGGATCCAAGACACCAGATCCCAAGGTGAGTTTGGTTCAAATATAGGAGCTCAGTACTACTGTTTGTTCCTTTTCTTTTCCCCCCTTTTTCCAGCTATGCTATTAAGAAGGACGAGATTGAGCGTGTTGCGAAAGCGAATCGTTGAACACTGCTCATTCACAAGACAAGTTTTGGAGTGGACAATTTCGAAAGTATTTTCCTAGTTAGTATTTATAATTCAGTTTGGTTATGGATCGCATAATATTTTTTTAAAATTGGGCAAATTATGCTGCACAATTCAGATAGGAGTGCTTTTCATGGATTCTGCTTTGAACTTTGTACTATCTCAAGATTTTGCTAGTGTTTTTGTTAAACTACAAAAAAAAAGTACTTCGAGTAATTTGGTATTAGTCTAATTTTAGGAACTTATTTATAGAACTACGATTGTGATTTTCAAGTGATGGTTAGAACTTCATAGCTTCTGTTGTACCAAACAGTGTTGCTTGATAAAGTGTCATCTTAATAGTGTTGTTCTTACTGATATCTGCTTATTTCTGTGTTGGAGTTAGCTAGAAGCATTAAATCGAAACTTTGTTTTGCTTTTGGGTTTGAATCCTATTTTTGCTTCTTAATGTAGCTGGACTAGTAGTAGTAGATCTATCTCATCCCGAAGCAAAAAGCGGGCACTAATCTTCAAGTAAGGTGTTTGAGATATCTTTAGCAGTTTTTGTTCTGTTTTCTATTATTTTCTCTTAAGATTAAAGTTTAGGAGCTATATTTCGTTGTTGCTTGCATTATGAGTTGCATTGCGAGTGCGACTGCACGCAAATCTGAAAGTTTTATTTCTTTTGTTGTTGTCGCTGGTATACTATGTATGAGGGTGATTGAGATTCGGAGTGAATTAGAGAGGTTTAAGGTGGTGCTACATCTAATCAGTGGGAGTCTTAGAACATATTTAATGCCTTTTTTTTAAGATGAAATGATTATCTAATACTAGAAAATTTATTTGTTTAGGTTTCAGACGCATCTAGCGCTCGTAATATTCATCCACAACCTCATTGCCCTTCAGGTAAAATTAAACTTATATTAATTGGTTTTCATGTTAAAAGATTGTTTGACTAATCTTTTATTAACTTCAGTATTGTTTAATTTGTAGGTTCAACATCTTAATTGCCGAGATCACTACGACTGGATCTGATATGATATTATTAGCTTTTGTTTTCATTTTTCTTTCTCTTGGGTTGAAAAGCTAGGAATTGTTGGTACTGTGATTTAGTGACTAAATACTCGTTTAAAGATATATGGATAATACCTTGAGACATTTGGTATTAATTAGTGTAACTTCAAAACTTCTTTTATATGTTTTCTTTGTTAATGCAAATTAAGGCGAATAAAATTAAAGATATGCTTAATGATAATCATCATGGAGTGGTATTATATTTTAAAAAGTGTCGCTGAAATTAAAAAAGTGTGTTGCTAGAATATCTTTTTGCATCACTTTTATGTGCTGCTAAAAGTTTAAATAAGTGTCGGTATATTAGTAGCACTCTTTTTAGGTTATACCGACACTCTTAAAAAGTGTCACTATATACCTAGCGACGCCACATATAGCAACACTTTTTAAAAGTGTTGGTAATTTAGCTAGCAGCACTTTTTTTGACCTATACCGACATTTAAAAGTGTCGCTATATACCGTTTTTGTTGTAGTGACATTTGAACCAAATACAAGTAAACTAATCTATTACATTCTTTAAGCATTCGATACATCATTTCTTTTTACATTGTCATCTCCCAAAATTTACTTGAATGTTTACAACTTGGCATCTATAGTTCAACAAAATAAAGTTGATACAAGTATAACCAAAAAGGAAATGACTAGATGCAGGACTCCGGTGGCCACTAGCTATGGCGCTAACCCCTTGCCCCGGTCCTCCGCCGCCCCGCTCGTGCTAGGACCTGTGGGGTTAGTGGTGTGAGAACTACAACGAAGTTCCCAGTGGGCTCGGCAACCGACCCCGCCGACTTACCCACTAGGTCTATCCAGGCATAAGTATTTCAACGGAAATGAAATAGTAACCAAACTATATAAGCTAATACTATGCCTGCAAGAAAGAGTCAGATAGATAGATAATCGAATTTAGATATGTTTGTATGCATGCTCTTTACCATACTTTACTTTACTTTACTTTACTTGGCTCATTATCCAATCTTGCCGGTTAACATAGTTAACCCCAACAAACTCAAGACCCAAAATCCCTCACTGAATGGGGAGGCTCTAAGCCTACAAGACCCGAGGGACCGTCCGTCGGGGCCACGATCCCCTAGGTGACTGTTCCGGAACTCACCGCTTGAGGAGGAGCGACCTCCCTCAAGCCAAGACTTGTCAAGAGTATCGATATAATCCTCACATTGAGGATTCATAGCCACTAGTTACCATTGTTAAGGATTTTATAGGTTGGCGGATTTCGTGAAGTTATTGGAGTCTTGAAGAAGTCAAGAGCACAAAGAAGGAAATTGAAGATTCAAGACTTTGCAAAGAAGCTCGTCACCTCAGGTATGAATTTAAGATAATTTCTGGTGATTTGATAAAGAAAAACTTAGTAGTTAGAAGACTTAAATTAATCTCAATTTAACTTTTTGAAAATCTGGAATTATACGGTCTAAGTCCGGACCTTGATGATGATCCGGATCCCGAGGAAACGGTGTTCATTGCTTGATCTTGATGAAGAACCGGACCATTGGTGATGATCCGGATCCCGAGAGCAGGTTCATTGCGCAGTCTTGATGAAGGACCGGACCATTGTGAAGATCCGGATCATATGTGAAAATTTATTTAACGTATGAACCGGTTGAATGGATTAAGTCCGGACTTATAGGACCGGACCTTCCTTGCAAGGTCAGGACCTTGGTGACGGATTTGTTTCCAAAATTGGATGATTTCAATCCTAATCAACTTCTAAGTCTTCTAACACTATAAATAGACCATGGGGGGTTTCAAAACATATATCGCTGAATATTCATCTTCTTCAAAAACCCTAAAACTCGTTTTAGAGCTTTATGATTCAATTCTTAAAGCGAGTTTTGTCTTATTGATCGTCGAGTTGATTTTAGGTTTTCTCTTTGAATACACCTTCATGAATCAACTTGATGATTGACTAAAAAGGGTTCCCTTGGTCTATGGTTCGTAAATTGTAAGATCACCAAAAGTTTTCTTCAACAACTCCGGACGGAGGGTGACGCGGAGATCGCGTGAGAGGCCGAGGATTCGGTGGAAGCTTTGAGGAGTCGAAGCGTGGACGCGGCAAGGATTTGCGGCGTGGTGGACCAGCGAAGGAGATCCATATTGAAGATTCGGTAGATTGGGTAAAGTCGTGGGTAAATCGCCTTGTACTCAATTGTTTCTTAGTGGATTTTTCGTGTGATCGGTCCCGTGGGTTTTTTACTCCGAGTTGGAGTTTTCCCACGTAAAATCTCGGTGTGTTGATTTTATTTTTCCGCATTTACTTAAAATCGCATCGAGAATTTTTATTAGGCCATTGTGCACCTATTCACCCCCCCTCTAGGTGTTAATTACCTTTTAGATCCTTGAGACCTATAACCTACAATTGGTATCAGAGCGGGTATAGGTTGTCTTTAATGGCCGAGGGTGGTAATATTAATCTACCTCCTTTCTTCGATGGTACTAACTATGCTTATTGGAAAGTCCGCATGAGGGCGTTCCTAATTGCCATCGATGAAAGAGTTTGGCAATCGGTGGAATTTGGATGGAAACACCCCACCGAGGTCGTTGATACTATCACAGTCCCCAAACCTCGAACTAAGTGGACTAAGGACGAAAATGAACTTTCATCTTGTAACGGGAAGGGGATTAATGCTTTATTTAACTCTTTAAATCAAACCGAATTCTCTCGGGTTTTGGCATGTGAAACCGCCAAAGAAATTTGGGATACACTTAAAACCACTCACGAGGGAACAAGTCTAGTCAAGGTTCAAAAATTACAGATGTTGACTAGTCGTTTTGATTCGATTCATATGGAAGAGAATGAAAACTTCACCGACTATTACACTCGTCTTCAAGACATAGTCAACACTTGTTCCAACTTGGGTGAAAAAATACCCGAAACCAAGATTATTCGTAAAATTTTAAGAACTCTCCCCGAGCGTTTCCGTGCAAAAGTTGCGGCAATTGAAACCGTGAAACACCCGGATGAGATGAAAGTGGATGAACTAGTTGGCGCTCTTCAAACATATGAGATGACTTTCCCTTCTAACTCATCTTCTTCGAAGTTGTCTTCAAAGTCCACAGGGATGGCGCTTAAATCTACCAAGGGAGGCAACGCGGATGCATCTTCTTCCGAGACGGACTCGGATGTTACTTTGGAGGACTTTGAGAAGCAACTTGCTCTCCTAACGAGGAAGTTCCGACGGAACTTTAAGAAGAAATATCCCTCAAAGTCATCTTCCTCCAACTTCAACAAAGCTAAAGGGAGTTCTTCTTCTTCTTCTTCTTCTTCTTCTAAGTTTAAAAATTATGATAATTCTTCTAAAGCAACTTCTAAGGATAAGAAAAGTGGAGAAATCCAATGCTATAAGTGTCGGGGATTTGGACATATAGCATCGGATTGTCCGACTAAGAGTTCCAATAAGAAAAAGGCGATGCAAGCCATCACTTGGGATGACCCTTCCGATGAGGACTCAACCTCAAGCGATGAGGAAATCAATGCCACGGCATTGTTGGCACTTGATTCACAGTTTATGTGTTTATCTACTATTGACTCAATCTCTATGCCTTCTATGCATGAACATTCTTCACCGGAGAACGTGACGGACGAAGAATCGGATGGAGACGATATGATTGATGCATATCGACAATTAGTGGTGGAATCAAAGAAGATGGCCAAGCACAACAAGAAGCTACAACAAAGGATTGTTGATCTAGAAGGAGAAAATGCCAAGTTGATCACTTCAACAAAAACTTTGGAACAAGAAAGCAACGGATTGTCAAGAGCCTACAAGTCAATTGTAGAGAAGGTCACTATACTTGAAAACGAACGAGAAACTAGGGAAGAAAACTTTAAGTGTCTCAACAAACAACTTTCGGAGGCAAAGGATGCAAACTTAGAGTTTACAAAGACGATTACTCAACTTAGATCGGATTTGAACAAATTTTCCTCCGAACAATCAAACTTGATAGGATGCTTGGACTCGGTCAAACTAACAAGTTGGGACTTGGATATGAACGGACTTATATCGACCAAGTCTCAAGAAACTCCACTCCTATGGCTCAAGGTATGGTCACTCACTCTAAGAAATTTGATTCTACTAACAAGGTATGCCATCTTTGTGGAGTTCTAGGTCATGTGAAGAAATTTTGTAAACAAAGGAAGAACCCCACAAAGCCAATGAACAAACGGAAGTTGTCAAAGCCTTCAAAGAAAGTTCCAAACGTGAAGGTAACACAGACTTGGAGACCAAAAGTGGATGATTCAAAGAACAAGAGAACCAAACTCGTCGACAAGCATCTCAAGACGCTCTCTTCTCGACCAACGCACCCCACAACACGTAAGGTTTGGGTGCGCAAAGGTGAAATCTTCCCTTGCTTTTATTAGTTTACCAGAGTTCATTGTTGCATCAAGTGATTCATCAATCTCTTCAACTTAATCATTCAAAGATCCTCCTAGTTGAGCTTTTGGAGTTTGTGATGTTCGGCGCATGAGAAAGTGTTATGATTATGGATGAGAAAGTATGAAAGTTGATCTCGTGCTTCATTCCTACATCTTTCCGACAACTCGAGTGCCATATTTTTTAAAAAAAAATTTTTGTTGTCTCACACTATTGACTTGGATATATTGAACTAAGAAATCTTCTATTAAGAAAATTGGTCATTCATATAATTCTATCTAGATTCAGTCTGTGGGCCATTATTTTCTCAAATCATCTATTATGCACACTTGGTTTTGTATGATCCCTCTTTTTGGATGTTTATTGCAATTTGATGACTTGGTTTCTAATTTTGTGCATGATTTATTCTTACATCTTTTGATTCACTACAATTCTTCTATGTCATTGCATTTTGAATCGTAACATCTCCTAGAAATTGCTTCGTACACTTGTTAAAATAAGTACATCTCTCTTGAATTATCAAAATGGTATTGAATTTGAGTGATTATTTGCATGATGAAATTAAATAAACTCCTTATTTTCTGAAATCACAATAAAATTATCTCATTGTGGGTTGCACTTTTTGAGGGGGAGTTTTTCTAAAAATAAAAGATGTGGAAAGAGTTACATCCTTTCTAAGGAGTGTGAAAACTACCACCACATGTGCGAAAGAGCTACCACCCCGGTCGTCCGGTGAGTGTGTGAAGCTACTACATGAATATAAGTGTACATCTCTATGAAAAAGATCAAAGTCAAATTCTTAATTGAGGTGTTTTGGTGAGTGCTCCATTATCGAATGATATAAGGTGGAAGTTATAGTAAAGATGCTCAAAGAGCCACTCCTTGACTTAGATATGTGCATAACACAATTGGGTGATATTATCGTGCTTATTTCAGCTTATGGGATTTTCTTTATTCTCTATTTGTGTGAATTTGAAAATTAAACGTGGTACAATTATTGTTTAAATCTCGAAAGATGTGCGTAATTTCACGGTATACATTTTAATTTCTAATTGATGTTTGGTTCAACATTTATGACATTTTTGAATTTTATTGAATACAAGTTTGTATTTATATTTCATGAGAATCTGTCTAAAATCGTTTGGAAGCTGATGTTTTTTTAAAAAAAAAATTTTAATTTAAAAAAAAAAGGGAAAAATTTATGTCAGCTTCTAGGTCCGGACCTAGCCAGCTAAGTCCGGATCGCACATCTTCCAGTGCTGTTTCGAGCGGATCATCCGGACTTAGGTGGCTAAGTCCGGACCTTCCGGAGCGGATTGTGTATAAACCGCTCGACAGAGGGATCGATTTCTCACTTCAGTTCTTTTTTTTTGGAGCTTCTCTCTCTAAAACTCACTGAGATCTCTCTTAGTCTCCTACACTCATTTGCTTCGGATTTTAGGTATGATCTAGTGCATTTTCATCATTTTTTCATTTTGAACCCTATTTTGTTGGATTTCGAAATTTCATGGATTTGATCTTCGTTTTCCTGTTTTTACTTGGATTTGTTGCTTCATTTTTGCTTATGCATGTCTATTGAACACTTCTACAAGCTTTATTCCATATTTAATCCTCAGATCTAAGACTACATTTGATCAAATCCTAGGTTTTCACTGTTTTTTACTGTTCACTGCAGAAATTTTCGGATTTTGTTGATTTTGCATTGTTTTTCTTGCATATTAACAATACAAACTTTGTTTTAAACGGCCCTAGGATGCTCTAGAATAAATTTCATAATTTATGATCAATCATTCTTAATTTAGGATCACTTTTAGCTCAATATGTTGATGTTTCTATATGTGGACAGCGGTTTTCTTTGTCAAAATGTATTCGTGGATGTTGGTCCTCGTCTTTCTCATGGCACGAGGTGGTCTGGGAGGAAAGCGTCGTCGCTCCTCGGCACAACAACAAGTCGAACCTCCACAGGAGGACGCGGGGAGTGAATACAATCCCGGAGAGGACTCCGACCGAGAATCTCTTGAGGAGGACTTGGAAGCTGTTGTTACTGAAATTCGTTCGAAAAAGAAGGAGGATAAAGGAAAAGAAAAGGCAGCCGGAACGTCAAAGGGGAAAGGCAAAGGAAAGGGAAAAGAAAAAGTTGCTGGAACTGGTGGTATCTCAATTAATGAACCAGGTGATCAAGATGTTCCAGTCGATAGTCGCCGTCGCTCTATCTATTCTTCAAAGACTTGTATTGGTGAGCGTATGGTTGGTGTAGCAAACTTACTCGAGAAGGTGCCGGGCCTTCAAGAACCCGTCGAGAATCGCCATCTACATGAGGTGTGTGCTTTTACGTAACGCACCGGATATGGACTAGAGCTTGTGAGGGAATTCTATATGAGAGCCGGAAATCTACTTGAATCGACGACGGCCTCATATGTTCTCTACTTCGGTTCGTGGGGTTCCTATGTCAATTACCCCCGCCACCATTGGGTTAGTCTTGGGAATGGAGGTACGAACCGATGGTGTTGATTATTTGAATGCCGGTTTTGACTCGGTTAGAGATTGGACCCGAATCTGAAATTTCTTTGTGTCCCGTACGCGAGAACAATGGAAATGCTATACTCTCAAAGGACTTGAAGCCGTAGTATAGATTTCTAAATTTCGTGATTTGCTACAATGTAATGCCTTTAGCGAATACGAAAATTATACGATGGGATCGGGTTCTTTATCTCTATCTCCTTGGTCATCCTAATATTGTTAAGGAAAGGAACATTAACTTGAATGTACCGTTTCTCATTTGGAAGCGAATGGCACGAGAGATGAAGACTGCAAGTAAGAAGGATCGCATTCCATTTCCTCTTTTGATCATGAGGATTCTCAGACTTCATGAAGTAAATGTTGACTGTTCTTCATACGAGCATTCTTTAAGAGAGATTGGTGAGGTAACTATGAGCAAGTCACACGCTCAGCTTCATCCGGAAGCTCGTGCCTCGGCTCCTGCATCTGCACATGCACCTTCTCCACCTCCTGTGGATCAAGATATGGCTTCTCTCTCGTCTGTCTACAGTGAGCAGCAGCGACTTTCCGGAGAGTTGGCACGTCAAGGCGCTGTTCAAGCCGAACTTCAGCAGGATATAGCTTCTTTGAAGAAGCAAAATAGAAGCATTACTCGCTATTTGAGGCTTTTTGTGTGAGAAGATGGGATGTGGTAGCTCTGAGATGCCTCCTCCTGATACGGACTCCGAGTAGAGCTACTTGGCGGCTTCCTCCTTTGTCATTTTGGCGTTTTCAGACAAAAAGGGGGAGAGGTGTATTGGATAGGGGGAGATGAGAGTTGTTTTATGTTGATGATGATGATGGTGTAACTTTGACTACTTTCTATGCTGTCTAGGAATTAGGAATTATTAGGATGCCATGGATTAGGTTTCTGACTTAGACTATAATTTTTAGTTTGATTAGGTTTCTGACTTAGACTATAATTTTTAGTTTTTATGCTTAATGAATTTCTTGAAGCTTGAATGTGTGTTTGAGATTTCTTTGCAGGAACGTTCAAGACTTCAAGACTCCAATGTCTAAGTCATAGAGTTTGTAATAGGACTTCAATTTGTAAATCTTTTTACTTTTTGTTGGATCGATCATGCTGGGGGTTATCGTTTGGTGATTGCGATAATTCTCGTCTTTTTGTTTTTGAGTAATGTACGGGCTTAATTTGTGTTTTGTCACGAAATCGCCAAAGGGGAGATTGTTAAGGATTTTATAGGTTGGCGGATTTCGTGAAGTTATTGGAGTCTTGAAGAAGTCAAGAGCACAAAGAAGGAAATTGAAGATTCAAGACTTTGCAAAGAAGCTCGTCACCTCAGGTATGAATTTAAGATAATTTCTGGTAATTTGATAAAGAAAAACTTAGTAGTTAGAAGACTTAAATTAATCTCAATTTAACTTTTTGAAAATACGGAATTATACGGTCTAAGTCAGGACCATTGGTGATGATCCGGATCCCGAGAGCAGGTTCATTGAGATCCGGATCCCGAGAGCAGGTTCATTGCGCAGTCTTGATGAAGGACCGGACCATTGTGAAGATCCGGATCATATGTGAAAATTTATTTAACGTATGAACCGGTTGAATGGATTAAGTCCGGACTTATAGGACCGGACCTTCCTTGCAAGGTCCGGACCTTGGTGACGGATTTGTTTCCAAAATTGGATGATTTCAATCCTAATCAACTTCTAAGTCTTCTAACACTATAAATAGACCATGGGGATTTCAAAACATATATCTGAATATTCATCTTCTTCAAAAACCCTAAAACTCGTTTAGAGCTTTATGATTCAATTCTTAAAGCGAGTTTTGTCTTGTTGATCGTCGAGTTGATTTTAGGTTTTCTCTTTGAATACACCTTCATGAATCAACTTGATGATTGACTAAAAAGGGTTCCCTTGGTCTATGGTTCGTAAATTGTAAGATCACCAAAAGTTTTCTTCAACAACTCCGGACGGAGGGTGACGCGGAGATCGCGTGAGAGGCCGAGGATTCGGTGGAAGCTTTGAGGAGTCGAAGCGTGGACGCGGCAAGGATTTGCGGCGTGGTGGACCACGAAGGAGATCCATATTGAAGATTCGGTAGATTGGGTAAAGTCGTGGGTAAATCGCCTTGTACTCAATTGTTTCTTAGTGGATTTTTCGTGTGATCGGTCCCGTGGGTTTTTTACTCCGAGTTGGAGTTTTCCCACGTAAAAATCTCGGTGTGTTGATTTTATTTTTCCGCATTTACTTAAAATCGCATCGAGAATTTTTTTTAGGCCATTGTGCACCTATTCACCCCCCCTCTAGGTGTTAATTACCTTTTAGATTGTAGCATATCGAAAATTCGACGATAAGATCGGACTTTGGCCAAATTGGCTAAAGTTCGAAAATGAAATAGTTGGACGTGTTCCAATTGCCATTCCAAACTTCTTGGAAAGGTTAGAAGATAATCTAAACGAGTTAAAAGGGTTTTGGCGTTGTTCGGCGCGGAGTAGAGTCGAAACAGCGCGAAAAACACAAGTCTGGGCATTCTGTACCGGTACAGGCAAAGTTGCTGTACCGGTATAGCAACTTTGACCGAGAGGGAAGAGCTCTCGGGTTTGAGAATGGCCCAATTACGGCCGGGTGTGTGTCCGTAGGTATAGCCATCACACCCGAGAGGAGAGAGCTCTCGGGTTTGGTAGTTTCTTCGGCCCATACCGGTACAGGTCGCCCCATACCGGTATAGATGCTGCGAAACCGAGGGAGGTTGCTCTCGGGTTTCTGCCACTGTAGCACCCCATACCGGTACAGATCTCCCCCATACCGGTATGGGATGGTCTGACAGCAGTTTGTGAACTGCGCGAAATAAAAGAAGTTGAGGGGCTTTTTGGCTATTGTTACAACACAATAAGCCTTCCCACACCCCTCTCTCACAGCACACTCACCCCTCTCTCATTTCTTTCTTTTGTTCCCTTTCTCTCTCTAGAAAAACCCTAGAGTTGGGAAGAAGAAGGAGAAGGAGTTGGAGAAGGTGGCTTTGGAGCTTGTTGGAGGCTTGTTGGAGGATCTTGGAGCTCTCCTACAACAAGGGCTTGGGTTGAGCTTGCTACAAGAGGTAGGTTCTTGCAAGTTTAAGCTTATGGTTGTGGTTTTCTCTAAGTTTAGAGGTTTTCTAGCTTGTTGCTAGTGTTAGAGGCATGCTAGGGCTATGAACACCATGAAAGCTCCATGAGAGCTCAAGTGCTCTCATGGTGATTTCTTAGGGTTTGTTGTAAACCCCAAATGGATGGTTCTAATGGGTCAATGATGGTTTTAGGGAGCTTCTAGGTTGATCTAAAGCTATATTTTGCTTGTGAATGAGATCAAAACCCTAGGTTTGACATAGGGCATTGTTGGAGCACCCAAATTTGGGGCTTTTGAACATAGGGGTTCTCGGGTCAAATTGACCTTGTAGAAACCTAATTGGGGGTATTCCCGACGCGTGGGACAACTCCGTTTAATTAAACGAAAATCCGACATAGGGGCTACTATGTAAAATGGCCTGATTAGGTTCACTTTTAAACTGCAGGTTTTTACCTAGGCCTCGGTAGGTCGTGAAACTTCTTGGGCATCCTCACAAAATTATTTTAAGGTGGGGGGTGCATTCCGGAATCATCGAATTCCCTTCTATGTCTATTTCACCTTTTTGAGCATGTTATATGTATAGTATATTCATGCATGATAGGGTAGAGGTTAATTATGCTATGGTTGAACTTCAATTATTGTTCTAGTATGAAAATGAACTTAGAGATTGTAATGGAACCATAGAGGCATGAGAATTAGAACCCTACTTGTGTGAATATAGGATGGACTTGATCTTAGTCAACAAAGGTGATATTGAACATAGAGACAAGATTGGCATTGAGACAACCTTAGTTAAACATAGTTTAACTTAGTGGCATTATGGCAAGAATGATATACATGATTAGGTAGAAAACCTATCATTGACAATGGCATGGTAACTAGTGGCTATGAATCCTCAATGTGAGGATTAGATCGATACTCTTGACAAGTCTTGGCTTGAGGAGGTCGCTCCTCCTCAAGCGGTGAGTTCCTAATCAGTCACCTAGGGGATCGTGGCCCGACGGACGGTCCCTCGGGTCTTGTAGGCTTAGAGCCTCCCCGTTCAGTGAGGGATTTTGGGTCTTGAGTTTGTTGGGGTTAACTATGTTAACCGGCAAGATTGGGTAATGAGCCAAGTAAAGTAAAGTAAAGTATGGTATAGAGCATGCATGCAAACATATTTAAATTCAGTTATCTACCTATCTACCTGACTCTTTCTTGCAGGCATAGTATTAGTATTTATATAGTTTGGTTACTATTTCATTTCCGTTGAAATACTTATGCCTGGATAGACCTAGTGGGTAAGTCAGCGGGGTCTGTTGCCGATCCCACTGGGAACTTCGTTGTAGTTCTCACACCACTAACCCCACAGGTCCTAGCACGAGCGGGGCAGCGGAGGACCGGGGCAAGGGGTTAGCGCCATACCTAGTGGCCACCGGAGTATCGCATTAGTTATTTCCTTTTTATTACTTGTATCAACTTTATTTTGTTGAACTATAGATGTCAAGTTGTAAACATTCAAGTAAATTTTGGGAGATGGCAAATGTAAGATGAAATGATGTATCGAATGCTTAAAGAATGTAATAGATTAGTTTACTTGTATTTGGTTCAAATGTAATCAAGTTCATGTATGGTTTATATTCTAGCTTAGTGCTTACTCTTCCGCTGTGTTGTTGTTGCTTACCTTCGTGTAAGCCTTGTATAATTGAAATTCTCTTTGATTGTCAAATTATACTTGTTGTTAGAGCCTTGGGCGGGCAGGGGAGGCCCTGTTCGTTCGGCGTCTGTTGACGTGGCCCGAACCCGACCAAATAGGCGGGTAGCGGGGCGTGACATAGATCCTTGAGACCTATAACCTACAACCATGCCATTGTCAATGATAGGTTTTCTACCTAATCATGTATATCATTCTAGCCATAATGCCACTAAGTTAAACTATGTTTAACTAAGGTTGTCTCAATGCCAATCTTGTCTCTATGTTCAATATCACCTTTGTTGACTAAGATCAAGTCCATTCTATATTCACACAAGTAGGGTTCTAATTCTCATGCCTCTATGGTTCCATTACAATCTCTAAGTTCATTTTCATACTAGAACAATAATTGAAGTTCAACCATAGCATAATTAACCTCTACCCTATCATGCATGAATATACTATACATATAATATGCTCAAAAGGTGAAAACAGACATAGAAGCATGATTCCGGAATGCACCCCCCACCTTAAAATAATTTTGTGAGGATGCCCAAGAAGTTTCACGACCTACCGAGGCCTAGGTAAAAACCTGCAGTTTAAAAGTGAACCTAATCAGGCCATTTTACATAGTAGCCCCTATACCGGATTTTCGTTTAATTAAACGGAGTTGTCCCACGCGTCGGGAATACCCCCAATTAGGTTTCTACAAGGTCAATTTGACCCAAGAACCCCTATGTTCAAAAGCCCCAATTTTGGGTGCTCCAACAATGCCCTATACCAAACCTAGGGTTTTGATCTCATTCACAAGCAAAATATAGCTTTAGATCAACCTAGAAGCTCTCTAAAACCATCCTTGACCCATTAGAACCATCCATTTGGGGTTTACAACAAACCCTAAGAAATCACCATGAGAGCACTTGAGCTCTCATGGAGCTTTCATGGTGTTCTTAGTCCTAGCATGCCTCTAACACTAGCAAGAAGCTAGAAACTCCAAAACTTAGGAGAAAACCTAAACCCTAGAGTTAAACTTGTAGAAACTCACCTCTTGTACCAAGCTCTACCAAGATCCCTTCTTGTTGGAGAGCTCCAAGCCCACCAAGTGCTCCAAACCCACCTTCTTCTTCCTTTCCTCCAAGATGGCCAAGCGCTAGAGATGATGTTCTAGAGAGAGTAAGGGAGCAAGAGAAGGAAAATGAGAGGGGGTGAGTGTCGTGAATAGAGGGTGTTGGGGGAGCTTATGGTGTTGTAACAATAGCCAAAAAGCCCCTCAACATCTTTTATTTCGCAGCTTCACTATCGCCGATCCCATTTTGTAGACAAGGCCCGTCTTGTACCAGTATAAAATGCTCCAGAGACAAACCCGAGAGCTGCCTCTCGGTTTCGCAGCATTTGTACCGGTATAAGTCCAGTCTTGTACCGGTATAAAATGCTCCAGATGCAAACCCGAGAGCTGCCTCTCGGTTTCGCAGCATTTGTACCGGTACAAATTCAGTCTTGTACCGGTATAAAATGCTCCAGAGGCAAACCCGAGAGCTGCCTCTCGGTTTCGCAACATTTATACCGGTATAAAAACGGCTTGTAGGTATAAACACCAAAAACCTCACAAACCCGAGAGCTCTCCCTCTCGGTCAAAGTTGCTATCTTGCAGTCTGACAACTTTGGTTTGCATGCGTACAAAACGCCCGGACTTGTGTTTTTTCGTTTCGACTCGACTTCGCGCCGAACAATGCCAAAACCCTTTTAACTCTTTTAGACTATCTTTTAACCTTTCCAAGAAGTTTGGAATGGCAATTGGAACATGTCCAACTATTTTATTTTCGTACTTTAGTCAATTTGGCCAAAGTCCGATCTTATTGTCGAATTTTCGATATGCTACATTCTCCACCCCTTAAAATTAGTTTCGTCCGCGAAACTTAACGCATACCTTAGCTTGTCGATTCGAACAAGTGAGGGTACTCCTTCCTCATTGTGTCCTCAAGCTCCCAGTGGCTTCACGACCGCATGATTGCTCCACTGGACCTTGACGTAGGAAATCTTGCGATTCCTAAGCTTCTTTTCACCTTTCCCAAGAATACAAACCGGGTACTCTTCATAGGTTAGGTCCTCGTTTAACTCCACCGGTTCATACTCCAATGCATGAGCCGAATGGTGGATATACTTGCGAAGGTTCGAAACGTGAAACACATTGTGCACTCCCGCAAGTCTCGGTGGTAATGCCAACTTGTATGCTACCGCACCGATCCGCTCCAATACCTCAAAAGGTCCGATATATCGGGGACTTAACTTCCCCCGAACTCCAAACCTTTTTATGCCGCGCATAGGTGATACTTTCAAAAATACGCGGTCTCCAACCGCAAACTCTAGATCCTTCCTCCACTTATCGGCATAACTCTTTTGCCGAGATTGCGCCGTCGTGAGTCTTTGTCGAGCTAGGCGGACTTTTTCCTCCGCCTCCCGCACAACATCGGGGCCAAGTGCCGCTCTCTCGCCCACGTCACTCCAATGAATTGGAGAACGACACTTCTTACCATAAAGGGCCTCGAATGGCGCCATCGCAATACTCTCTTGATAGCTATTGTTGTATGCGAATTCCGCCATTGGTAAGAAATCGTGCCATCCGCCCTTATAGTCGAGTACACACGCCTGAAGCATATCCTCAAGTATCTGAATAGTCCTCTCCTACTGACCGTCACTTTGAGGATGAAATGCCGTGCTAAAATTGAGCCGTGTACCCAAAGCATATTGCAAGCTCTTCCAAAAATGAGAGGTGAACCTTGGGTCCCGATCCGATACAATTGACACCGGAACCCCGTGTAACCTCACGACCTCGTCGAGATACACTTGAGCTAGCTTGTCTACAGACCAAGTAGTGTGGATCGGCAAAAAGTGAGCCGATTTTGTCAACCGGTCCACAACTACCCAAATCGCGTCGTGCCCGCCTTGTGACCTAGGCAAACCCGTCACAAAGTCCATAGAAATGTCTTCCCACTTCCACACGGGTATTGGTAGACTTTGCAATTTCCCATTTGGAAAGCGACGCTCCGCCTTTACTTGTTGGCACGTGAGACATTGTGCCACGAACTCTCCAATGTCCCTTTTCATACCCGGCCACCAATAATAGAGTTTCAAGTCTTGATACATCTTGGTGCCGCCCGGGTGAATGCTATAGGGTGATTGGTGTGCTTCTTGCATAATCGCCCTCCGAAGATCATCGTCCTTGGGCACACACCAACGGTTCCGATACCGTAGTGTTCCGTCGGTCCCAAAGCCAAAATCTTCGGCACTACCGTTTTCTACTTCGCCCCGCACCTTTTGGAGATAAGGATCGAAAATTTGCAACTCCTTTATCTTCTCCAACAAAGTGGGTTGCACGATCAACATAGCAACTGTTGCCGGCACTCCCGGCGCCACCACTTCAAGCCCTAACCGCTGCATCTCCTTGTGCAAGGCAGGTTGAGGTGTAATCGCCGTCGCCAAATTTTCCGCCGACTTTCTACTCAAGGCATCGGCCACGACATTGGCTTTTCCGGGGTGATATAGAATAGTAACATCATAGTCTTTAAGCAATTCTAACCACCGTCGTTGTCGCATATTCAAGTCCTTCTGGGTGAACAAATATTTGAGACTCTTATGATCCGTGTAAATCTCACAATGTTCCCCGTATAAGTAATGCCTCCAAAGTTTTAGCGCGAAAATGACCGCCGCTAACTCCAAGTCGTGAATCGGGTAGTTCTTCTCGTATGTCTTTAACTGGCGCGAAGCATAAGCGATAACTCGGCCATTTTGTATCAGAACGCACCGAGACCAACGTAAGAAGCATCCTTGTACACGACATAACTCTCCCCGGCGTCGGCAAAGCAAGCACGGAGTCGTCGTCAATCTTTTCTTAAGCTCCTCAAAGCTTCGCTCACATTCGGGGCTCCAAACATACTTCACCCCTTTGTGCGTAAGGCGCGTTAGTGGAGTTGTTATCTTGGCGAACCCCTCCACGAACCGCCGGTAGTAGCCCGCAAGCCCCAAAAAGCTCCGAATTTCCGTTGCATTTGTCGGGCGAGGCCAATCCTTAATTGCCTCAACTTTCTTTGGGTCCACAGAGACGCCGCCTCCAGATATAACGTGACCCAAGAAAGTAACCTCCGGTAGCCAAAACTCACATTTCTTCAATTTGGCATAAAGCTTCTGTCGCCGGAGTGTCTCCAACACGATTCTCAAGTGCTCCTCGTGTTCTTCCTCGGTCCGAGAATATACCAATACGTCGTCAATGAATACCACGACGCACCGGTCCAATAGCGGACGGAAGACTCTATTCATTAAGTCCATAAATGCCGCCGGGGCATTAGTAAGCCCGAAAGGCATAACCGTGAACTCATAATGGCCATACCGCGTACGGTACGCCGTTTTGTGCACATCCTTGGGCCGTATCTTCAACTGATGATACCCCGATTGAAGGTCAATCTTCGAATAAACCCTTGACCCTTGCAACTGATCGAATAAATCGTCAATCCTCGGCAACGGGTACTTGTTCTTGATTGTGACCTTGTTCAACTCGCGATAGTCAACGCAAAGTCGAAGTGTGCCGTCCTTCTTTTTCACAAACAGCACCGGAGCTCCCCACGGAGACACGCTCGGCCGCACAAAGCCTTTATCGAGCAAGTCTTGCGGTTGGGCTTTAAGTTCCTTAAGCTCCACCGGTGCCATTACGTACGGAGCCTTCGAGATTGGCGCCGCCCGGGGACCAAGTCAATGACAAACTTAACTTCCCGGTCCGGTGGCAATCCCGGTAACTCTGCCGGAAACACGTCCGGGTACTCGCATACCACCCGAATGCTACTCAATTCCGGGTGCTCCCCTTGGGTATCCACGATGGTCGCTAAATAAGCCTTGCAACCACCCTTGATCATCCTTTTCGCCCTGATATGGTCGCCGCAAAACGTGCACCCTTACACGCTTGGTAGACCATTTCTTCTTGTCCAGGTTCACGAAATGTGATAACCTTCCTCTCACAATCGATAACGGCGTAGTACTTAGAGAGCCAGTTGATCCCTAAGACCACGTCGAATCCCGACAACCGCTCGACCACTAGGAGATCGATTGGCATAATCCAATCTCCAATTTGCACTGGGCAATTTTCGCACTCCTCGTCCACAGCAAAAGAGTGCTCGATAGAGTTGACCCACCAATGGTCATCATGATGCCCTATCTCTACCCCATGAGCCTCGGCGAATGATGCATGTATGAATGAATGAGATGCACCTGTATCAAATAAAGCTTTAGCTCGAGTGCCTTGGATCAGAATAATACCTGCCACCACATCACCTGGAACTGGTGCTGGAGTCGACTGCTCCTCCACCTGAGTGGCAAAAATCCGCCTACTAGGTGCTCGAGGTGCCTCCTGCTGACGTGGTGCCGATGATCGTCCAGCAGACATAGCGGGTGGCAGTCCCACGATCGCGGAGTGTATGTCTGTAAGGCTGCGAGGGTGCAGGAGATGAGCTGCCCGGCCACTCGCGACCAATGTGGCCCGCCTGGCCACACCGAAAGCATCGCCCCTCCCGCTGAGGGCAAGTAACAACTCTGTGGTTCCCGCCGCAGATAACACACGGGTAGGAGGTCTGACTCTGTGTCTGACTTCGACTGCCGCGCCACTGTGACCGCTGAGGTCGAGGGGGCCGCTTAGAGCTCGACTGCCCCGCGGACCCACTCGATGCCCGCTTCTTGGACTTCTTCCTGTCCTTGTCTCTCTCAAAAGCCGCGCGCTCCTCTCGCGCAATAGCATTGCCGCGCTCCACCCAAAGTGCGCGGTCCAAAACCGCTCCATAGGTCGTCGGCGGAAAGCATCAACTGTCTTAAAAATATCCGGCCTCAACCCACGCCCGAACTTCTTTGCCCGGTCCGCGTCGCCGTGGACCAAGCTCGGCACGCAATGGATCATGTGCGTGAACTCCCTCTCGTACTCACGCACTGTGTGACTCCCCTGCCTTAGCTTGCGGAAGTCCTCCTCGATCTTTCTCTTATCGCTTTCGGGGAAATACTCCATCAACAGCATCTCCCGAAATGTCTCCCAAGCCATAGTGGTGTCGTTCAAAGAACGATCCTCTTTCACTTGCCTCCACCAAAGGCGCGCCGACCCCTCGAAGCAATGGGCCGCCAAATGCACCTTGTCCCGCTCGAGGGTATAGAAGTCCTCGAACAAGGATTGCATAGCGATCAACCACGTCTCGACCATCCACGGGTCCTTGTCTTCCCCGTTGAAGGTTGGTGGTTTCAACCGCTTGAAAGCCGTCAACACCGCTACCGCCCGTTCCCGCTCCGCCTCGGGGGTGTCGTGATCTGAAGCCGACGAACCCGAAGCTGGCGGCGGTACAATCACATCGGTACCGCCGCCGCCACGGGAGGTGGTGCCGCAGCTCAGCGTGGCGTCGGGTCCGAGGCACAGCGCCGCCGCCGCCGTCGGGCCACCAAGTCGTGGAGCCTACTAAGCCGCTTCGCTGTCGCTTCATAGCCCCGCCAACGCCGCTACTTAGGCTTGCGGCTCGCGTACTCGCCCGATCCCGATCGCTCGGGCACCTCAGGAGGTGATGCTGCAGTGGATCGCGTCTTAGGAGGGCGTCCCCGTGGTGCCATCACGTCCTGAAACGTAGCACACACATTAATACTCAATACACGTGACTCTTACACGTTCCAAGATAACTACCCAATTAAGCGAAAGCAAATAAGTAAATTATTTCCCACTCTAGGTGTCATGTGGTCGGCCGCCCCACAAGGTTCCTTAAGCAGAAATAAATACTTAAATTCATCTCTAATTCCTTCTAGAGAAGTCTTAATGTCAACCCAATCCACTAGCTTTCGCGTTTTCCAAATCCACGTTCAACGTTTCCTAAGTCCCTAAGGTCTCCAATCCTATGGTTCTTAAGTCAATCCTAGACCTTTGCTTACTTCCGTTTACGCTCTGATACCACTTTATCTGTCACGCCCGCCACCCGCCTATTTGGTCGGATTCGAAAGCCACGTCATCAGCATTTCGACCGACAGACGGGCCTCCCGCTCGCCCAAGGCTCTAACAACAAGTACAATTTAACAAATCAAAGAGAATTTGCAATTATACAAGGCTTACACGAAGGTAAGCAACAACACAGCGGAAGAGTAAGCACTAAGCTAGAATATAAACCATACATGAACTTGATTACATTTGAACCAAATACAAGTAAACTAATCTATTACATTCTTTAAGCATTCGATACATCATTTCTTTTTACATTGTCATCTCCCAAAATTTACTTGAATGTTTACAACTTGGCATCTATAGTTCAACAAAATAAAGTTGATACAAGTATAACCAAAAAGGAAATGACTAGATGCAGGACTCCGGTGGCCACTAGCTATGGCGCTAACCCCTTGCCCGGTCCTCCGCCGCCCGCTCGTGCTAGGACTGTGGGGTTAGTGGTGTGAGAACTACAACGAAGTTCCGAGTGGGCTCGGCAACCGACCCCGCCGACTTACCCACTAGGTCTATCCAGGCATAAGTATTTCAACGGAAATGAAATAGTAACCAAACTATATAAGCTAATACTATGCCTACAAGAAAGAGTCAGATAGATAGATAATCGAATTTAGATATGTTTGCATGCATGCTCTTTACCATACTTTACTTTACTTTACTTGGCTCATTACCCAATCTTGCTTTAACATAGTTAACCCCAACAAACTCAAGACCCAAAATCCCTCACCGAACGGGGAGGCTCTAAGCCTACAAGACCCGAGGGACCGTCCGTCGGGTCACGATCCCCTAGGTGACTGTTCCGGAACTCACCGCTTGAGGAGGAGCGACCTCCCTCAAGCCAAGACTTGTCAAGAGTATCGATCTAATCCTCACATTGAGGATTCATAGCCACTAGTTACCATGCCATTGTCAATGATAGGTTTTCTACCTAATCATGTATATCATTCTAGCCATAATGCCACTAAGTTAAACTATGTTTAACTAAGGTTGTCTCAATGCCAATCTTGTCTCTATGTTCAATATCACCTTTGTTGACTAAGATCAAGTCCATTCTATATTCACACAAGTAGGGTTCTAATTCTCATGCCTCTATGGTTCCATTACAATCTCTAAGTTCATTTTCATACTAGAACAATAATTGAAGTTCAACCATAGCATAATTAACCTCTACCCTATCATGCATGAATATACTATACATATAATATGCTCAAAAGGTGAAATAGACATAGAAGGGAATTCGATGATTCCGGAATGCACCCCCCACCTTAAAATAATTTTGTGAGGATGCCCAAGAAGTTTCACGACCTACCGAGGCCTAGGTAAAAACCTGCAGTTTAAAAGTGAACCTAATCATGCCATTTTACATAGTAGCCCCTATATCGGATTTTCGTTTAATTAAACGGAGTTGTCCCACGCGTCGGGAATACCCCCAATTAGGTTTCTACAAGGTCAATTTGACCCAAGAACCCCTATGTTCAAAAGCCCCAATTTTGGGTGCTCTAACAATGCCCTATACCAAACCTAGGATTTTGATCTCATTCACAAGCAAAATATAGCTTTAGATCAACCTAGAAGCTCTCTAAAACCATCCTTGACCCATTAGAACCATCCATTTGGGGTTTACAACAAACCCTAAGAAATCACCATGAGAGCACTTGAGCTCTCATGGAGCTTTCATGGTGTTCTTAGTCCTAGCATGCCTCTAACACTAGCAAGAAGCTAGAAACTCCAAAACTTAGGAGAAAACCTAAACCCTAGAGTTAAACTTGTAGAAACTCACCTCTTGTACCAAGCTTGTAGCATATCGAAAATTCGACGATAAGATCGGACTTTGGCCAAATTGACTAAAGTACGAAAACAAAATAGTTGGACGTGTTCCAATTGCCATTCCAAACTTCTTGGAAAGGTTAGAAGATAATCTAAACGAGTTAAAAGGGTTTTGGCGTTGTTCGGCGCGAAGTAGAGTCGAAACAGCGCGAAAGACACAAGTCTGGAGCACCGCATGTACTCGGTGTCCGTACGAGATAGCCATCACACCCGAGAGGAGGAGAGCTCTCGGGTTTGACAGTTTTATGGCCCATACCGGTACAGCCCTGGTGTCTGTACCGGTATAGCCATCACACCCGAGAAGGGAAGAGCCCTCGGGTTTGATAATTTTATGGCCCATACCGGTACAGCCCGGGTGTCTGTACCGGTATAGCCATCGCACCCGAGAAGGAGAGAGCTCTCGGGTTTGATAGTTTTCTCTGGCCCATACCGGTACAGGTCGCCCCATACCGGTATAGATGCTGCGAAACCGAGGGAAGCTGCTCTCGGGTTTACGCGTAGCACCCCATACCGCATGCATTTCCCCACTGGGTATGGGATGGTCCGACACGGTTGTGGACTGCGAAATAAAAGTAGTAGAGGGGCTTTTTGGCTATTGTTACAACACAATAAGCCTTCCCACACCCCTTTCACAAAGACACTCACCACTCTCTCATTTCTTTCTTTTGTTCCCTTTCTCTCTCTAGAAAAACCCTAGAGTTGGGAAGAAGAAGGAGAAGGAGTTGGAGAAGGTGGCTTTGGAGCTTGTTGGAGGCTTCTTGGAGGATCTTGGAGCTCTCCTACAACAAGGGCTTGGGTTGAGCTTGCTACAAGAGGTAGGTTCTTGCAAGTTTAGGCTTATGGTTTAGGTTTTCTCCTAAGTTTTGGAGTTTCTAACTTCTTGCAAGTGTTAGAGGCATGCTAGGACTAAGAACACCATGAAAGCTCCATGAGAGCTCAAGTGCTCTCATGGTGATTTCTTAGGGTTTGTTGTAAACCCCAAATACAGGATTCTAATGGGTCAAGGATGGTTCTAAAGAGCTTCTAGATTGATCTAAAGCTATATTTTGCTTGTGAATGAGATCAAAACCCTAGGTTTGACATAGGGCATTGTTGGAGCACCCAAATTTGGGGCTTTTGAACATAGGGGTTCTTGGGTCAAATTGACCTTGTAGAAACCTAATTGGGGGTATTCCCGACGCGTGGGACAACTCCGTTTAATTAAACGAAAATCCGATATAGGGGCTACTATGTAAAATGGCCTGATTAGGTTCATTTTTAAACTGCAGGTTTTTACCTAGGCCTCGGTAGGTCGTGAAACTTCTTGGGCATCCTCACAAAATTATTTTAAGGTGGGGGTGCATTAATCATCGAATTCCCTTCTATGTCTGTTTTCACCTTTTGAGCATATTATATGTATAGTATATTCATGCATGATAGGGTAGAGGTTAATTATGCTATGGTTGAACTTCAATTATTGTTCTAGTATGAAAATGAACTTAGAGATTGTAATGGAACCATAGAGGCATGAGAATTAGAACCCTACTTGTGTGAATATAGAATGGACTTGATCTTAGTCAACAAAGGTGATATTGAACATAGAGACAAGATTGGCATTGAGATAACCTTGGTTAAACATAGTTTAACTTAGTGGCATTATGGCAAGAATGATATACATGATTAGGTAGAAAACCTATCATTGACAATGGCATGGTAACTAGTGGCTATGAATCCTCAATGTGAGAATTAGATCGATACTCTTGACAAGTCTTGGCTTGAGGGAGGTCGCTCCTCCTCAAGCGGTGAGTTCCGGAACAGTCACCTAGGGGATCGTGGCCCCGACGGACGGTCCCTCGGGTCTTGTAGGCTTAGAGGCTCTCCGTTCAGTGAGGGATTTTGGGTCTTGAGTTTGTTGGGGTTAACTATGTTAACCGGCAAGATTGGGTAATGAGCCAAGTAAAGTAAAGTAAAGTAAAGTATTGTACTGAGCATGCATGCAAACATATCTAAATTCGATTATCTATCTATCTGACTCTTTCTCGCAGGCATAGTATTAGCATTTATATAGTTGGTTACTATTTCATTTTCGTTGAAATACTTATGCCTGGATAGACCTAGTGGGTAAGTCGGCGGGGTGCCGCGCCCACTGGGAACTGCGTTGAAGTTCTCACACCACTAACCCCACAGGTCCTAGCCCGAGCGGGGCGGCGGAGTACCGGGGCAAGGGGTTAGCGCCATAGCTAGTGGCCACCGGAGTCTTGCATCTAGTCATTTCCTTTTTGTTATACTTGTTTCAACTTTATTTTGTTGAACTATAGATGTCAAGTTGTAAACATTCAAGTAATTTTTGGGAGATGACAAATGTAAAAAGAAATGATGTATTGAATGCTAAAAGAATGTAATAGACTAGTTTACTTGTATTTGGTTCAAATGTAATCAAGTTCATGTATGGTTTATATTCTAGCTTAGTGCTTACTCTTCCGCTGGGTTGTTGTTGCTTACCTTCGTGTAAGCCTTGTATAATTGCAAATTCTCTTTGATTTGTTAAATTGTACTTGTTGTTAGAGCCTTGGGCGGGCAGGGGAGGCCCTGTCCGTTCGGCGTCTGTTGACGTGGCCCGAACCCGACCAAATAGGCGGGTTGCGGGGCGTGACAGATAAAGTGGTATCAGAGCGTGAACGGAAGTAAGCAAAGGTCTAGGATTGACTTAAGAACCATAGGATTGGAGACCTTAGGGACTTAGGAAACGTTTAACGTGGATTTGGTAAACGCGAAAGCTAGTGGATTGGGTTGACATTAAGACTTCTCTAGAAGGAATTAGAGATGAATTTAAGTATTTATTTCTCGCTAAGGAACCTTGTGGGGCGGCCGACCACATGACACCTAGAGTGGGAAATAATTTACTTATTTGCTTTCGCTTAATTGGGTAGTTGTTTTGGAACGTGTAAGAGTCACGTGTATTGAGTATTAATGTGTGTGCTACGTTTCAGGACGTGATGGCACCACGAGGACGCCCTCCTAAGACGCGGTCTGTGGCGGCACCACCTCCCGAGGTGCCCGAGCAGTCGGGATCGGGCGAAGTGCGCGAGCTGCAAGCCCAAGTAGCGGCGTTGGCCGGGGCTATGAAGCAGCAGGCGGAGCAGCTCAGTAGGCTCCACGACTTGGTGGCCCAGCAGACGGCGGCGGCGCCCGTGCCTCGGGACCCGACGCCACCTGTTGAGCCTGTGGCACCACCTCCTGTGGCGGCAGCGGTACCAGTGACGGTTGTACCACCGCAAGTTTCGGGTTCGTCGGCTTCAGATCACGACACCCCCGAGGCGGAGCGGGAACGGGCGGTAGCGGTGTTGACGGCTTTCAAGCGGTTAAAGCCACCAACCTTCAACGGGGAAGACAAGGACCCGTGGATGGTCGAGACGTGGTTGATCGCTATGCAATCCTTGTTCGAGGACTTCTATACCCTCGAGCGGGAAAAGGTGCATTTGGCGGCCCATTGCTTCGAGGGGTCGGCGCGCCTTTGGTGGAGGCAAGTGAAAGCGGATCGTTCTTTGAACGATACCACCATGGCTTGGGAGACGTTTCGGGAGATGCTATTGATGGAGTATTTTCCCGAAAGCGATAAAAGAAAGATCGAGGAGGATTTCCGCAAGCTAAGACAGGGGAGTCGCACGGTGCGCGAATACGAGAGGGAGTTCACGCACGTGATTCATTGCGTGCCGAGCTTGGTCCACGGCGACGGGGACCGGGCGAAGAAGTTCGGGCGTGGGTTGAGGCCGGATATTTTTAAGACAGTTGATTCTTTCCGGCTGACGACCTATGGAGAGGTTCTAGACCGCGCACTTTGGGTGGAGCGCGGCAATGCTATTGCGCGAGAGGAGCGCGAGGCTTTTGAAAGGGACAAGGACAGGGAGAAGTCCAAGAAGCGGGCATCGAGTGGGTCTCGCGGGGCAATCGAGCTCTAAGCGGCCCCCTCGACCTCGCCGGTCACGATGGCGCCGGAGTCGACTCGCAGTCAGACCTCCTACCCGTGTGTTATCTGCGGCGGGAACCACCGAGTTGTTACTTGCCCTCAGCGGGAGGGGCGATGTTTTCGGTGTGGCCAGGCGGGCCACATTGGTCGCGAGTGTCCGGGCAGCTCATCTCCTGCACCCTCAGCAGCCTTCAAGACAAGACACTCCGCGACGGTTGGCGGGGATCGCCACCCGCTATGTCTCGCCGGACGATCGTCGGCACCTCGTCGGCGGAGGCACCTCGAGCACCTAGTGGGCGGGTTTTTGCCACTCGGGTGGAGGAGCGATCGACTCAAAGACCGATTCCGGATGATGTGGTGGCAGTATTATTCGATCCAAGGCACTCGAGCTAAAGCATTATTTGATACGTGCATCTCATTCATTCATACGTGCATCATTCGCCGAGGCTCATGGGGTAGAGATAGGGCGTCATGATGACCATTGGTGGGTCAACTCTATCGAGCACTCTTTTGCTGTGGATGAGGAGTGCGAAAATTGCCCAGTGCAAATTAGGGATTGGATTATGCCAATCGATCTCCTAGTGGTCGAACGGTTGTCGGGATTCGACGTGGTCTTAGGGATCAACTGGCTCTCTAAGTACTACGCCGTTATCGATTGTGAGAGGAAGGTTATCACATTTCGTGAACCTGGACAAGAAGAAATGGTCTACCAAGCGTGTAAGGGTGCACGTTTTGCGGCGACCATATCGTCGGTAAGGGCGAAAAGGATGATCAAGGGTGGTTGCAAGGCTTATTTAGCGACCATCGTGGATACCCAAAGGGAGCACCCGGAATTGAGTAGCATTCGGGTGGTATGCGAGTACCCGGATGTGTTTCCGGCGGAGTTACCGGGATTGCCACCGGACCGGAAAGTTGAGTTCGTCATTGACTTAATCCCCGGGGCGGCGCCAATCTCGAAGGCTCCGTATAGAATGGCACCGGTGGAGCTTAAGGAACTTAAAGCCCAGCTGCAAGACTTGCTCGATAAAGGCTTTGTGCGGCCGAGCGTGTCTCCGTGGGGAGCTCCGGTGCTGTTTGTGAAAAAGAAGGACGGTACACTTCGACTTTGCGTTGACTATCGCGAGTTGAACAAGGTCACAATCAAGAACAAGTACCCGTTGCCGAGGATTGACGATTTATTCGATCAGTTGCAAGGGTCAAGGGTGTATTCGAAGATTGACCTTCAATCGGGGTATCATCAGTTGAAGATACGGCCCAAGGATGTGCACAAAACGGCGTACCGTACGCGGTATGGCCATTATGAGTTTATGGTTATGCCTTTCGGGCTTACTAATGCCCCGGCGGCATTTATGGACTTAATGAATAGAGTCTTCCGTCCGCTATTGGACCGGTGCGTCGTGGTATTCATTGACGACGTATTGGTATATTCTCGGACCGAGGAAGAACACGAGGAGCACTTGAAAATCGTGTTGGAGACACTCCGACGAGAGAAGCTTTATGCCAAATTGAAGAAATGTGAGTTTTGGCTATCGGAAGTTACTTTCTTGGGTCACGTTATATCTGGAGGCGGCGTCTCTGTGGACCCAAAGAAAGTTGAGGCAATTAAGGATTGGCCTCGCCCGACTAGTGCAACGGAAGTTCGGAGCTTTTTGGGGCTTGCGGGCTACTACCGGCGGTTCGTGGAGGGGTTCGCCAAGATAATAACTCCACTAACGCGCCTTACGCACAAAGGGGTGAAGTATGTTTGGAGCCCCGAATGTGAGCGAAGCTTTGAGGAGCTTAAGAAAAGATTGCCGACGACTCCGGTGCTTGCTTTGCCGACGCCGGGGGAGAGTTATGTCGTGTACAGTGATGCTTCTTATGTTGGTCTCGGGTGCGTTCTGATGCAAAATGGCCGAGTTATCGCTTATGCTTCGCGCCAGTTAAAGACATATGAGAAGAACTACCCGATTCACGACTTGGAGTTAGCGGCGGTCATTTTCGCGCTAAAGCTTTGGAGGCATTACTTGTACGGGGAACATTGTGAGATTTACACGGATCATAAGAGTCTCAAGTATTTGTTCACCCAGAAAGAGTTGAATATGCGACAACGGCGGTGGTTAGAATTGCTTAAAGACTATGATGTTACCATTCTATATCACCCGGGAAAGCAAATGTCGTGGCCGATGCTTTGAGTAGAAAGTCGGCGGAAAATTTGGCGACGGCGATTACACCTCAACCTGCATTGCACAAGGAGATGCAGCGGTTAGGGCTTGAAGTGGTGGCGCCGGGAGTGCCGGCAATAATTGCTATGTTGATTGTGCAACCCACCTTGTTGGAGAAGATAAAGGAATTGCAAGTTTCCGATCCTTATCTCCAAAAGGTGCGGGGCGAAGTAGAAAGCGGTAGTGCCGAAGATTTTGGCATTGGGACCGACGGAACGCTACGGTATCGAAACCGTTGGTGTGTGCCCAAGGACGATGATCTTCGGAGGGCGATTATGCAAGAGGCACACCAATCACCCTATAGCATTCACCCGGGCGGCACCAAGATGTATCAAGACTTGTAACTCCATTATTGGTGGCCGGGTATGAAAAGGGACATTGGAGAGTTTGTGGCACAATGTCTCACGTGCCAACAAGTAAAAGCGGAGCGTCGCTTTCCAGCGGGGAAATTGCAAAGTCTACCAATACCCGTGTGAAAGTGGGAAGACATAGCTATGGACTTTGTGACGGGTTTGCCTAGGTCACAAGGCGGGCACGACGCGATTTGGGTAGTTGTGAACCGGTTAACAAAATCGGCTCACTTTTTGCCGATCCACACTACTTGGTCGGGAGACAAGCTAGCTCAAGTGTATCTCGACGAGGTCGTGAGGTTACACGGGGTTCCGGTGTCAATTGTATCGGATCGGGACCCGAGGTTCACCTCTCATTTTTGGAAGAGCTTGCAAGATGCTTTGGGTACACGGCTCAATTTTAGCACGGCATTTCATCCTCAAAGTGACGGTCAATCGGAGAGGACTATTCAGATACTTGAGGATATGCTTCGGGCTTGTGTACTCGACTATAAAGGCGGATGGCACGATTTCCTACCAATGGCGGAATTCGCATACAACAATAGCTACCAAGAGAGTATTGCGATGGCGCCATTCGAGGCCCTTTATGGTAAGAAGTGTCGTTCTCCAATTCATTGGAGCGACGTGGGCGAGAGAGCGACTCTTGGCCCCGATGTTGTGCGGGAGGCGGAGGAGAAGGTCCGCCTAGCCCGACAAAGACTCACGACGGCGCAATCTCGGCAAAAGAGTTATGCCGATAAGCGGAGGAAGGATCTAGAGTTTGTGGTTGGAGACCGCGTGTTTTTGAAAGTATCACCTATGCGCGGCATAAAAAGGTTTGGAGTTCGGTGGAAGCTAAGTCCCCGATATATCGGACCTTTTGAGATATTGGAGCGGATCGGTGCGGTAGCATACAAGTTGGCATTACCACCGAGACTTGCGGGAGTGCACAATGTGTTTCACGTTTCAAACCTTCGCAAGTATATCCACCATTCGGCTCATGCATTGGAGTATGAACCGGTGGAGTTAAACGAGGACATGACCTATGAAGAGTACCCGGTTTGTATTCTTGGGAAAGGCGAAAAGAAGCTTAGGAATCGCAAGATTTCCTACGTCAAGGTCCGGAGCAATCATGCGGTGCGTGAAGCCACTTGGGAACTTGAGGACACAATGAGGAAGGAGTACCCTCACTTGTTCGAGTCGACAAGCTAAGGTATGCGTTAAGTTTCGCACGAAACTAATTTTAAGGGGTGGAGAATGTAGCATATCGAAAATTCGACGATAAGATCGGACTTTGGCCAAATTGACTAAAGTACGAAAACAAAATAGTTGGACGTGTTCCAATTGCCATTCCAAACTTCTTGGAAAGGTTAGAAGATAATCTAAACGAGTTAAAAGGGTTTTGGCGTTGTTCGGCGCGAAGTAGAGTCGAAATAACGAAAGACACAAGTCCGGAGCACACCGGCACAAATCTCGGTGTCCGTACAGATAGCCATCACACCCGAGAGGAGGAGAGCTCTCGGGTTTGATCTTTATGGCCCATGCAGGTACCGGTGTACGTACGGTATAGCCATCACACCCGAGAAGGAAGAGCCCTCGGGTTTGATAATGAGCCCATGACCGTGCGGCCTCGGTGTCCGACGGTATAGCCATCGCACCCGAGAAGGAGAGAGCTCTCGGGTTTGATAGTTTTCTCTGGCCCATACCGGTACAGGTCGCCCCATACCGGTATAGATGCTGCGAAACCGAGGGAAGCTGCTCTCGGGTTTCTCGCATCGTAGCACCCCATACCGGTACAGATTTCCCCCATACCGGTATGGGATGGTCTGACAGCAGTTTGTGGACTGCGCGAAATAAAAGTAGTAGAGGGGCTTTTTGGCTATTGTTACAACACAATAAGCCTTCCCACACCCTCTTTCACAAAGACACTCACCACTCTCTCATTTCTTTCTTTTGTTCCCTTTCTCTCTAGAAAAACCCTAGAGTTGGGAAGAAGAAGGAGAAGGAGTTGGAGAAGGTGGCTTTGGAGCTTGTTGGAGGCTTCTTGGAGGATCTTGGAGCTCTCCTACAACAAGGGCTTGGGTTGAGCTTGCTACAAGAGGTAGGTTCTTGCAAGTTTAGGCTTATGGTTTAGGTTTTCTCCTAAGTTTTGGAGTTTCTAGCTTCTTGCTAGTGTTAGAGGCATGCTAGGACTAAGAACACCATGAAAGCTCCATGAGAGCTCAAGTGCTCTCATGGTGATTTCTTAGGGTTTGTTGTAAACCCCAAATAGAGGATTCTAATGGGTCAAGGATGGTTCTAAAGAGCTTCTAGATTGATCTAAAGCTATATTTTGCTTGTGAATGAGATCAAAACCCTAGGTTTGACATAGGGCATTGTTGGAGCACCCAAATTTGGGGCTTTTGAACATAGGGGTTCTTGGGTCAAATTGACCTTGTAGAAACCTAATTGGGGGTATTCCCGACGCGTGGGACAACTCCGTTTAATTAAACGAAAATCCGATATAGGGGCTACTATGTAAAATGGCCTGATTAGGTTCATTTTTAAACTGCAGGTTTTTACCTAGGCCTCGGTAGGTCGTGAAACTTCTTGGGCATCCTCACAAAATTATTTTAAGGTGGGGGGTGCATTCCGGAATCATCGAATTCCCTTCTATGTCTGTTTTCACCTTTTGAGCATATTATATGTATAGTATATTCATGCATGATAGGGTAGAGGTTAATTATGCTATGGTTGAACTTCAATTATTGTTCTAGTATGAAAATGAACTTAGAGATTGTAATGGAACCATAGAGGCATGAGAATTAGAACCCTACTTGTGTGAATATAGAATGGACTTGATCTTAGTCAACAAAGGTGATATTGAACATAGAGACAAGATTGGCATTGAGATAACCTTGGTTAAACATAGTTTAACTTAGTGGCATTATGGCAAGAATGATATACATGATTAGGTAGAAAACCTATCATTGACAATGGCATGGTAACTAGTGGCTATGAATCCTCAATGTGAGGATTAGATCGATACTCTTGACAAGTCTTGGCTTGAGGGAGGTCGCTCCTCCTCAAGCGGTGAGTTCCGGAACAGTCACCTAGGGGATCGTGGCCCCGACGGACGGTCCCTCGGGTCTTGTAGGCTTAGAGCCTCCCCGTTCAGTGAGGGATTTTGGGTCTTGAGTTTGTTGGGGTTAACTATGTTAACCGGCAAGATTGGGTAATGAGCCAAGTAAAGTAAAGTAAAGTAAAGTATGGTACAGAGCATGTATGCAAACATATCTAAATTCGATTATCTATCTATCTGACTCTTTCTCGCAGGCATAGTATTAGCATTTATATAGTTGGTTACTATTTCATTTTCGTTGAAATACTTATGCCTGGATAGACCTAGTGGGTAAGTCGGCGGGGTCGGTTGCCGAGCCCACTGGGAACTTCGTTGTAGTTCTCACACCACTAACCCCACAGGTCCTAGCACGAGCGGGGCAGCGGAGGACCGGGGCAAGGGGTTAGCGCCATAGCTAGTGGCCACCGGAGTCTTGCATCTAGTCATTTCCTTTTTGTTATACTTGTATCAACTTTATTTTGTTGAACTATAGACGTCAAGTTGTAAACATTCAAGTAATTTTTGGGAGATGACAAATGTAAAAAGAAATGATGTATTGAATGCTAAAAGAATGTAATAGACTAGTTTACTTGTATTTGGTTCAAATGTAATCAAGTTCATGTATGGTTTATATTCTAGCTTAGTGCTTACTCTTCCGCTGTGTTGTTGCTTACCTTCGTGTAAGCCTTGTATAATTGCAAATTCTCTTTGATTTGTTAAATTGTACTTGTTGTTAGAGCCTTGGGCGGGCAGGGGAGGCCCTGTCCGTTCGGCGTCTGTTGACGTGGCCCGAACCCGACCAAATAGGCGGGTTGCGGGGCGTGACAAAGCTCTACCAAGATCCCTTCTTGTTGGAGAGCTCCAAGCCCACCAAGTGCTCCAAACCCACCTTCTTCTTCCTTTCCTCCAAGATCTCCAAGCTCTAGAGATGAAGTTCTAGAGAGAGAAAGGGAACAAGAGAAGGAAAATGAGAGGGGGTGAGTGTGCTGTGAATAGAGGGTGTTGGGGGAGCTTATGGTGTTGTAACAATAGCCAAAAAGCCCCTCAACATCTTTTATTTCGCGTAGCTTCACAATCGCGTCGTCCCATTTTGTACGCAGACAAGGCTCCGTCTTGTACCAGATAAAACACCTCGAGACAAACCCGAGAGTCGCCTCTCAAGAAGATTTGTACTGCACAAATCCGGTCTTACCGGTATAAAATGCTCCAGAGACAAACCCGAGAGCTGCCTCTCGGTTTCGCAGCATTTGTACCGGTACAAATCCAGCCTTGTACCGGTATAAAATGCTCCAGAGGCAAACCCGAGAGCTGCCTCTCGGTTTCGCAACATTTATACCGGTATAAAAACGGCTTGTACCGGTATAAACACCAAAAACCTCACAAACCCGAGAGCTCTTCTCTCATTGTGTTGCACTTATACAAGAACTTTGCCTGCACGTGCAGACAAAACGCCGTACTTGTGTTTTTCGTAGATCGTTTCGACTCTACTTCGCGCCGAACAACGCCAAAACCCTTTTAACTCTTTTAGATTATCTTCTAACCTTTCCAAGAAGTTTGGAATGGCAATTGGAACATGTCCAACTATTTTATTTTCGTACTTTAGTCAATTTGGCCAAAGTCCGATCTTATTGTCGAATTTTCGATATGCTACAGAATATGATCGGGATCATGAACATACTTGCGGAGGTTGGATACATGGAATACATCATGAACTCCCGCAAGCCTCGGTGGTAATGCTAGTTTGTAAGCCACCGCTCCGATTCGTTCCAAAATTTCAAATGGTCCAATATACCGAGGACTTAATTTCCCCCAGATTCCAAACCGTTTAACTCCCCGTGTTGGCGAAACCTTTAGGAATACATGGTCGCCGACATCAATCTCAACATCTTTTCTTCGTTTGTTGGCATAACTCTTATGCCGCGATTGCGCCGTCGCAAGTCGTTGGCGAGCAAGGCGAACTTTCTCTTCCGCCTCCCGCACTACGTCCGGGCCAAGAACAGATTTCTCGCCCACGTCGCTCCAATGAATTGGAGAACGACACTTCTTACCATAAAGGGCCTCGAATGGCGCCATCGCAATACTCTCCTGATAGCTATTGTTATATGCGAACTCCGCCATCGGTAAATGGTCGTGCCAATTGCCCTTGTAGTCGAATACACACGCCCGTAGCATATCCTCAAGTATTTGGATTGTCCTCTCCGATTGTCCGTCACTTTGAGGATGGAATGCCGTGCTAAAGTCGAGCCGTGTGCCCAACGCTTCTTGTAGGCTCCTCCAAAAATGAGAAGTGAACCTCGGGTCCCGATCCGATACGATAGACGCCGGATCCCCGTGGAGTCTCACAATCTCGTCAATATAGACTTGAGCCAATTTGTCCCCCGACCAAGTGATATGAATCGGAAGGAAATGTGCGACTTCGTTAACCGGTCCACGACAACCCAAATTGCATCGTGTCCCCCTTGAGATCGAGGCAATCCGGTCACAAAGTCCATAGCGATATTTTCCCATTTCCAAACGGGTATAGGTAAGCTTTGTAACTTTCCCGCCGGAAACCGCCGCTCCGCCTTTACTTGTTGGCAAGTAAGACATTGCGCAACAAATTCTCCAATGTCTTTCTTCATACCCGGCCACCAATATTGCAACTTTAGGTCTTGATACATTTTGGTGCCGCCCGGGTGGATACTATAAGGAGATTGATGCGCCTCTTGCATAATCGCCTTGCGGAGATCCGTGTTCTTGGGTACACACCAACGATTTCGAAATCGAAGTGTGCCGTCGGTCCCAATGCCGAACTCTTCGGCACTACCGTTTTCCACTTCACCGCGCACCTTTTGGAGATACTCATCGGAAGCTTGTAATTCCTTGATCCTCTCCAATAAGGTCGGCTGCACCACCAAGGTACCAAGTGTAGCCGGCACTCCCGGTGCCACTACTTCCAATCCAAACCGTTGCAATTCCTTTTGCAACAACGGTTGAGGCGTAATTGCCGATGCTAAGTCTTCTCCAGATTTTCTACTTAGCGCGTCGGCTACGACGTTAGCTTTCCCGGGGTGGTACAATATCGTGACATCATAGTCCTTCAATAATTCTAACCACCGCCGTTGTCGCATATTAAGCTCCTTCTGGGTGAACAAGTACTTAAGACTTTTGTGGTCCGTGTAGATCTCACAATGTTCCCCATATAAGTAATGCCTCCACAATTTTAGCGCGAAAATCACCGCGGCTAATTCCAAGTCATGGACCGGGTAGTTCTTTTCATAGGGCTTCAATTGGCGCGACGCATATGCTATGACTCGCCCATTTTGCATCAACACACACCCTAGCCCGATATAGGAAGCATCACTGTACACGACATATGTCTCCCCCGATGTCGGTAGAGTAAGTACCGGGGTTGTCGTCAACCTCTCCTTTAACTCCTTGAAGCTCCGATCGCAATCTTCGCTCCAAACATACTTGACCCCCTTATGTGTGAGGCGCGTTAGCGGAGTGGTTATTTTGGAGAACCCCTCCACAAACCGCCGATAGTAACCTCGCAAGTCCAAGAAAAGCTGCGGATTTACGTCGCACTCGTCGGCGAGGCCAATCTTTAATCGCCTCAACTTTCTTTGGATCCACCGAGATCCCCTCGCCCGAAATCACATGTCCTAGGAAAGTGACTTCCGAAAGCCAAAATTCACATTTCTTCAACTTGGCATATAACTTCTCCTTTCGGAGTATTTCCAAAACGAGCTTCAAGTGCTCCTCGTGTTCTTCCTCGGTCCGAGAATATACCAATACGTCGTCAATGAAGACCACGACGCATCGGTCCAATAGCGGACGGAAAACACGATTCATTAAGTCCATGAATGCCGCCGGAGCATTAGTAAGCCCGAATGGCTTTACCGTGAACTCATAATGGCAATACCGCGTACCGTACGCCGTTTTGTGCACATCCTTGGGCCGTATCTTCAATTGATGATACCCCGACTGTAGGTCTATCTTTGAATACACCTTTGACCCTTTCAACTGATCGAACAAGTCATCGATCCTCGGCAATGGATACTTGTTCTTCACCGTGACCTTGTTCAACTCGCGATAATCCACGCAGAGTCGAAGTGTGCCATCTTTCTTCTTGACGAAAAGCACAGGAGCTCCCCACGGAGACACGCTCGGCCTCACAAAGCCTTTATCGAGCAAGTCCTCCAACTGCGCTTTAAGCTCCTTTAGCTCTACCGGTGCCATTCTATACGGAGCCTTCGAAACTGGCGCCGTCCCGGGAATCAAGTCAATTACAAATTCAACTTCCCGGTCCGGTGGCAATCCCGGTAACTCCGCCGGAAATACATCCGGGAACTCACACACCACCCGAATGCCCTCAAAGTCTGGGTGTTCCTTTCGGTCATCTACGATGGTCGCCAAGTAGGCTTTACAACCACCCTTTATCATCTTCCTTGCCCTAACCGTGGATATGGTCGCTGCAAAACGCGCACCCTTACACGCTCGGTACACCATGTCTTCTTGATTCGGCTCTCGAAAAGTGATTACCTTACTTTCGCAGTCGATGACCGCATAATACTTGGAAAGCCAATCAAGCCCCAAGATTACATCGAACGACCACATCTGGTTTAACACCAGCATATCGATCGGCATGATCCAATCACCTATCTGAACTGGGCACGCCGGACACTCGTCATAGACTTTATATGAATGCTCAGGAGATTTAATATCCCAACCTTCTTCATCATGCATAATCTCTATATCATGAGCTCTAACGAATGATGCACTTATTGTTACGGATTTTATATTGGCATATTTCGTGAAGTGAGTCCGGAGTCTTGATGATGATTTATAAATATTTAAAAGTGTTTGGAAGACTTAGGATGTTTTTAAATTGAATATATGGATAAAATTTAGGTTTTCAAATCCTAGTGTATCTCTATATTTTCTAATTGATTTTAAACAGGTTTTCAAATCCTAGTCTATCTCTATGTTTTCTAATTGATTTTAAACATGTTTTCAAATCCTAGATTATCTCTAATTTATTTCCAAAATTAGATTTTCACAATCCTAATCTACTTCTAAGTCTTCTAAATCTATAAATAAGCAATGGGAGTTCCATTAATTCGTATGCTTAGAGTTTAGACCATTATGAAACCCTAGAAACTTGTTGGGTGCTTTCTTTCTTTTTTCAATAACAAGTTTCTATCGGATCAATTCTCGAAACCGTAATTTCTCGTTCTTCATGGAGAATTGATCCGGCTATTGCTTAGAAATATCTTCTACGGTTCTTTAATGATTATCTAAGCAATAAATCATCACCGATCGTATTGTTCTTGCTCGGACGGAGTGCGCTCGTGGATTCGAGTGGCGTCGTGGATTCGGCGTGATCGGAGGCTTCGTGGATTCGAAGTGGAGGCGTTCGTGGATTCGAACGTGGGGCGTGGACAACCCGGCGGCGGCGCGAGATCCGGAGAAGATAAAAGAGAGGTTTGAGTCCGTGGATTCGGTAAATCACCTTGTAATCTTTTATTCTTAGTGGATTGTTATCGCGTGTTTGGTCCCGTGGGTTTTTTACTCCGAGTTGGAGTTTTCCCACGTAAATCTCGGTGTGCTTTTTATTTTCCGCATTTATTTTTATTGCATCGAGATTTGTGGTTTTTGGCCTTTACACCTATTCACACCCCTCTAGGTGTTGGATACAATCTAGATAGATCCTTGGGGCTACCCCATAACTAACAATTGGTATCAGAGAGGGATCTAGATATATTGCTATCTAATGGCCGAAGAGTTAGTAGGTGTGTTGCAAACTTACGATATGACTTTTCCTACTAACCAATCTTCTTCCAAGTCTTTCTCTAAAAGTACAGGGATTGCGTTGAAAACATCAAAGGAAGAAGACGTGGACTCGGATTCCGGCAATGAGGAATCAAACGACGAGGAATTAGCGGAAGCATACAATCAACTTCTTGTTGAGTCGCGGAAGATGGCGAAACTCAATAAGAAGTTGAGGCGTCGTTTATTCGATCTTGAAGAAGAGAATAAGAATTTGAAGACCACAAATAATGCTCTTGAGGAGGAACGGGAATCAATCTTGAATAATAATTCGGTCCTCCAAAAGAAGCTAGATGAAGTGGATTCAACGATCAAATCCTCTATGGATAAAATTGAATTTTTGGAGCATCAATATGAGGAATCGCACAAATCCAACAAAGAGTTAACTAATCAAGTTCATCAACTCAAGTCCGATCTTCAAAAATTTTCTTCGGGATCGAAGAAGTTAGATCACATGCTCGGATCAAACGAACAAGGTTGGAATTGGATACGAACGAACATATGTTGAGAAGGATCGAACGTCAACATCTAATGTCTCAACAAATTCGAAGAAAAAGGTGTGTCACCGATGCGGCATCAAAGGACACATCAAAAAGAGTTGCCCGGACAAAAATTTCAAGTCTCAATCGGCAACTTCGAAACGACAATTGGTATCATCTAAAACTCGACATCCCCCACGGAATCAAAAGAAAAATCAATTGAGTCGAGTGCATCAAGCAAACCGTGACTCATATGTGAACCGGAGATCGAACCCACAACCGAACCGGATTTCTAAGTTGAAACAACATGCGGTTTGGGTTTCTAAGCCTCAACAACAACATCAATCGAAGAAACTTGCTTCGAAAGGACCTATGGTGGATCAAGCATTTAAACGAACCACAAAAATCGTCGACAAGCCAAGACAACCAACAATCCGACAAGTTTGGATCCGGAAAGGTGATATCTTTCCTTGCTCCTCGTCTTAGTTTATTTTTATTTTTATAATGCTTTGATTGGTGCTTATTGCATATTTTTCTTTCATTGCATTACATGTTTAGACGGGGTTTGAATTGTTTAAAATTTTCTTTTGAAAATCTTGTTGAGGAAAGGTAAAAGGGAATTTTTAATTTGATTGAAAATTTACTTGAGAAAGGAGATGATTGAAAATCATAAAGTTGGAGAGATTAAAGATTTTTTAAAGAGCCTTAAACGGTATTTAAAGTCAATTCAAATTGAATTAAATTCATATTAATTATCGATTTTACTCCACTTTTTATTATTTTGACGATAATTTATTATGTGATTTCTTCTTACATACATTCATCAAAATTTTGAAATTAATTTTAATCTCTTAGTAATTAATTCATCTTTGTTGTGAATGTTGAATATAATTGATGGATATTTGCTAATTGACTAAGATTCGTCAAAATTAATTTCAATTGTGAGATTGTCTAATTTAGGGGGAGTTTGAATATTAAAAAAAAAAGGGGAGAAACTCCTAAATATAAAAGATATGGAAAGAGTTACATCCGAAAGGAGTGTGAAAACTACCACCACATGTAGGAAAGAGCTACCACCCCGGTCGTCCGGTACGTGTGTGAAGCTACCACATGAGAAAGTAAGAGATTAACCGAAAAAGGTTGGAAAAAAATAAATATGAATATTTTAGAATTTTCGGCGTTATAAGGTGGTAGATTGAAAAAGATGCTCAAAGAGCCACCCCCGGTGCCTTATTAGTTAAATCTCTATTTTGAACGAATTGCGACAAATTGGTGTTAATTTTGCCAAATTTTAAAAAAATTATTTTTCATCAATTTGCATCTTGATGTTTTGAAACATTAGATTATCTTTAATATCAAATTTTGATGTCTTTTGAAATCACTTAATATTTTATCTTCATCATAATGATTTTTGGAGTACAACTTTTAATTTTTATGAAATTAATCTAATTTTGAAGGATTTTTGAGAAAACAAGGCAAAATTTTTGATGAGGAGGACACGGAGTGATTTTACCTTTTTGAGCTTCATTATCTATATTTTATCTTTTCTCTCCTAGGACTATTTCTAGTTTGCTTATTTTTGGTATCAAGATTTGTAACTATGACATGACTACTTTCTTTTTGCTAGTTTGCTTTTCTCTCTATTTGTGTTTCTTTTTGGCAATTTTTGACAAAAAGGGGGAGAATGAAGAACAAGGTATAGAGGGAGAAGATATTTGGTATTTGACGCATACACGAAGGGGGAGACATGATGAGATTAAGGAGGGAGAAGGAGAGAATATTTTTGAACAACGAGAAGTTGGAGAAAAGAACAAAGAGGGAGAAGAGGTATAAAATATTTTTGAATATTTGTTGAAAATTTGTTTTGCAGGAAATCAATTCTTGAAAACTCCTAATTGCGTCTAAGTCATAGAGTTTGTTTAGGAGTTGCAAAATTATAATTTTGTATTTCCTTGGATCTTTCACGCGAGAAGTTCATTGTTTTGGTGATGGCAGTGAATTTCAATTTTTATTTTTGGAGAGATGAGCGTTGTGCGTATTTTTATGTATTTTTGGGTTTTGTCACGAAATTGCCAAAGGGGGAGATTGTTACGGATTTTATGTTGGCATATTTCGTGAAGTGAGTCCGGAGTCTTGATGATGATTTATAAATATTTAAAAGTGTTTGGAAGACTTAGGATGTTTTTAAATTGAATATATGGATAAAATTTAGGTTTTCAAATCCTAGTCTATCTCTATGTTTTCTAATTGATTTTAAACAGGTTTTCAAATCCTAGTCTATCTCTATGTTTTCTAATTGATTTTAAACATGTTTTCAAATCCTAGATTATCTCTAATTTATTTCCAAAATTAGATTTTCACAATCCTAATCTACTTTTAAGTCTTCTAAATCTATAAATAAGCAATGGGGGTTCCATTAATTCGTATGCTTAGAGTTTAGACCATTATGAAACCCTAGAAACTTGTTGGGTGCTTTCTTTCTTTCTTCAATAACAAGTTTCTATCGGATCAATTCTTGAAACCGTAATTTCTCGTTCTTCATGGAGAATTGATCCGGCTATTGCTTAGAAATATCTTCTACGGTTCTTTAATGATTATCTAAGCAATAAATCATCACCGATCGTATTGTTCTTGCTCCGGACGGAGTGCGCTCGTGGATTCGAGTGGCGTCGTGGATTCGGCGTGATCGGAGGCTTCGTGGATTCGAAGTGGAGGCGTTCGTGGATTCGAACGTGGGGCGTGGACAACCCGGCGACGGCGCGAGATCCGGAGAAGATAAAAGAGAGGTTTGAGTCTGTGGATACGGTAAATCACCTTGTAATCTTTTATTCTTAGTGGATTGTTATCGCGTGTTTGGTCCGGTGGGTTTTTTACTCCGAGTTGGAGTTTTCCCACGTAAATCTCGGTGTGCTTTTTATTTTCCGCATTTATTTTTATTGCATCGAGATTTGTGGTTTTCGGCCTTTACACCTATTCACACCCCTCTAGGTGTTGGATACAATCTAGATAGATCCTTGGGGCTACCCCATAACTAACAATTGGTATCAGAGAGGGATCTAGATATATTGCTATCTAATGGCCGAAGAGTTAGTAGGTGTGTTGCAAACTTACGATATGACTTTTCCTACTAACCAATCTTCTTCCAAGTCTTTCTCTAAAAGTACAGGGATTGCGTTGAAAACATCAAAGGAAGAAGACGTGGACTCGGATTCCGGCAATGAGGAATCAAACGACGAGGAATTAGCGGAAGCATACAATCAACTTCTTGTTGAGTCGCGGAAGATGGCGAAACTCAATAAGAAGTTGAGGCGTCGTTTATTCGATCTTGAAGAAGAGAACAAGAATTTGAAGACCACAAATAATGCTCTTGAGGAGGAACGGGAATCAATCTTGAATAATAATTCGGTCCTCCAAAAGAAGCTAGATGAAGTGGATTCAACGATCAAATCCTCTATGGATAAAATTAAATTTTTGGAGCATCAATATGAGGAATCGCACAAATCCAACAAAGAGTTAACTAATCAAGTTCATCAACTCAAGTCCGATCTTCAAAAATTTTCTTCGGGATCGAAGAAGTTAGATCACATGCTCGGATTGGGTCAAACGAACAAGGTTGGAATCGGATACGAACGAACATATGTTGAGAAGGATCGAACGTCAACATCTAATGTCTCAACAAATTCGAAGAAAAAGGTGTGTCACCGATGCGGCATCAAAGGACACATCAAAAAGAGTTGCCCGGACAAAAATTTCAAGTCTCAATCGGCAACTTCGAAACGACAATTGGTATCATCTAAAACTCGACATCCCCCACGGAATCAAAAGAAAAATCAATTGAAGGGTCCCCCGCAGATAACACAACGGAAGGGTCTCCCGCCCTTCTGCTGTTGTCGGGGATACCGAGGGGGTTTCTTAGCGTTTGGCCGGCCCCCGGCACCACCCGCCGCTCGCTTCTTGCCTTTCTCTTTACTCTCCGCCATGGCCTCGCGCTCCTCCGCGCATAGGCGCTGCCGTGCACCGCAGATAGAGCCCGGTCGAAGACCTCCGCAAAGGTCGTGAGGTGGAAAAGTTGCACCGCCTCATAAATCCTCGGCCGAAGTCCTCGCAAGAACCAATCGGCCCGATCCCGGTCGTCACGTACAACATCCGGGACACAATCAATCATGTGGGAGAACTCTAGCTCATAGTCCGCCACAGAGCGGTCTCCCTGCCTCAGCTTGCGAAATCTCTCCTGCATCTTCCGCTTCACGGAGTCGGGGAAGTAGTTCGAAAATACCGCTCTCTTGAACTCCTCCCACAACATTAGCGGTAGATCGGGTGACCGATCCCGCTTGACCCACTTCCACCACGCCTTCGCCGCCTTGTCTAGGCAATGGGTGGCGAAGTGTACTTTGTCTTTCTCCGGGGTGTTGAAGTCCTCGAAGATTGTTTGCATGGAGTCGACCCACGACTCCACGACCGCCGGTTCCACCACTCCTCCCTCGAAGATAGGTGGCTTGAATTTCATGAACTTAATGAGCGCCGCCAATGCTCGCGCTCCGTTCCTCGTCGTTCGCCGCGCTACGGGTCCAAGTCCCCGATCCGCCCGAATCCGCAGAATCGGTACGGCCGCAACTGGGGCTGCAGCCGCCGCACCATCGACCACGGTCGGCATCCTAGCAGGAGGTGTAGGGTGCTCGGCCCCTGCCTGCGCCGCCGCTTGCTGCTGCTCCAACGTCTCCTGGAGCCGTCGAATTTGCTCGCCTTGAGCCCTTACGGACTCAGCTTGTTGCCGCACTACACCGATAAGCGCGGCCATCTGCTCCTCAAGCCCCCTCGCCGCCGGCCGCAGTTGCACAGAGCGCAATAGGTGCCGCACTCGGTGCCGCACTCGGTTCCTCTGGCATCGACCTTGTCCGGGGTCGACCACGAGGTGCCATTGCTTCCTGAAATGAAGCAACTCACGTTAATACTTAAACACGTACTCGGATATACCCAATCCGGCGAAAGCAAATAAGCGCATTCATTAACATTCCATAGTATCATGTCGTCGGCCGCCGATCACAACACAAGGAATAGAAAACAAATAGCAACTTAAAGTTAGTCTCTAATCATCTTAGAGACATAAGACATGAACCCAATCACATGCTTTCGCTATACTTGTTCACGTCACTCACGTTTCCTTAGGTCCTTAGGTTCTTTCCATTTTCTATGGCCCCTAGGTCCATCCTAGCTTTCACTTTTTGGCTTTATACCCGCTCTGATACCATTATATCTGTCACGCCCAAGCCCGATCCTTTTGGCGGTTCGAGAGCGTCAAACGTACGCCGCACGGACAGAGTCTCCCTATCTCGCCCAAGGCTCAACATGTACGATAGAGTATAAAATTTTGCACTTGCGGAAGCATACACAAAGGCTTGCACGAAGACAAGCAACAGCCAATAGTGAAAGTACTATTAATACATACAAGTAACATGATTAATTGCAATCACATACATGCATAATTCTTAGAACTTTGCATTCTTTAAAAGACTACCATTCTTTACATTCTTTGCATCATTTCTTTTTACATCTCATAGTCTTCAAAGATAAAGCTTAAATACATTTGATATTAGCATCTACCATCATCAAATACAAAAGATGATACAAAAGGGTAATGCAACTATAACAAAAGTAAAGTACTCGGGCGGTCTCTACCTAGGGCGCGATGCCCTTCCCGCGATCGTCGGCCGGCTCACTCGGTCCCGGCTCTGTGGAAATAGTGGGGTGAGAACTACAACAAAGTTCCCAGTGGGTTCGGCAACCAACCACGCCGACTTTCCCACTAGGTCTAATTCAAGCGTAATAGAAAGAAAGGTAAGATAATAACAAACTAACAAATGCAACTAATACGCTTGAAAGTAACGATAAAATGCTCAAACTGTAAAGCATGCAAGATCATAAGTTCAATACCCAATCTCTTGGCTAACCCGTGGGTTTCGCCCTCAACAAGACTCAACCAAACTCAAAATCCCATAGAATACCGGGGAGGCTCAATATCGACCCGTTGGGACCGTCCTTAGAAAAACTCATTCCAGTGGTGACCAACTCAGGAGCGCACCGCTCGAGGGGGAGCTACCGCCCCCGAGCAAGGACTATATGGTGAGTACGATCAATCCTTAACTTTAAGGATTCCAAATCTCAATCTATTCCTTGCCTTCAAGGAGAACTTATGTTCATATGACTCTTAACTCTAAGGTTGTTGTCATAATGTCAATCTCATGACTATACTAGTGTTATATACACTACTTGTTCTTATCCTTGTTCTTTGATGCCACACATATTGTCTAAGTATTCTAGACTCATCTTTGTCACATTCTCTAAGTACATGTCTAATGTCGCATTCACTTGTCAATTACACCAAGTTCTAGTTCTTGTTCTTTAGCATGCATACATAGGGTTCTTATTCTTTAGCATATGTTCTCATACAATTATATCTCATGCATTTGAACTCACAAATTGCAATATAACTCATAAATTACCCTACTATGCATTATGCTCAACATATATAGAATGCTCAAAAATGACACTTAGACATAGAAAGAATTCCGGTGTCCTTGGAATGCACCACCCACCTTCTAAAATTACGGATGGGTTGCCCGTCGAGTTTCGTAGCTAACCGAGGCCTATTTTGCAATCTGCGCAGTTATCAGATTTTACATCAGGCTAACTTACATAGCAACTCATAGATAGGCTTTTTGTTTAATTAAACGGAGTTGTCCCACGGGTCGGGGATACCCCCAATTAGGTTTCTACAAGGTCAATTTGACCCTAGAACCTCTATGGCAAAAAGCCCCAAATTTGGTGCTCTATCCAAGCCCTATGCAAAACCCTAGATTTTGATCTCTTAAACAAGCAAAAGAGAGCTTGTTGTTACTCTTAGAGTTCATCTAGAACAATTTAAACCATTATTAGGGCCTCTACTTGAAACCCTAAGAATCCATCATGAGGACCGCGGTAAGGGCATCGCTGTCACGCCCCGGGACCCAGCGGAAGCCCGCCCGGCGCGTGCCCAGACCCGCCGTATGTCTACAACATACAAGGCGTCTAACAAAAACGATAAATAACCAACAAGTAAAAAGAATCTAGAAGTATCAGAGCAGTATAACAACTAGAATTCTATACAAGGAAGCATAAAGAAGAGTCTAAAAGTAAAGCACCAATCTTAAAATAAACCATAAAGAGAGTACAATAAAAAGAGGTCCGAACACCACAATAACTAAGTACAGGGTAGTCTCTACATAGGGATACAAAACTCTCTCAATCTCACCAAAGTACAAAAAGAGAGAAAAACCCCTACAAGGTGGAAAGCTGCGATAACTAGCTAGCGGTTCCCTTTCCACGATCCCTTGCCTCCGCCGGTGCCGAAGGCTCTGCAACACATTAGAAAAGAGGCGTGAGAACTATTAAAAATAGTTCCAGTGGGCAGTGCGACTTCGATTTGCATGCTCCACTAGGCCCAAAACTAAGCAAGTAAGTGTAAGCGAAATAAATAACGAGCAAGCTACTAAAGCATGATATCTCTACTTAGCATAAATAAGCATAAGTAAACGACTATTCTAAGCATGAATAGTAAGTATAACCCACAAGTCCAATATCCATAGCAATAGTAAAGAGTTAAAGTTTACTATTCTAACCATAGCCCAATAATTCCTCAAGTGATAGTAAGGTGTTAAAGTTTACTATTCTAGTCAAAGTCCACAGTTTTCTTTAAACTACATTAAGTTTAAGCACACTAAGATCAACCCGAAGGCGATATGGCCGATGCCCACCCGAAGGCTGCCTAGCCCAAATGCCGAGCCTAATGGCCCCGTAGTAGTCAACATTCCCACCCTAGGAATGCGACTGTTCCACGGCAATCCACTTCGGCGCCCAATCCCGCACGGCGAATGCAAGAAACGCGTTGGCCAACTCCGGAGTGCCGGCTTGTAGGGAGCTACCCTCACAAGCATGTGCGAATGAGCACAATGGCAAAAGTCACAAAACTCGTCACAAGTCCCAATTCATCATGTCTCTAACATGGAATGTACAATTGTCCAAAAGGCCTATCTCTATGTCATCATGTCTCTAACATGGAATATAGTATATGTTAAGTGGCCTATGTCAAGTCTCTATGTTGCAGTTTCATAGTTTTCTATGTTAAGTGCCGCTTGATGACACTTAAGATTTCTAAGTCCCAACATGTATTTAATGTTCACAATTAACATTAGCAAAGCTAAAATCACCATAAATGGCACACTCCCAGGCGCCCCCAAGAACCACCCCCACATGCATGCAGTTTAACCCAGATAGCTCTACTATATAGAGTGAATATTTTATCATACATAAGGCATGCATTTTAAGTGATTCAAAATTCATAATAAATCTATATAGCATGAATATGCATTCCAAATATTTAAATCAAACCAACTAAGCACTTAGGAGCCATTTGCTCCTATGCTCATGAAGCCAAACCCACCAAGTGCGAAAAGCGTTGCTCCGAACCGCTAACTAAGCTTCGATTCCTACTCCTAGCACCCTACAAGGCATGCCATAGGAATTACAAACTCAAAAGATGAGTCTTGAGTTCAAACAATAAGAAACTCTACTAAAGGGTGAAGAATACTCACCGAATGCGAAGAAAGTGCTCTTGATCTCCAAATGGGAGTTAGAGTCCTTCTAATCCAACCTAAATCAAAGTTCTAAACTCATCAATTAGGTCCCAAAGACCCTCAATCGAAAATCCCCAAATCCTAACCCTAGAATCCCATTCTAGGGTTTCATCTCAAAGAAACCTTTAAAAACCAAAACTAGAGGGAGGAGATCGATCACATACCTCTAAGAAGCTCTAGACCAAACTCAAAAAGCCCTAGGCTTGAAGCTTGATCCACCACAAAGTTCCAAACACCAAGTTCCAAGCTCCAACAATGGTGGTAGAGGCTCTAACAAGCAAAAGAGAGCAAGGAGAGGGTTTTAATCCTCCAAAAATCAACCAAAACCCTAGAAAACACAAGAGAGTAGAGAGAGAAGCTCCTCCTACCTTCTTGCTGCAATGGGGGTGCTCAAATGGAGCCCTAGGGTGAAGGGGTAACCTAATAGAAGCAACAATATGCTAAAACACCCCTGCAGTTTAAACTGCTCGAAATCTGCCAGGCTGTACCGGTACAAGCCATCCCATACCGGTATAGACCCTGCGAAACAGCCAAACCCGAGGCTCGGGTTGGCGTCCATCAGCTCTCCCATACCGGTACAGAATCCATCCTGTACCGGTATAGCAACAATTTCTGTACCGGTATAGCCACAATTTCTGTACCGTACGGACCTCCTTCAATCAGAGCAACCTAAAATCCAACTTTTTGGACTTTAGTGCTTAGGATTCATCCGCTAACCTCGGTACACGTGCTCTAGGTCGGAACATAGTCAACGACCCTCCAGAAAATCTGGAAAAGCTCCGAACTCACGTCGAATACTCGAACTCCGCAATTTGCGCAAGTCCAGTATGTTACAATCGCCCCCGATCAGTGAGGACCTGTTAGTATAGTCCATGTATCTAGATGCTTATTTACATTTTTGGAAGAGCTATGCATTCATTTTGGGCAGAATGATGTAACTTGTAAACTAAAGAAAATGTGATGTAATAGCTAGGTGTATTCCCTCTTTGTTTCACTTGTGTATTACACGTGGATTACTTGCTCTTATTGTTGTCGGCACCCCTCGTCGAATGTGTATGTATAGAATTTAGATCTCCTGGGTAGATTCTTGTACACATTCCTGTTGTTGAGCCTTGGGCGGGCAGGGGAGGTGTTGTCCGTCCGGCGTCCGCTCGGCGCGCCCGAACCGGACCAAATCGGTAGCGGTTTTCGGGGCGGGGGCGTGACAGCTGTGATATCAGAGCATTAAGAGCAAGTAAGAGAGAGTCTAGGATGACTTAGGAAACCCTAGGATGGAAACCCTAAGGCTATTAGGCGCGTGAGTGGAACGTGGACCTATGCCGAGTGGCGGAAGTCAATTCGATTGGGTCGAAGGGTTGATATGTCTCTAGTTGTCGCTAGGGACAGATTCAAGTGGTGTGAATTCTTGACTTGAGGTGGGTATGTTGGCGGCCGACAACATGACACCGAGAGCCGGGAATGAGTACACTTGTGTGTTTCCGCCCGATTTCAATGTTTATTCGTTATGTAACGAACTTAAGACGAAACGTTGGTTAAGTAATTAACCGAAGTGTTGCGTTTTCAGGAGCTATGGCACCTAAAGGACGACCCAAGAAGGGTACCACTCCGGCACCGCCTCCCGAGGTGGCGGAGCAGGCGGCGGCCCCTGAGCAAGTGGGGTCTAGCGAAGTACAGCAGCTACAGGTTCAAGTGACCACCCTAGCTGGACAGTTCGAGCGGTTCCAGGAGTTGATGGAGCAGCAGTTGGCCGCGACGATGGCTGCGACGGCGGCGAAGGCCGAGGTGTACCCCGCCCCGGCCCGTGAACGAGGCGGCGAGGGTGGGGGTATCCCGCGATCCGTGCGGCACGTCCTCCGCCGGAGATTATCCCGCAGGTGGCGTCGGGTTTAGCAACACCCGATGCTACGACCGAGAAAGTGGAAAAGGAGCGCGCATTGGCGGCTCTTATTAAGCTGAATAAGTTCAATCCGCCGATCTTCGAAGGCAGAAAGGTGGTGCCCGAGGTAGTCGAGTCATGGATCGACTCGATGGAGACCTTCTTCGACGATTTGAGCACCTTGGAGAGGGACAAGGTGTACCTCGCCACCCTCTGCCTAGATAAGGCGGCGAAGGTTTGGTGGAAGAGAATGAGGAGAGATCGTTCCTCTGACCTTCCCCCGATGCTTTGGGAGGAGTTCAAGAGGGCGATGTTCGCCAATTACATCCCCGATACCGTGAAGCGGAAGCTCCAGGAAAAGTTCTGCAAGCTGGAGCAGGAAGACCGCTCAGTGGCGGACTATGAACAAGAATTCTCCCACATCATAGACTGCGTCTTGGGCGTAGTCAAGGATGACCGGGACTGGGCCAATTGGTTCTTGCAAGGACTTCGGCCGGGAATATATAAGGCCGTGCAAATCTTGAAGCTCACGACCTCTGCAGAGGTCTTTGATCGGGCGTTATGGGCGGAGCACGGAGACGCCCATGTTCGAGAGAAGCGTGAGCTGTTGGCGGAGTCCAAGGACAAAGGAACGAAACGCCAAGCTAGCGGTTCGGGAGGACAAGCACGTTCCAAGAAGCTCCCGAAGTACCCACGGACTCAGCCAAAGGGCGGTGGAGCGCGCCGGTGTGTCATTTGTGGAGGAGACCACCCGGTGTCGCGTTGCGAGAAGCGCCAGGGCAGGTGCTACCAATGCGGGCAACCAGGGCACTTCGTATGCGATTGCCCGGGAGGAGAAGCCTCGCCCTCTCCCTCGATTGCATCGGCACCGGCAAACTATGGAAGAGCTCCACTTGCAGCTGCGTCAGCGAGACGTGTGTCGACGCCGTGTCAACCCGAGGTAACGCGATCGGCCCCGAGCTGCCGAGTATTCGCCGCTTAGGTCCAAGCCGAGGAGCCTGCGGAGGCGGAGGAGCATCGCCTTGTGGCAGGTATGGTTTTGATTAATGGCATTCTCTCTAGGGCCATATTTGATACTGGAGCCACCCACTCATTTATCAGTAGATCATTCACACGCATGCATGACATACCCATAGAGGCGAGTGATAAGTGGCAAGTTAAGGGCCCTGAGTCGACATTTGACACCAACAGGGAATGTCCATCGTGTCCAGTACAAGTGGGTGACTAGATAATGCCCATTAGGATGTTAGGGCTCAGGAATCTCAGAGAGTACGACATAATATTGGGCATAGACTGGCTCACAAAATATCATGCAACAATTGACTGCCAGAGCAGGGCAATTACGTTTCGTGAGCCAGGACAAAAAGAGTTCACCTACCAAGGTTGTCAGAGCTCGTGCTTCGTCGCAACGGTGTCGGTGACGAAAACAAGGAAGTTGGTCAACAGCGGTTGCGCAGCCTATTTGGCGGTCATTGTAGAAGTGGACCGAGTAACGCCGACCTTAGAGGAGTTAGCTGTAGTTCGGGAGTTCCCGGATGTATTTCCCGGGGAGTTGCCGGGAATACCGCTGGATCGGGAGATCGAGTTCGTTATAGACTTGATTCCCGGTACCGCACCAATCTCGAAGGCTCCGTACCGAATGGCGCCGGCAGAACTAAAGGAGTTGAGGAATCAATTACAAGATCTTCTCGACAAGCAATTTATCCGGCCGAGCGTATCACCGTGCGGAGCCCCGGTGTTATTCGTGCGGAAGAAAGATGGATCGTTTCGACTCTGTATGGACTATAGAGAGTTGAACAAGGTCACGATCAAGAACAAGTACCCGCTTCCCCGTATCGATGACTTGTTCGATCAGTTGCAGGGGTCGTGTGTGTACTCGAAGATAGACCTCCAATCCGACTATCACCAGTTGAAGATCAAGCCGGAGGATGTGCAGAAAACGGCGTTTCGCACGCGGTACGGGCACTACGAATTCACGGTCATGCCATTTGGGCTCACGAATGCCCCGGCGGCGTTCATGGATTTGACGAACCGTGTTTTCAGGGAGTACTTAGATCGATTTGTCGTGGTCTTCATAGATGACATATTGATCTACTCCCGTAGTGACGAGGAACATGCCGAGCATCTGAGGACTGTGCTTCAAGTCCTTCGAGAGGAGAAGCTGTATGCTAAGCTAAAGAAGTGTGACTTCTGGCTCCGAGAAGTCGCATTTCTAGGGCATGTTATTTTCGAGGGTGGAGTTTCGGTAGACCCGAGGAAAGTTGAGGCAATCAAAGATTGGCCGCGCTCGACGAATGTCACGGAGGTTCGAAGCTTCGTGGGCTTGGCGGGCTACTATAGACGGTTTGTGGAGGGCTTTTCAAAAATAGTCATTCCGCTTACCCGACTGACTAAGAAAGGCCCCAAGTTTGTGTGGAGCGATGAGTGTGACCGGAGTTTCAAAGAGTTGAAGGAAAGATTAACTTCGACTCCAGTGCTCGCTCTACCGGTGCAGGGCGAAGACTTTGTGGTATATAGCGATGCTTCCTATCTAGGATTGGGGTGCGTCCTGATGCAGAACAGGAGGGTAATTGCTTATGCATCCCGTCAGCTGAAGAGCTATGAAAAGAACTACCCCATTCATGATTTGGAGCTAGCAGCGGTAATCTTTGCCTTGAAGTTGTGGAGGCACTACTTATACGGTGCCCATTGTGAAATCTATACTGGCCACAAGAGCTTGAAGTATCTGTTCACACAGAAAGAGCTCAATATGCGGCAACGGCGGTGGTTGGAACTACTAAAGGATTATGACGTTGATATCCTTTACCACCCGGGGAAAGCGAATGTGGTCGCGGATGCGCGGAGTAGAAAGTCAGCAGAGAACCTCACTGTGTGGTGAAAGTTATGAACCCTAGGATCTAAAAGGTAATCAACACCTAGAGGGGGGTGAATAGGTGTACAATGGCTAATTAAAAATCTTAATGCGATTTTAAAGTAAAAGCGGAAAGTAAAATCAACACACCAAGATTTTTACGTGGGAAAACTCCGAAAGGAGTGAAAAACCCACGGGACCGATCACGCGAATAGAATCCACTAAGAAACAAATCAAGTACAAGGTGATATACCCACTACCCAACTCGATTTACCGAATCTTCGATGTAGATCTCCTTCGCCGATCCTCAATCGCTTAGAATCCTCCAAACGATCACGCCGCAACTCCTTGCCGCGTCAACACTTCGAATCCTCCAAGTGTCCACCGAATCCACGGCCTCAACACGCGATCTTCGCGCAAGCTCTCCGTCCGGAGAGAGAACAAAGATGGTTTACGGTGATTTCAACTTTGTATTACCAAAGACTATGGGAAATCCCTTCTAATTCATCATTGAGTTGATTCACAAAGAGAGAATCATAAGAAAGAAACTAACATCAACTCAACGAACAACTAGAATAGAATACTCTCTTAGAAATAGGTCATCAAGCTTAAAAGAGAGTTTCTAGGGTTTGAAATTGATTAAGAATAAAAGCGTATCAATCCTTGGACCTCCCATGGTCTATATATAGAGTTAGAAGACTTTGAAATAGAGTAGAATTCAAATCAGCCCTTTTTGAAATAGATTAGACTTCAAATCAGCGTTTTTGGAAATAATTTCGTGTCCAATGTCCGGTCTTGAAAGAATGTCCGGTCTTGACTCTGTCCGGTCTCAGTCCCTCGACCGGTCTACCATTCCGTCAATATTCTCGCAATGGACAGAGTCCGGACAATACCTGAGGATGTCCGGTCTTACCTTGCGTAACATTGAAAACCATGGTACTGGGACCGGACAATGCCAGGATGTCCGGACATGCATAGAAGATGTGCAATGTCAAGCCCACGGGATCCGGACAAAGGCAGGATGTCCGGACATGTATTGACAACCCGCAGCGCACATGCGTACGGGATCCGGACATTGACCATTGTCCGGACATTGACTACATATATCCAGTTTATTGCAAAATTTATAGTTTAAAGCTTTTTAAAGTCTTCTAACTACTATAACGTTAATGTAAATCATCATAAATGATCTCTAAGATATACCTGAGATGCCGAGCTTTTCTGACGAGTCTTGGATCATCCAACTCTATCTTGGTACACTTGATCTCTTCAAGACTCAGACAATTTCACGAAATCTACCAACCTAAAATATCCTTAACATGTGGGTCACGAATCAAAAGCCCCTATGGCTGGATATGGAGCGGTTGGACCTTGAGGTGGTTGCCCCTGAGGTTCCGGCCCAGTTGTCGATGCTCGTCGTCCAACCGACCTTGTTGGAGAGGATCAAGAATCTGCAACCCGCAGACCCGTTTCTCCAAAAGGTTCGGCGTGACATCGAGGAAGGTCGTGGCGGCGACTTCGCACTAGACGCCGGTGGTGCACTTCGATTTCCGAATCGGTGGTGTGTACCCAACGACGAGGAGACTCGAAGGCTAATCCTAGATGAGGCACATCGGTCACCTTATTGTGATCACTCGGGCGGCACCAAGATGTATCACGGGTTGAAGGAGCACTATTGGTGGCCGGGGATGAAGGGTGATATTGGGCGCTACGTGGCAAGGTTCCTAGTGTGCCAACAAGTAAAGGCCGAGCGTCGGTTTCCAGCGGGAAAGCTTCAGAGCCTACCAATCCCCGTTTGGAAATGAGAGGATATTTCGATGGACTTCGTGGTCGGCTTGCCTCGCTCAACGGGCGGCCACGATGCGATTTGGGTGATTGTGGATTGATTGAACAAGTCGGCACATTTCTTGCCGATCCACACCACTTGGGCAGGAGATAAACTGGCACAGGTTTACCTCGACGAGATTGTGAGGTTGTACGGGGTGCCGAAATCGATCGGCTCGGATCGCGACCCCCGATTTACTTTGCATTTCTGGAAGAGCCTGCAGGAGGCCCTTGGCACACGGCTCGATTTCAGCACCGCGTTCCATCCCCAGACAGATGGGCAAACAGAGAGGACCATTCAAACTCTAGAGGATATGCTGTGAGCGTGTGTCATCGACTATAAGGGGAATTGGTGCAACCACCTGCCGATGGCCGAGTTCGCCTACAACAATAGTTATCACGCTAGTGTAAAGATGGCACCGTTTGAGGCTCTTTATGGGCGGAAGTGTCGATCTCCTATCTATTGGAGCGATGTAGGCGAAAGCGCGGAGTTCGGCCCCGACGTGTTGCGAGAAGCGGAGGAGAAAGTCCGCATTGCTCGCAAAAGATTGCTCACGGTGCAGTCAAGACAGCAGAGTTATGCAGATAGACGCCATCGAGATATAGAGTTTGCGGTGGGCGATCGCGTGTTTTTGAAAGTCTCGCCGATGCGGGGTGTGAAGCGATTTGGAGTGCGGGGGAAGCTATGTCCCCGTTATATCGGGCCCTACGAGATATTGGAGCGAGTGGGTACGGTGGCTTATCAGCTTGCCTTGCCGCCGAAACTTGCTGACGTGCATAATGTCTTCCACGTCTCCAACCTTCGCAAGTACATCTATGATCCGGAGCACGCGATGCTTCATGAGCCGCCGGAACTCCAAGAATATTTGAGCTACGAAGAGTTTCCGATGGGGATTATCGCCCGAGAGGTGCGGAAGCTTCGAAATCGGGAAATTCCCTATGTGAAGGTGCAGTGGAGCAATCACGATGATCGCGAGGCCACCTGGGAACTCGAGGAACAGATGAAGGAGCACCACCCTCACTTGTTTGAGGAATAAGGTGAAAATTTAAGTTTAAGTTGGAAATTGAGTTAGTTTCGAGGACGAAACTCCTTTTAAGGAGGGGAGGATGTAAAGATGTGAATTCTCGAAATCCGAGAGTTGCACTTCGTCCAGAATCGACTAATTGTCGAGTGGGTATGCTCTAGAAAAGCTAAAGATACCTAAAACCCAAAAAGTACATTGGAACTGGAGTCCACGAGAGCGAAATGCGAAAAATCTGTATTCTGGCAGAATCTGCTCTCAGGGACCGGTCTCCACATGGAGGGACCGGTTCCCGTAAGCTTGGTGCGAAGAGAAAACCCTCTGCGCACTAGAGTTGCTCTCGGGGACCGGTCCCCGTTGAGGGAGACCGGTCTCCCCGTGAGCAGGAGGAGGTCCCTGTGTGGGGGGGGACCGGTCTTCTAATTTGAAGACCGGTTCCCATACGCGTCCCTTCGAGAGCAAGCTCTCGGGGACTGGTTTTGGCTGCAGGGACCGATCTCGGCAGGAGAGACCGGTTCCCGTACGCGAAATGGGGCTGGCAGAGGGCTCAGCCACGGGGAGTGCTCTCGGGGACCGGTCTCCACATGGAGGGACCGGTCCCTCTGGGCGAAAACAGCCCAGGCAGGGGCGGTTGACAGATGAAAAATGGAGGGGCACTTATGCAAAATGGCATTAGTTAGAGGGTATAGAGGGCAAAAGGCTCTCTCTCACTCTCTCATTACCCTCACTCTCTCCCTCTCACTCTTTTCTCTCTCCCTCTCTCTCTTTTGAATGAAAGTAGGAAAGGAGAACGAAAAAGAAAGAAAGAAAGAAGAAGAAGAAGAAGAAGAAGAAGAATGAAGAGAAGTAGGAGAACTTGAAGAAGGGCTACACCATCACCCTCTCCTCTTTCTTCTCCTTCCATTGGAGTAGCTCAAAGGGTAAGCTACTAAACCCTTGTTTGTAGAACTTAGGGTTTTGAGTTTAGATGCTTAGAAATGGGTCAAATGGACCCTTAGTAAGCTTCTAATGGGATCAATCCCATGTTTTAGGGGTGGGATCATTGGGTTTGCTATTGGTGTAACCCTAGGGCTCCGAAATAGGGTTTTGGTAAATGTTGAGGTTTGATCTCACTTGATCATGTCTAAACCTAATTGCTATGTGTTTAAACGCGTTGGCGAAGACGGAATCACGTTTCATCGAACGGTTTAAAAGCGAGAGGCAAGACAAGTTGATCGAGGCTTCGTTTCGACCTAAACGGTCGAGGAGTTGGCGGAGCAAGTGCCGAGGAGTCTTTTTAGAGCCTCCGCAACTTAGAAAAGCTTTAAAAGGTGGAGGGTGCCTTACCGAAAACTTCGAACTCTTTTCTATGTCTTAGAAATATATAAATTTCATCTCTTGCATGTAGCATAGTAGGATTGCATGTTTAGATAATTCCTTATACTTTCTAATGATAACCTAGTGTATGTGGAATGCTAGGGTAATGGATAGGTGAGGATTGGGTCTGAACAGTGAATCCTATAGTGCTAAAGAGAGAGATGGACTCGATGGTTATTAGTGACATAGATCGAGTGGTATGTAATTTAAAGAATTTGACGAGTGGCATTAAATTAGTGTATTTGACACTTAGAAGTCTATGGACTTAGGGATAGGTGAAATCCCAAGAGAAATGGCTCGTGAACATTGAACTTAGTAAAGCTAAGCACATGTGAATGTTGGTCGGGATAATGGAGTTCCGAGAGAATTGTTGGCCCTAGTTGTAGGGTATCCTCACGTGGAGAGGATAGATCAAGCTCACGGTTTGTATTTGGGCTGGTATAGCCATCCATGTCGTCGAGTACTCCGGAGTGTCGTACGATCGGGACCACGTGGAGGTCCACAGACGATCCCGAGTTTGAGTGCACGTGGAGCCTCCTACCCAAAAAGGGATTTCTATGTGAGGCGTCGGCAAACCCCAGGGTCGCCACAGATTGGGTAAATGGTAATATAATAATGTCTTTGAACACTTGGTTATTGAGCATGAAAAGAACTTGTTAGCATGTTAGTAAAACTTTTACTATATGATGCATGCATTCGTTCAAATGATTATGGGCATAGTAGCATAGATATCCTATTATGCATTTATAGCTTTCAGATATTTATCTATAGTAGCTTTCCTTATGCATTAGAGTACCATGTATCTAGATGCTTATTTACATTTTTGGAAGAGCTATGTATTCATTTTGGGCAGAATGATGTAAATTGTAAACTAAAGCAAATGTGATGTAATAGCTAGGTGTATTCTCTCTTTGTTTCACTTGTGTATTACACGTGGATTACTTGCTCTTGTTGTTGTCGGCACTGTTTGTGCCCCTCGTCGAATGTGTATGTATAGAATTTAGATCTCCTGGGTAGATTCTTGTACACATTCCTATTGTTGAGCCTTGGGCGGGTAGGGGAGGTGCTGTCCGTCCGGCGTCCGCTCAGCGCGCCCGAACCGGACCAAATCGGTAGCAGTTTTCGGGGCGGGGAAGTGACAGACCTAGTCGGTTCTTGTACTTCGTTTCAGTGACCTAGTTGATCTGTTCTTGTACTTCGTATCAGTGACCTACTTGGTCGGTTCTCGTTCTTCGTATCAGTGACCTAGTTGGTCGGTTCTTATATCTCATTTGTGTGACCTATTTCATCAGTTCTATGACTTTTGTCGAGTGATGACCTATGAGGTCGGTGTACCCGGAGGGGTTGGATTGTCGGCTAGTGGCTGACGGTAGTTTTGGATTCTATAGATACACTGGTGAGCTATTCGTCGGTTCGTTATGCATATTTGTTAGTTGACCCGAGTGGTCGATTTTTGTATTTCATGAGTCGTACTTGCATACAGTTGAGAGGGTGTTGAGTTATTCCATCATAGTTGACCTGAGTGGTCGGTTCTTGTGCTTCCTTACAGTTCGATGACCTGTTGGTCGGTTAGCCCCTAGGGGTAGAGATTGTCGGCTAGTTGCCGACCGTTGGCTATTGAGCATATCCGCATCGATCGCCACTACTCGTACGCATTTCACGAACACCAACGGTTTGGCCACCGCAAGAGGGTGTTCTTTTCCGAAAAAGTGGTTGCTTGTGTCAACCCGTGAGCCGCAAGAGGGGTTATATACTTTCAGCCCGAGGTGTTGGGTACCGATATGGCTGGTTCATGTTAGAGCAAATGTGGCATGGCCTGAGGTGTTGGGTACCGATACGGCCGGTTCAGATTGGGTATATTTGGACTTCTTGTCCGGTTGATGCATATAGCTATAGTAGCGGTTGTTGCTTGCATACTTTCAGTTCTTTCTTTACACTTGTTGTGCTACTATAGTTTTGTTGTATGCATACTTACAGTTCCTTCCGTTTACTTGTCTTGCTACTATAGTTTGTTACCCATATATGCTCTATGTTCTTCTGTACAGTAGCGATAGTTGTTCTTATACATCCTATTCATGTATTTTGTTGCTACTCTAGTTAGTATTTCACTTACCCTTGTTGTTGTTCACCTCTTCCTGATCCGGTGAGTACCCCTCGCCCACGTCGGCTTGCGGTACCCACTGGGAGGGAGACATGTTTACATGTTCTCACCTCGCCACTATTTTTTAGGTATCGCGGGCGGTGAGAGTCGAGACGGAACATGAGATACGTTCGTAGCGGTCGATAGAGCTACCGACCCAGTTTACTTGGTTTAGTTTCTACTCTTTACGTATGTTGTTATAACTTTGTCACTCTATGGTTCAGTTGGTTTACTTTATTTGAATTCATATGGTTTTGAATTAAATAAAGAAGTTATGGATTTCTATAAAATGAAAATGATTTTCTACCCCTCGTGGTAGCGAGTTTTAAAAGATAAAAGTTTCCATGTAGGGAACATTTTTCAAAAGGTTTTATCTGGTTTTATGTTTAAATCATAAATGTACATCTGTGGTGAATGGTGTATGAATATATAAATGAATATTAGATATTTTATATTCATTTGTTGTGGTTGTACCTGGTTATATCTTGTACTTGTGCGATGCCGTGCAAATACAGGGGAGACTATGTCCGCGTGAACAATGGATTCCCTATATTTGTGGCGGATCTGGCATTCCCTGGGGAGTCAAATTTAAAAAAAATAAAATAAAATAAAATTTCCGCTGCGTTTTAACTACAAGAAAACCCCTGGGCGTGACACACACGCACACACAAGCACGCACACACACGCACACCCACACACACACGCGCACGCGCACGCACACACACGCACACACGCACACACACACGCACACACACACACACGCACACACACACACACACGCACGTACATATATATATATATATATGTATGTATATATATATATATAAAGTCCTATGTTATTAATAGCACGAAGCACTCGGTGCTACCAAATTTTCCGCCGTTAGATCTACCCATTTGATCATTTTCACCCGTTAGATCATATTATTTAACCAACCATCCAGTCAACCCTAGAGGGCCCATATCATTCTATCCGCACATCTCTTAATCTAATGGTCAAAAACTTGGTAGCACCAATAACTTGGTGCTATTTATAGTATATTAGTCTAGTTCTATATATATATATATATATATATATATATATATATATATATATATATATATATATATATATATATATATATATATATATATATATATAGGGTAAATTGTCTTGTTGCCCCCTGAACTTTTGGCGGAGTTTCACTTTACCCCCCAAACTCTTAAAATGGTCATTTACCCCCATATACTTTAATATTGCATCATGTTGCCCCTTTCGTTAGTTAAAGTTAACGGAGCTGAACGGGAGTTAACGGAAAGGTTAGGTTTTGGCGGGAAATCTATCGTCTAAACTGTCCCTTGTTCCAACCAACTCACTTTTATTCCTTAAAAACTCTTTTTTCTCCATTTCTATGCCCTCCAACTCTTCTTCTCATAGTTTTTACATCCCAAAACCCGCCAAAACCTAACCCTTCCGTCAACTACCGTTCAGCTCCGTTAACTTTAACTGACGGAAGGGGCAACAAGATGCAATAATAAAGTATAGGGGGGTAAATGACCGTTTTAAGAGTTTGGGGGGTAAAATAAAACTCCGCCAAAAGTTCAGGGGGCAACAGTGCAATTTACCCTATATATATATATATATATGGGTTATTTACATACAGGTCTCTGCAAACATAGGCAATCGCGGATATACCCCTGCAAACGCGAAACTAGGTGAGTTGTCCCTGCAAAAGTTTAAAGTTATGCACATTTGTCCCTGCGGTCATCACCCGTTACTGAACTGTTAACTTTTTAATAGTTGAAGCGTGAAATGACATTTTTGCCCTTACAAATATATCCCTCCAAAAGCCCTAACTGATAAAAAATTTCAAAAATAACCTCGCAAAAATGCCAACGGTCAATTTTGTTCTTTATAAGTGAAATGTCCAATTTGCCCTCACAAATATATCCCTCCAAAAATCCAAAGTACCGAAATGTCCCAAAAAATGACCCTAACGGTCATCTTCTTCCTCTATAAATTCATCACTCCTATTGCAACTTTCATATACTCTTTTTTTTCCTCTTTTCTCCTTTATTGATCCACTATTTTTCTTCTTCTCTCATTTTGATCTATTAAATCCCAGCAATTTTATTTTTCCTTTTTTTCTCTTCTAATATTTTTATGATGAGTGAAAGATCAGCGGATTCTTCTTCGAGCAACCAAATCCCCAAGTGCGATTGCTTTAAAACCTGTAGAATTTGGGTTTCAAAGCAACCGCACACTAGAGGTCGTCGGTTTTATGGGTGTCCAAACTGGGGAGTAAGATAATTTCTTATGCATTATCTGCAGTATTTAATCCTAACTTTACCTTAAAGGTTAATCATTTACTAATTAGTTTCATATTTTGCGAGTAATGAGCACGTAATTATTTTGGTTGGATTGATGATGCACACCACAATCGTTGACTTAAAATACCAAGTACAAGCATTTCAAGAAACGGTGGAGCATCGTATTGAGAAGTTAGAAAAGAAAGCTTTATTTCTACTTAAGTTGCTTGTATGTTTAGTATTGATTAATATCTTGTTCGGTTTGACAATGTAATAAAATGTGAGTGATAGAAACGAAGAAATTATTGTACTTGTAATGCAATTGAATAGAGTAATGAAAGCATTCGAACCCACATATATATAGTATCCACAATCAAACCAATACGAGTCGAAATGATCCACAAAAGTATAACCAAATACAACACATATCTATTCAAACCAAAAAATTGCATCCACAAGTGTGATTGTGCACAAGCTACTGAAACGACTCTTTGAAGCGATTGCATACGGACCAAAAAATTGCATCCACAAGCTAATTCCATACAAACCAAAATACTAGATTATTTACATCCGGAGGAAGTACCTACCAAAATATATCCATTCAAACCTACGAAAAGAAGACTTTTACTACATCAAGCTGTTTACTGAAACCAAATCGGTATTGTCTAGAGAACAGAGTGCATTAATTTCACTTATAGCACTTCCTTGTTGGGACTGCATATGTTTTGATCTCGATACTACCCTCTTTCCTCTGCGCCTACAAATTTCATATAGTTACTATTGTAGCAAAGAAATGAAATTTAAGGAAAGTGAACATTAAAAGTAAGCATAGTACCTTGCCATACTGCTACTACTTGCTTGAGATGGTGGTTCGGAGTGCGGATTCCCTGCTTGCGATGGTCCTGTAGGCTGTTGATTCGTTGCTTGAGATAGTATTGCAGCAGGCTGTTGAATAGCTTCTTGAGATGGTCCTACAACAGGCTGGTCATTAGCATCGACAGGGTTCTTGCATGTTTTTGCACGTTGCCCTAATTTATTGCATCTTTTGCACCGATGTCTCTTCCTGATTACCATCTCGTCTGATCCTCTAATTCGCTTGTTTCGAGGTCTTCCAGCTGGCCTATTTAAAATATGAGGTAATACACGATGACCGATGTCAATCTTTACCCATTGGTCACAACTTGGTAATGGTGCAATGGAACTAGCATAGGCCTCCTTATATTTGCTCACTGAAAAATATGGGTGAACATATTTTTCCCACTTTTCATGTTTTAATTTACCTATTACTGCCATTGCATGAATGCAAGGAACACCTTTCACTTGCCATAACCTACAGCTACACTGCATATCATGTAGTCTCACCTCAAACCTTGATTGAGGTCCAATCACTTCTGCTGAAAATTCATCACTCCATAGCACCTCATATTGACCCAAACCCTAAAATGGTGATGATGGATAGCATAAATTAGATTACGAAGAGGCCAAAGTAATCATGAAAAGTAATTAGACTATAGTGAAAAGTAATTAGATTAAGTACAATCAGTGTAATACCTTGCTTATATTGTTAACATATTTGACAACCGTCGGTACAATTTCATGCTCCCATTTTCTTGCTCTAATTCTTCTATCCGCCATCTTAACCATTATTTTTTGCTGGATAGTATCGATGTGACGCACTGAACTTTTGCAAATAGCAAGGTTCGAGTGTTGGATGTGAGAACGGAGCTTTTCCAGATTTTCTGGAGGGTCGTTGACTGTGTTTCGACCTATGGCACGAGTACCGAGATTAGTGGATGATTTCCAAGCACTAAAGTCCAAAAAGCTGAATTTTAGGTTGCTCTCAGGTTGGAAGTTCATGCCTTTGTACCGGTACAAAATGGTGTCTATACCGGTACAAAATGATGGCTATACCGGTACAAGCCGGGATTTATACCAGTATAGATTAGCAGCTGGGCAAACCTGAGGCTCGGGTTTCTTGTTTTGAGGTTTATCTGGTACAAAGCGGATTTGTCTTGGTACAAAGCTGATTTCGAAAATTCGAAACTGCAGGGGCTTATTGGCATTTTGTTGCTTCTAATATAGCACCCCAGCCCTTAGGGCTTCTTCCTTGTGCTGAGAACAAGAGGGAAAGAGGTAGGAGAGTTCCTCTCTCTACTCCTTTGGTTTTCTTTGGATTCTTGGTGGATTTTAAGAGATTAACCCTCTCTTTTCTTCTCCTTTTGCCTCCTAGTGCCATTGTCATCTTGGTAGAGGCTTGGGGCTTGGGATTGGAGCTCATTTGGAGGAAGATCTTCAAGCTTAGAGGGATTTGAGCCTTGTTTAGAGCTCCTAGAAGGTAAGCATCAAGTTCTTTTCCTCTAGTATAGTTTTTGGTTGCCTCTTTTGAGATGAAACCCTAGATTTGGCATATTAGGGTTTACTTTGGGGCTTTTTGTTTTGATGCTTCTAGAGGCTAATTGATGAGTTTAGAACCTTCCTTTAGGTTGGTTTGAGGAGACTCTAGCTTGCTTTTGAGTTCTCTTGAGGGGGGGCTACCTAGAGGTGAGTTTTACCCTTCTCTATGTGAGTTTTATGTTGGGTAATTTCTAGGGCTTTTGAACCTAATTAGTGGTTTTAGAATCTTTGATTAGGGTGCCTTAGAAGGGATCTAGCTTTCATTCGAAGCTTCGTGAGGGATTTTACTCATTGGTGAGTTTTTCCCTGTTCTCTAGTTCTGTTACTCGCTGTTTGAGTCGTGGGCTCGCCAGTTGACTTTGAAACTTCTTGCATGACCTTTCTAGGGTACAAGGAGTCTGAAAAGTGTCGGGGTTGGCGATCCGAAGCGTGCGAGGATCATTGGTGGGTTTGGCCTCACTTTTGTAAATGGAAAAAATATTCCCATTGGAGTATTGTTAAATAGAAAACTCTTCATTTCCATGATGTATGATTTATTTATGAATTTTAGAATGCTTAAAAACTATACCTTGTGTGTAATGTATTTTGACCTCTATATAGTAGAGACTAGTTATGTTGGCAATGCATGCTGTAGCATTCTAATGGTAGTTTGTGAACATGTTGAATTTAATATAATGGACATGTAATGAGGTATTATTGGACTTAGAACTATGCATGACATAGGAGAAAAGCTAATGTCATAAAGCGGCATTAGACTTGGCATCTATTTGTAGAATAGTGAGCTAATGTCATCAAGCGGCATCAGGCTCGTGAATGAACTTGACATAGATAATCTAGTGTCATGAGAACAATTGAACTAGACCGTGGGGTTGCTAGTTACTATTGCCATGTTGAGACATGAAGTTTGGACTTGACTATACTTGTTGCCATTTGTGCTCTTTCGCACATGCTTGTGAGGGTCGCTCCCTACAAGCCGGCACTCCGGAGTTGGCCTTTGCGATTCGTTCGCGCGTGTGGTGTTGAGAAACCTACGGGACCGTTGGGACAGACTCATTCCTTGCGGGGGATGTTGGGGCTACCACGGTACTTAGGTGGCACAAGTTGGATGACTGCGGGTACATCCTAGTGAAAGAGAATTGAACTTGGACATTCAACTATACTAAATGATAATCACTACTAGATAGGGCTTAGTAGTTGGATTATGTGAACTTTGCTCGAATGTATAGTATACTTGATAATGCTTTATTTACATTTTAGTATACTTGTTGGTTAAAGTAAAACATATCAGGCTTATATGTTAGAACTTGGACTTATGGTAACAGATTTGGAACATGAGTAGGGTAGCATTTTCCTTATGCTTTATTTACAAGTTTTATTATTTCGCTTACTTACCCTCTTTTCCTTTGGCCTAGTGGAGCAATAGTGCAGGTCAGTAATTGCCCACTGGGAACTATAAATTATAGTTCTCACGCCCCTGTTTCTGTTTCCTTTTCAGTGCCTTCCGCATCGGGGGAGGTTAGGGATCGCGGCAAGGGTGTTGCTTCGGGTTAGCGGCACTCAGCGAGGGTGATCGATAGGTGGTTACTTCTTTATTTCTGTTGTTTTAGAGAGGATGTGAGTTGTTCCTGTATTTAGAGAGACCACCACTTTTGGGACAGTGTTGTATTAACCTTATGTTTATTTTGGTTATGTTGTTAGTTTCCTTTATACTTGTAGATCTCCTACTCTCTACTTGTTGATAGGGCTAGCTGTATGTTGCTCTAATATCTATAGTTTAGCCTCTTGTATGGTTTTAATTCCGCTGTTTTTAGTAAACGCCTTGTATGTATTGACATATGGCGGGTCTGGGCACGCTTTGGGGAAGGTCCTGCCGACCCTGGGGCGTGACAATCGATCATATCAATCAATGGTCTATGCCTCTCATTAGATATCCAAGCGTTGAATGATTCAGAAATGTTGTTAGTCAAGTAATCACACTTAGCAATCGTTCCGAATTTACTTCGACTCCACAAATAACTATGGTTTTGCCGCAAGTATTCTTCTGCCAATGGATTTGCTGCATACACCTTAGCGATGCTACTTTCGTAAACAGTAGGTGTATATGCTTTTCTTTGCGGCCACGTGATTGTCTCTATAGCGGTCCCGGAATTTCTTTTTGAAGTTGCCATAAAGATGGCGCATGCATGCTCTATGTTCAACTATTGGATACACAACTTGAACGGCCTCATCTAAGCCTTTTTGTCTATCCGAGGAGAATACTAGGCCTTCGGATTCTCCTATTGCTGTCTTCAACCCTTGAAGAAACCATTCCCAGCTATTCGAGTTCTCCGACTCCACAACACCAAAAGCTACTGGAAAATTTGACTTATTTCCGTCAATACTTGTGGCCGATATCAAAACTCCTCTATGCTTGCCTTTGAGATGACATCCATCTAATGCAATATAAGGTCTGCATCCATTGAGGAATCCTTGTATGCATGGACCAAATGCAACAAAAATTCGCTGAAAATGATGCTGTCCATGTATCACTTGCGCTTTATCTCCACATGGCTGCCGGGATTTCTTCTAACAATTTCCTCTTTAAAATCAAATATTCTTTGATACGAGTTCTCCCAATGCCCGTGAATCATAGACATTGCCATTTCTTTCCCCCTAAAAACCTTGGCGTAGGTCAAGTCCAGATGATATTTTTGTTGCAATCTCTTCCGCAATTCAGTTGCCACGCCCCGCTACCCGCCTATTTGGTCGGGTTCGGGCCACGTCAACAGACGCCGAACGGACAGGGCCTCCCCTGGCCGCCCAAGGCTCCAACTACGAGTATAATAAAGCAATCAATAGATATTTGCTATTATACAAGGCTTGTACGAGGGCAAGCAACAAACAATCACAGCGGAAGAAGAAGAAGCACTAAGCTACAGTACACATCATACACGTTATTTGATTACATTTTAACCAGATGCATATAACTGAACTATTACATCCATTTGCTCTTTAATCATCATATCCTTCTTTACATTTAAACATTCCACAAAAGTTACATAATTGTTTACAACTTGCAATTATAGATCAACAAAGTAAAGTTGATACATGTATAACAAAAGGAATGCCTAAACAAAACATATACTCTGGTGGTCGCTAGCTATGGCGCTAACCCCTTTCCCCGGTCCTCCGCCGCCGCACTCGTGCTAGGACTTGTAGGGTTAGTGGTGTGAGAACTACAACGAAGTTCCCAGTGGGCTCGGCAACCGACCCTGCCGACTTACCCACTAGGTCCATTTAGGCATAAGTATTGCAAAGAAAAGGAAATGGTAACCATACTATATGCTAAAATACCATGCCTGCAAAAGAAAGATTAGTGGATAGATAATTGACTGTAATTAACGATGCCTGCATGCTCTTTACTTTTTTTGTTTCTTTACTCAATCTTACCGGTTAACCTAGTTAACCCCAAAACTCACGTTTCATTACTCGTCTACCGGGAAGGCTCAAGGCGCTATCACCCGAGGGCTCGTCGACGTGGTACTTTCCCCGCGGTGTCTACACTCCGGAGTACACCACTTGTGGAGGAGCTACCTCCCACAAGTCAAGTGTGAGTATCGATCAATTTCCCAACTTGGGAAACCATAAACTCTAGTTCCAATGTCAATGTCATAATAGGTTTCTACCTAGTTGTTCAAGTCATTCTCTATGGTTTTCTATGTCGTCTCGATGGCAATCTTGTCTCTATGTTCAATGTCACCTTTGTGTACTAAGATCATAGTCATTCTCACATTCACACATGCATAGGGTTCTTGTTCTCATTTTCTATGTTCCATTTCATTCGCTAGGTTCGTTTACATTATAGCAATACATAAAGGAACAATCATACTTATAATTACTCACTACCCTATCATGCATGAATATTCTACAATATAATATACTCAAAAAGGTGAAATAGACATAGAAGGGAATTCGATGATTCCGGAATGCACCCCCCACCTCTAAAAATTATGATGGAGTTGTGGTTCGAATTTCACGGCTATCCGATCCTTAGTTTGCGACCTGCGCGTTAAACAGATTCTAAATCAGGCCGATTTACACAGTAGCCCCTATATCGGCTTTTCGTTTAAACGAACGGAGTTGTTCCACGCGTCGGGAATACCCCCAATTAGGTTTTCACAAGGTCAATTAGCCTTGGAAACACCCTAGGGCAAAAGCCCCAATTTCCAAACCCTAACAATGCCATTTTGGCATTCACATGGGATTGATCTCACCCACAAGCAAAGAAAGCTTGTAGACCCATGAGAAGCTCTCTAAAACCATTCTAAAGCCATTAGAACCGTCTCTACGTGTCACGCCCCGGGGTCGGCAGGACCTTCCCCAAAGCGTGCCCAGACCCGCCATATGTCAACACATACAAGGCGTCTAACTAAAAACAGCGGAATTAAAAACATGCAATAGGCTAAAACTATGGATATCAGAGCAACATACAGCTAGCCCTATCAACAAGTAGAGAGTAGGTAGACTAAAGCATAAAGAGACTAACAACATAACCAAAAGAACATAAGGTTAATACAACTGTTGTCTCAAAATGTGGTGGTCTCTCTAAATACAGAGAACAACTCACAGCCTCTCTAAACAACATGAAATAGAGAAGTAACCACCTATCGAACTCCCTCGCTGAGTGCCGCTAACCCGAAGCAACACCCTTGCCGCGATCCCTAACCTCCCCCGATGCGGAAGGCACTGAAAAGGAAACAGAAACAGGGGCGTGAGAACTATAATTTATAGTTCCCAGTGGGCAATTACTGACCTGCACCATTGCACCACTAGGCCCAAAAGAAAAAGAGAGTAAGAGCGCGATATAAATAAGCTTGCAATTAAAGCGTAAAGAATTGCTACCAAAACTATGTTTCAAGATTAGATGTTATAGTTTCCCGTTCCAACATATAAAATGAGATGTTTTACTATAACCAACAAGTATACTAAAATATAATTAAAGCATTATCAAGTATACTATAACTCAAGTGAAGTCCACATAATCCAACTACTAAGTCCTATCTAGTAGTGATTGTCATTTAGTAAAGTTGAATGTCCAAGTTTAATTCTCTTTCACTAGGATTTACCATAGTAATCCAACTTGTGCCACCTAAGTACCGTGGTAGCCCAACATCCCCCGCAAGGAATGAGTCTGTCCCAACGATCCCGTAGGTTTCTCAACACCGCACGCGCGAACGAATCGCAAGGCCAACTCCGGAGTGCCGGCTTGTAGGGAGCGACCCTCACAAGCATGTGCGAAAGAGCACAAATGGCAACAAGTAAAGTCAAGTCTCAAGTCCAAACCTCATGTCTTAACATGGAAATAGTAACTAGTAGCCCTAAGGTCTAGTTCCAATATTCTCTTGACACTAGATTCTCTATGTCAAGTTCATTCACGAGCCTAATGCCGCTTGATGACATTAGCTCACTATTCTACACTTTTGATGCCAAGCCAATGCCGCTTAATGACAAGGGCTTTTCTCCTATGTCATGTATAGTTCTATGTTCTCAAACACATGTCAAAATCCTCTTAAACACGTAGTTTCAAGTTTCCAAATAGAATGCTACAAGGCTTCAGCCCTCACATGCATACGTCTCTACTATATAGAGTAAAATTGCATTACACATAACATATGTATCTTAAGCATTCTAAAATTCACAAATAAATCAAATAGCATGAAAATGAACTAATTTCCATTTAACCATAAGCAAATAAGCACCAATGAGAATTTCTCATTGTGCTAGGTGAGGCCAAACCCACCGTCGCTCCAAGCGTCGCTCCGAACCGCTAACGAAGCTTCGATTCCTACTCCTAGTACCCTACAAAGTAGATCCTAGGAGTTACAACCTCAAGAGATAAGTCTTGAGTTCAAACTTTAAACATCTAGGTTAAAGTCAAGAAATACTCACCTAAATGTGCAACAATCCTCTTAGAAATTCCAAAAGGAAGCTAGATCCCTCCCAAGGCAACCTAAACAAAGGTTCTAAACCATTCAAAAGGAATCTACAAGCCCCAAATCAAAAAGCCCCAAATAAAACCCTAATTCCCAAAATCTAGGGTTTCATCTATAGAGAAGCAACCAAACTCGAATCTAAAGGAAATGGAGAAGTTGCTTACCTCTTAGAAGCTCTAATCAAGGCTCTAGAGTCACCAAAGTTGAAGATCTTCCTTCAACTCGCTCCCAAAATCAAGCTCCTAGCTTCAACCATGGTGTGGGGAGCACCACAAGACAAAAGAGAGCAAAAAGGGTGATCAATCCACAAGAAATCACCCAAAATCCAAAAGATTGCAAAGGGGATAGAGAGAGAAACTCTCTTACCTTTCTCTCCCTTGTTCTCAGCACAAGAGAGGAGCCCTAAGGGCTGGGGTGATATATTAGAAGCAACAAAATGCCAATAAGCCCCTACAGTTTCGGATTTTGGAAACTGCTAGTTTGTACCGGTACAAACCCATTTTGTACCGGTATAAACCCTGCGAAACAGCAAACCCGAGCCTCGGGTTTGCCCAGCCGCTCATCTATACCGGTATAAATCTTGGCTTGTACCGGTATAGCCATCATTTTGTACCGGTATAGCAACAATTTTGTACCGGTACAAAAGCATAAAATTCCAACCCGAGAGCAACCTAAAATCCAGCTTTTTGGACTTTAGTGCTTGGAACTCATCCACTAACCTCGGCACTCGTGCCATAGGTCGGAACACAGGCAACGACCCTCCAGAAAGTCTGGAAAAGCTCAGATCTCACATCCAACACTCGAACCTTGCCATTTGCAAAGTCCAGTGCGTCACATTCACCCTTCCTAAAAAGAGGTTTCGTCCGCGAAACTCGAAATTAAAGTCATACCTCATGACTCCATCTAAAAGAGATGGGGATAGCGCTCTCGAAGCGCACTCTCTAGCTCCCACGTGGCCTCCCGCTCCTCGTGGTTGCTCCAAAGGACTTTCGCGTAAGAAAGCTCCCGGTTCCTCAACTTCTTCACCTCGCGAGCCAAAATCTTCACGGGCTGCTCCTCGAAGCTCAAATCGTCCCTCAGCTCCAATGGTGTAGCATCCAAAACATGAGCTGGATCATGCATATACTTTCGGAGGACCGATACATGGAAGACATTGTGTACACCCGATAGGTTCGACGGTAGAGCAAGTCTATACGCTACCGGGCCTACACGCTCAAGAATCTCATACGGTCCAATGAAACGGGGGCTCAACTTACCCCGGATCCCAAATCTCCTGACTCCTCGGGTCGGCGAGACTTTCAAAAAGACATGGTCTCCAATCTGAAACTCCAAGTCTCGTCGACGTCTATCAGCATAGCTCTTCTGCCTACTCTGGGCTGTCAACAACCGCTCCCTAGCAACGCGAACCTTGTCCTCTGCTTCCTGGAGCACATCTGGGCCTAAAGCCAAACTCTCACCAACTTCACTCCAGTGAAGTGGCGATCTACACTTCCGTCCATAGAGTGCTTCAAATGGCGCCATCTTGATGCTTGCTTGATAACTATTGTTATAAGCAAACTCAGCCATCGGTAGATGCTGCGATCATCCTCCCCGGAAATCGATCACGCAGCTCGAAGCATATCCTCGAGTGTCTCAGATAGTACGCTCCGATCGCCCGTCACTCGAGGGTGGAAAGCAAGGTCAAGTCCGCCGAGTACGCAAGGCGTCCTGCAGACTCCTCCAAAAGTGTGACACAAAACGTGTGTCCCTGTCTGATACAATCGAGGTAGGTACTCCATGTAATCGCACAATCTCATCCAAATAAACCTGTGCGAGTCTCTCTCCAGTCCAAGTAGTATGGATAGGTATGAAATGCGCCGATTTCGTCAACCTATCCACGATCACCCATATAGCATCATGCCCGGCGTGAGCGGGCGCCCCATCACAAAGTCCATGGTGATCTTCTCCCACTTCCACACCGGAATAGGTAAACTCAGCTTTTCCCGCGGAACTCGGTGCTCGATCTTCACTTGTTGGCAAGTTAAACATCGAGCTACAAACTCGCCAACGTCCTTTTTCATCCCGGGCCACCAATAGTGTAACTTCAAATCCTTATACATCTTGGTGCCTCCCGGATGTATAGCATACGGTGCACGGTGTGCCTCTAGGAGAATCTCCTCTCTAAGCGTCGGTTCCGCCGGTACACAAATCCGCCCACGGAATCTCATCAAGTCACCATCGTCCACGCTAAAATCACCGGTGCAACCATCAACCATCTTCGCTCGAACCCTTTGCAACTCCACATCAAGAGCTTGCTTTTCCTTTATCCTTTCCAATAAAGTGGGTTGCACCACCAAAGTCATCAACCTCATAGGTGTGTCAGGAGTCACCACCTCCAACTCCAACCGCTTCATCTGCTCGATCAACGGCGGTTGAGTAACTATCATCATCGCTAAGTTTTCCGTCGATTTCCTACTTAGCGCATCACCACCACGTTAGCCTTGCGGTGGTAAAGTATCGTCAAATCATAATCCTTGAGGAGCTCCAACCATCTCGCTCGTCTCAAGTTCAATTCCTTCTGGGTGAACAGATACTTTAAACTCTTGTGATCCGTATACACTTCACACCGCTCACCATAAAGATAGTGGCGCCATAGCTTCAGTGCGAACACTACAGCCGCCAACTCCGAATCGTGAGTAGGATAATTCCTTTCATATTCCTTCAGCTGGCGTGAAGCATACGCGATCACCTTTCCATCCTGCATCAACACGCAACCCAATCCATTAAAGGAAGCATCACTATAAATCGCATACCCTGCTCCAGCAACTGGCATGGTTAGGATTGGTGCGGTAGTCAATCGCAGCTTCAACTCTTGAAAGCTTCTCTCACACGCATCATTCCAAATGAACTTGGTTCCTTTATGCGTGAGCCTCGTGAGGGAGTAGATAACTTAGCAAATCCCTCAACAAACCTCCCGTAGTAGCCGGCCAAACCAATAAAACTCCGTATCTCGTGACACTCGTCGGTTTTGGCCAATCCTTGACGGCTTCAATCTTCTTGGGATCCACGGCTATACCTGATCCTGAAATCACATGGCCCAAAACGCCACCTCTCTAAGCCGGAACTCGCATTTCTTCAACTTGGCATAGAGTCTCTTTTCCCGAAGCACTTGAAGTACAAGTCTCAAGTGTTCTTCGTGATCCGCATCACTTCGGAAATAAACCAAAATGTCGTCGATAAACACTACGACAAATCTATCCAGATATGGCCTGAAGACACGGTTCATCAAATCCATAAAAGCTGCCGGGGCATTAGTAAGCCCAAACGGCATCACAGTGAACTCATAGTGTCCATACCGTGGCCTGAAAGCCGTCTTCGATACATCCTCAGGCTTGATCTTCAGCTGGTGATATCCCGACTGCAAGTCGATCTTGGAGTACACGCTTGATCCCTGAAGCTGGTCAAACAGATCATCGATCCTCGGCAACGGATACTTATTCTTAATCGTGACTTTATTGAGTTCACGATAATCCATACATAAGCGAAGTGATCCGTCCTTCTTCTTCACAAAAAGAACTGGCGCTCCCCAAGGTGACACGCTCGGCCTCACATATCCTTTATCCAAAAGGTCCCGCAACTGTGCCTTCAGCCTCTTCAATTCTGCTGGTGCCATCCTATAGGGTGCCCTTGAGATTGGAGTAGTCCTAGGGACGAGATCTACTACAAACTCAATCTCTCTATCCGCGGCATTCCGGTAGTTCACCGGAAACACGTCCCGGAACTCTCTCACCACAGGGATATCCTCAATCCTAGGAGAGTCCTCAACATCTTGGAGTGCAATACTAGCCAAATAGGCTATGCACCCGCTACAAATCAACTGCCTAGCTCGAGAGGAGCTAATAGTTATCGCAAACAGCGAACTCTGGCAACCCTGAAACACAACCTCCTCGTGACCAGGCTCTCTAAAAGTCACAGTACGACTCACACAATCGATCGTAGCAAAGTACCGGGTCAACCAATCCATGCCCAAAACTAAATCAAACTCCCCGAGTTTGTGCACCACAAATAGGTCCATGGGCATGATCCAATCCCCAATCTGAACCGGGCAACTAATACAACACTCTCGAACATCTATAGAATGTCCCGGTATAACCACTCGTCCCGAATGTGACAAAGGTGTCCTAGGGATGTCATGCAACTCGGCAAACAGCCGATCAATAAAAGAGCACGAAGCACCGGGATCAAATAAAGCACATACTAGAATGCTGGGACTCAAAATGATACCTGCAACTACATCCTCAATCGCCGCCGCCTCGGTCGGGCGGCATACAAACGCCCACTCGGGCCCCGTCGAGACCCTCGCTCGCCTCTCGTGCGTAAGATCTCCCGGCTCGGTAGGATGCCGGCAGTGTCCCCGGCCGGAACCCGGTGAAGCCGGTGTCAAGTCGTCGACGGTGTGGGGGCGGATCCCCTCGGACACTCGACCGGAAGTGGCCCTCCCGACCACAAGAGTAGCATCGGCCCCGACCTGCGGGCACCGTCGGGGTGATGGGGGCCGCCGCAAATCACACAACGTGGTGCCCGCGTCGATCCGGTCCTCGGCGCCGGGGGTACCTCGTCCTCGTGATCGGCTCTGGGGTACTTTGGCGGTTTCCTCGAGTGCGTCGACTCGCACCTCGCCGGCGGGCCTCTTGCCCTTACCCCGATCCAAGCCTTCCCCGCCGCTCCTTCATCACTATCGCGCCCGCTCCACAATGAGAGCGCGATTTACCACCTCACGGTATGTGCGCAGTTAGCGGATCGCACCGGCCTATAGATAGAAGGCCTCATTCCACTCTCGAAAATCCTGGCCTTGTCCTCGTCGGCCCGCACAACGAAAGGTACACAGTGTAGAAGCCTAGTAAACTCCCGCTCGTACTCAGTCACTGTCCGCTCCCCCTGACGCAAGCTGCGCAAGTCTGTCTCCATCTGTCGCCGAGCACTATCAGGGAAGTAGTGCTCGAGTAGCGATCCTTGAACCTCGTCCAAGTCATCGATGCCAAGTCGGTGCTCGGGTTCTCTGGATGTCCCGCCACCACCGATAGGCCTCGCCGTCCGGATGGTGAGTGGCGAGCCAAACTCGGTCTCTCTCTCGACAAAAGTGTCTCGAAACAGCCTTCTCCATGTGCATCGCCCATTTCTCCACTATCCGTGATCCACGTTCTCGCCGTCGAATACTCGTGGATTGCACCTCCGAACTCGTTGAGGCGGCTCATCGCCGGTCTCGCTCGGGCCCCTCAACCATCGTCGGGAAAATCGCTCCTCCTGGAGGTATCTGAACTGGCGGTGCCGTCGCTACTCTCTCCTGGCGCGCCACAGACGGCACAGAATGCAAAGATCCGGGCGCTGGAGTCAGCGCCCTCGGTGCTACCACCTCGGCCGGGGCTGGTGGTGCTGGAGCCTGGGCCTCCCTGGCAGCCGCCTGCTGCAGAAGAAGGTCCTCAAGTCGCTTCATCCTCTCGTCCGGTCGGCGCGCCGCCTCGGCCGGTTGCTGGGCCGCCGCCGTCTGCTGAGCCACGAGGTCAGTGAGGACCGCCACCTGATCCCTCAGCTCGCGGACCTCGCTGGACTCAGAAGTAGCTGAGGTCTCGACCTCCTCAAGGCGTGCCATGTTATCTGCCCCGACGGATTGGGAGCGAGTAATAGGCATCAACCCTGCAACAACATAAAAGCGCAAGTTAATAAAACACACGCTATCGCAATCCCCACTCAGAAACCCAAATCATGCGAAAGTAAAGAAGTGTGCTTTCTACTAACTCCCGATGTTACGTTGTCGGCCGCCAACGTAACCCTCCGCGAAGCTAGAAGTTATACACTTCGATTAAACTCCAACTTTTTAGAGTTATAATAAAACCCAATCAAGTACTTTCGCTCACAAGTTAAATAGACCTCGTCTCTCACGAGCCTACTTCCTATAGTCCAACCAGCCTAAGGTTTGCTAGGTCCTCTACGACGTCACCCTAGGCTCTGATACCAAATTAACTGTCATGCCCCGGGCTCGGCAGGACCTTCCCCAAAGCGTGCCTGCACCCGCCATATGTCAACACATACAAGGCGTCTAACTAAAATGGAATTAAAAACATGCAATAGGCTAAAACTATGGATATCAGAGCAACATACAGCTAGCCCTATCAACAAGTAGAGAGTAGGTAGACTAAAGCATAAAGAGACTAACAACATAACCAAAAGAACATAAGGTTAATACAATGTCTCAAAATGTGGTGGTCTCTCTAAATACAGAACAACTCACAACCTCTCTAAACAACATGAAATAGAGAAGTAACCACCTATCGAACTCCTCGCCGAGTGCCGCTAACCCGAAGCAACACCCTTGCCGCGATCCCTAACCTCCCCGATGCGGAAGGCACCGAAAAGGAAACGAAACGGGCGTGAGAACTATAATTTATAGTTCCCGGTGGGCAATTACCATCGACCCGCACCATTGCACCACTAGGCCCAAAAGAAAAAGAGAGTAAGAGCGCGATATAAATAAGCTTGCAATTAAAGCGTAAAGAATTGCTACCAAAACTATGTTTCAAGATTAGATGTTATAGTTTCCCGTTCCAACATATAAAATGAGATGTTTTACTATAACCAACAAGTATACTAAAATATAATTAAAGCATTATCAAGTATACTATAACTCAAGTGAAGTCCACATAATCCAACTATTAAGTCCTATCTAGTAGTGATTGTCATTTAGTAAAGTTGAATGTCCAAGTTCAATTCTCTTTCACTAGGATTTACCATAGTAATCCAACTTGTGCCACCTAAGTACCGTGGTAGCCCAACATCCCCCGCAAGGAATGAGTCTGTCCCAACGATCCCGTAGGTTTCTCAACACCGCACGCGCGAACGCTAAGGAGTGGCCAGGGCTTGTAGGGAGCGAACCCTCACAAGCATGTGCGAAAGAGCACAAATGGCAACAAGTAAAGTCAAGTCTCAAGTCCAAACCTCATGTCTTAACATGGAAATAGTAACTAGTAGCCCTAAGGTCTAGTTCCAATATTCTCATGACACTAGATTCTCTATGTCAAGTTCATTCACGAGCCTAATGCCGCTTGATGACATTAGCTCACTATTCTACACTTTTGATGCCAAGCCAATGCCGCTTAATGACAAGGGATTTTCTCCTATGTCATGTATAGTTCTATGTTCTCAAACACATGTCAAAATCCTCTTAAACACGTAGTTTCAAGTTTCCAAATAGAATGCTACAAGGCTTCAGCCCTCACATGCATACGTCTCTACTATATAGAGTAAAATTGCATTACACATAACATATGTATCTTAAGCATTCTAAAATTCACAAATAAATCAAATAGCATGAAAATGAACTAATTTCCATTTAACCATAAGCAAATAAGCAACAATAAGAATTTCTCATTGTGCTAGGTGAGGCCAAACCCACCATCGCTCCAAGCGTCGCTCCGAACCGCTAACGAAGCTTCGATTCCTACTCCTAGTACCCTACAAAGTAGATCCTAGGAGTTACAACCTCAAGAGATAAGTCTTGAGTTCAAACTTTAAACATTTAGGTTAAAGTCAAGAAATACTCACCTAAATGTGCAACAATCCTCTTAGAAATTCCAAAAGGAAGCTAGATCCCTCCCAAGGCAACCTAAACAAAGGTTCTAAACCATTCAAAAGGAATCTAAAAGCCCCAAATCAAAAAGCCCCAAATAAAACCCTAATTCCCAAAATCTAGGGTTTCATCTATAGAGAAGCAACCAAACTCGAATCTAAAGGAAATGGAGAAGTTGCTTACCTCTTAAAAGCTCTAATCAAGGCTCTAGAGTCACCAAAGTTGAAGATCTTCCTTCAACTAGCTCCCAAAATCTGGAAAAGCTCAGATCTCACATCCAACACTCGAACCTTGCCATTTGCAAAGTCCAGTGCGTCACACTACGGCATCTACTACAAACCCTAGCTAGCCACCATGAGAGCACATGAGCTCTTATGGAGGTTTCATGGAGTTCATTGTATACCCAACTCTCTAACACTAGCAACAAGCTAGAAATCCCAAAATCTAAGAGAAAACCCAAACCCTAGAGTTAAACTTGCAAAAACCTACCTCTTGTAGCAAGCTCAACCCAAGCCTCCTTGTAGGAGAGCTTCAAGATCCTTCAAAGCCCTCCAATGCCACCTTCTTCTTCCTCTTCTCCTTGATCTCCAAGCTCTAGGGCTTTTCTAGAGAGAGAAAGTGAGAAAAGAGAGTGAGGGATGAAGTGTGCTGTGAATAGAGAAGGCCCCAAGCCTATATGGTGTTGCTACAATAGCACATAAGTCCCCCAAACCCTAAATATTACAATCTGCCAAAACTGGGCAGATTTCGCAGCTGGAGACCGGTCCTGGGATATGGAGACCGGTCCCAGAAAGCCTCAGCCAAACAGTTAAGGACTTAGCCAAATTTTCAGCTTTTTCGCCAATTTTTTTGTATAGGAGACCGGTCCTGGACTTGAGAGACCGGTCCCATAGAGGTCCAGAATTCCAGCATTTTAGGACTTAGCCAAATTTTCAGCTTTGTCACCTTCGGGGTCCGTTTTTGTCCGTTTTCGCTCGTTGTACCTCCGATTCGTTTCAAATCGAACCGAGACTTTGCAAACATGTTTTCGAACACATTTTCATCATCTTTTCATCCGCGCTAACGCCGGATTTAGCTCACGACCCAATATAGCTTTTCGGTTTTCGTTGTCGCGCCTTTGCGCACAAAAACGCCCGATTTTCAGGACTTAGCCGATTTTCAGCTTGTCCACCCTCCGCGCATGGGAAGACCGGTCTCCCCTTTGTAGAGACCGGTCCCCAAGAGTTTCAACTCTGGAATTTTTTCCAGAATTGCAGTTTCGATCTCTCGGGTCCCGTTTTCACTCCAGATGAGTTCTAATACTCATAGAACTCACCCCTAATCACTTTACTCCGGGTCCCGCTCGTTTCGACGGAACTCGGCATGCTTCACGAAGAATCGATATGCTACATTCCCCACCCCTTAAAATTAGTTTCATCCGCGAAACTTAACGCATACGTTAGCTCGTTGACTCGAACAAATGAGGATACTCCTTCCTCATCGTGTCCTCAAGTTTCCAAGTGGCTTCACGCACTACATGATTGCTCCACTGGACCTTGACGTAGGAAATCTTGCGATTTCTAAGCTTCTTCTCTCCTCTTTCAAGAATACAAACCGGGTACTCTTCATAAGTCATGTCCTCGTTCAATTCTACCGGTTCATACTCCAATACGTGCGACGAATTGCGGACGTACATGCGGAGATTTGACACGTGAAAGACATTGTGCACTCCCGCAAGTCTCGGTGGTAACGCCAACTTGTATGCTACCGCACCGATCCGCTCTAGAATTTCAAAAGGTCCGACATAACGAGGGCTTAGCATTCCCCGAACGCCAAACCTCTTTACACCGCGCATCGGTGACACCTTCAAAAACACGCGGTCTCCAACCTTGAACTCTAGGTTTCTTCTTCGCTTGTCGGCATAACTCTTTTGCCGCGATTGAGCCGTCTTAAGTCTTTGTCGAGCTAGGCGGACTTTCTCTTCCGCCTCTCGCGCCACATCGGGGCCAGGAGCAGTTCTCTCGCCCACGTCGCTCCAATGAATTGGAGAGCGACACTTCTTACCATAAAGGGCCTCGAATGGCGCCATCGCAATACTTTCTTGGTAGCTATTGTTGTATGCGAATTCCGCCATCGGTAGGAAATCGTGCCATCCGCCCTTATAATCGAGTACACACGCCCAAAGCATGTCCTCAAGTATCTGAATGGTTCTCTCAGATTGACCGTCACTTTGAGGATGAAATGTCGTACTAAAGTCGAGCTGTGTACCCAATGCATCTTGCAAACTCTTCCAGAAATGAGATGTGAACCGGGGGTCTCGATCTGATACAATTGACACCGGAACCCCATGTAGTCTCACAACCTCGTCGAGATAAACTTGAGCCAGCTTGTCTCCTGACCAAGTAGTGTGGATCGGCAAAAAGTGAGCCGATTTCGTTAACCGGTCCACAACTACCCAAATCGCGTCGTGTCCGCCTTGAGATCTAGGCAAGCCCGTCACAAAGTCCATAGCGATGTCTTCCCACTTCCACACGGGTATTGGTAGACTTTGCAATTTTCCCGCCGGAAAACGACGCTCAGCCTTTACTTGTTGGCACGTGAGGCATCGTGCCACAAATTCTCCAATATCCCTTTTCATACCCGCCACCAATAATGAAGCTTTAGATCTTGATACATCTTGGTGCCGCCGGTGAATGCTATAGGGTGATTGGTGCGCTTCTTGCATAATTGCCCTCCGGAGATCTTCGTCCTTAGGCACACACCGTGGTTTCTATACCGCAGTGCACCGTCGGTCCCAATGCCAAAATCGTCGGCACTACCGTTCTCGACTTCCCCGCGCACCTTTTGGAGGTACGAATCAAACGCTTGCAATTCTTTTATCTTCTCCAATAAGGTAGGTTGCACGATCAACATAGCGAGTGTGGCGGTACTCTGCGCCACCACTTCAAGTCCTAATCGCCGCATCTCCTTGTGCAATGCCTTGAGGCGTAATTGCCGTCGCTAAATTTTCCGCCGACTTTCTACTCAGAGCATCGGCCACGACATTTGCCTTCCCGGGGTGGTATAGAATAGTTACATCATAATCTTTGAGCAACTCTAACCACCGCCGCTGTCGCATATTCAACTCCTTCTGGGTGAACAAGTATTTGAGACTCTTGTGATCCGTATAAATCTCGCAATGCTCACCGTACAAGTAATGCCTCCATAACTTTAGCGCGAAAATAACCGTCGCTAGCTCAAGATCATGGATCGGGTAGTTCTTCTCATAGCTCTTTAGTTGGCGCGAAGCATAATGTAACATACTGGACTTGCGCAAATTGCAGAGTTCGAGTATTTGATTTGTGTTGGAGCTTTTCCAGTTTTTCTGGAGGGTCGTTGACTGTGTTCCGACCTATGGCACGAGCACCGAGGTTAGTGGATGAATTTCACGCACTAAAGTCCAAAAAGTTGGAATTTAGGCTGCTCTCGAGTTTGACTGAGGGCTTGTACGACCATGGTTGCTATACCGGTGCCATTGTTGCTATACAGACAGGTGGATTCGTACGGTATGGGGATGGTCGGAGGCGACCAACCCGAGCCTCGGGTTTGGTCGTTTACAGGTCTCAGCGTATGGGATGGCTTGTACCGGTACAGCCTGGCAGATTTCGAGCAGTTTAAACTGCAGGGGTGTTTTAGCATTTTGTTGCTTCTATTAGTGTACCACACACTCCTAGGGCTCCTTTTGAGCACCCTCATTGCAGCAAGGAGGTGAGAGGAGCTTCTCTCTCTACTCCCTTGTGTTTTATAGAGTTTTGGTTGGATTTTTAGAGGATTAACCCTCTCTTTTGCTCTCTTTTGCTTGGTAGAGCATATCCCACCATTGTTGGAGCTTGGAGCTTGGTGGTTGGAGCTTTGTGGTGGATCAAGCTTCAAGCCTAGGACTTTTTGAGCTTGGTTTTGAGCTTCTTAGAGGTATGTGTTTGATCTCCTTCCTCTAGTTTCGGTTTTAGTAGGTTTTTGTGAGATGAAACCCTAGAATGGGATTCTAGGGTTAGGATTTGGGGATTTTCGATTTAGGGCCTTTGGGACCTAATTGATGGGTTTAGAACTTTGATTTAGGTTGGATTAGAAGGACTCTAACTCCCATTTGGAGATCGAGAGAGTTTCCTTCGCACTCGGTGAGTTTTCTCCAACCTTTTGTGGAATTTCTTAAAGTGTGAACTCATGGTTCAACTTCTTAGCTTGTAACTCCTAGGGTGTGCTTCTTAGGACTCAAGGAGTGATTATCGAAGCTTCGTTAGCGGTTCGGAGCAACGCTACTCGCACTTGGTGGGTTTGGCTTCATGAGCATAGGGGCAAATGGCTCCTAAGTGCTTATTCGGTTTGGTTTAATTATTTTGAATGCATATTCATGCTAAATAGATTTATTATGAATTTTGAATCACTTAAAATGCATGCCGTATGTATGATAAAATTTTCACTCTATATAGTAGAGCTATCCGGGTTAAATTGCATGCATGTGGGGGTGGTTCTTGTGGGCGCCTGGGAGTGTGCCATTTATGGTGATTATAGCTTATATAATGTTAATTGTGAACATTAAACTTGTGTTGGAACTTAGAAAAGCTTAAGTGTCATCAAGCGGCACTTAACTTAGAAAACTATGAAACTGCAACATAGAGACTTGACATAGGCCAGGACATCTATTATTTCCATGTAGAGATATGATGACATAGAGATAGGCCTTTTGGACACTTGTATATTCCATGTTAGAGACATGATGATTTGGGACATATGACGAGTTTTGTGACTATATGCTATTGTGCTCATTCGCACATGCTTGTGAGGGTCGCTCCCTGCGCTGCAAGACTCCGTGAGTTGGCCAACGCGTTTCATGTATTCGCCGTGCGGATTGGGCGCCAAGTGGATTGCCGTGGGACAGTCTCATTCCTAGGGTGGGAATGTTGACTACTACGGGGCCATTAGGCTCGGCATTTGGGCTAGGCGCCTTCGGGTGGGCATCGGCCATATCGCCTTCGGTTGATCTTATTGGACTTAAACTTAATGTAGTTTAAAGGAAATTGTGAATTGGACTAGAATAGTAAACTTTAACACTTTACTATCATTTGTGGGCATTGGGAACTTGACTAGAATAGTAAACTTTAACACTTTACTATCATTGGTGGATATTGTGGATTTGACTAGAATAGTAAACTTTAATCTTTTACTATTAAATTGGGAACATTGTACTAGTAGTTGTGCTTACTAATCATGCTTAGAATAGTCGTTTGCTTAAGCTTATTTATGCTAAGTAGAGACATCATGTTTAGTAGCTTACATGTTTAGTAGCTTACATGTTTAGTAGCTTACACGTTTACTTGTTTATATATTACCCATTTACTCGTTTTTGTTTTGGGCCTAGTTGAGCATGCAACTGAAGTCAGTAATTGCCCACTGGGAACTATTATGTAATAGTTCTCACTTCATATATGTTTCAGAGCCTTCGGCACCGGCGGAGGCAAGGGATCGCGGCAAGGGAGTCGCCTAGTTAGCTAGCTTCTTTGCCACTACCGTTTAGGTGGTTTTTCCTCTCTTTTGTGTTTTGTGAGAGAGCGACTTTTGTATCCATTTATAGAGACCACCATGTATTATGTTAGTTTTTACTTTGGGATCTTTGGTTGTACCCCATTTTATAGTTCTTAGTGGAATCTTGGTATTTTTATTTATCTACTTCTTGTATGCTTATTAGTTTAGAATTCTAGTTGTTATACTGCTCTGATGCTTCTAGATTCTTCTTATCTTTGTGGTTAATTATCGTTTTTGTTAGACGCCTTGTATGTTGTAGACATACGGCGTCTGGGCACGCGAGTGCGCTTCCGCTGGGTCCCGGGGCGTGACAGATTAAATTGGTATCAGAGCCTAGGGTTGAGTCTTCTTGTGGACCTAGCAAACTTTAGGCCGGTTGGACTATAGGATATAGGCTCGTGAGTGACGAGGTCTATTTAACTTGTGAGCGAAAGTATTAAGATTGGGTATCTTGAATAACTCTAGTAAGTAGAGTTGGACCGAAGTGTATAACTCCTAACTTCGCGGAGGGTTACGTTGGCGGCCGACAACGTAACATCGGGAGTTAGTTGTGAAACACACTTCATTACTTTCGCATGATTTGGGTATTGTTGAGTGGGGCTACGGTAGCGTGGGTTTTATTAACTTGCGCTTTAGTGATGTTGTGGCGTCTTGTTGACGACCCGCTCTAAGTTTGTTGGTGCGGATGACGCGACAACGTTTGGGGAAGTGGAGATACCCACTACCCCGGGATCCGACGAGGTCCGCGAGTGAGGTGCCTACTTGCGGCTCTCACTGGTTTGGCGACTCAGCAGGCGACACCGGCTCAACGACAGGCAAGTGCGGCACGCAGGCAGGATGCGCGCATGAAACACCTGGAGAGATTCTTACTGCAACAGGTGGTTTTCCCGTGATGGCCGAGGGAGCAGAGCGAGAGTGACTTATGGATCGCCCAACGAGTTCGAGAGGTGTAATCCCAGGATCCTCGATGGAGAGAAGGACGACCACTGGGTCGTAGGGAAGTGGTCGATACAGATGGAGAAACTATTTCCGCGACACATTCGTGGAAGAGAGAGGCAGAGTTCGGCTCGCCGATCACCACCTGGAAGATGAAGGCTATAGCTGGTGGTTGGATTTTCAGAATAACACCAATGCTGATATGGTGACGACTACTTGAGGGAGGTTCAAGGAACTCCTATTGAGGCTTTACTTCAAGACAATGTTAAGGAAGAAGGTCGGAACAGTATCCGTGTGGTATGCCCCAAGGGAAGCGGACTGTAGCCGAGTACGAATGGGAGTTCCCACGGCTCCCCCATGGTGTGCCGTTGTGGTACGGGACTGCGAGGACTTCAGCCGTTGATCTTTCGGTTGGCACAACATTCCAATCTTCAGACTTGCCAAGATGTGGTAAACCGCGCGCTCGTCGAGAAGGCTTAGATTGAGGATTTGGGCTAGAGGCCCATGACCGAGGGTGCGAGTCAGACGCACTCTGAGAGGCAACCTGTTTAGAGACAGACGGAGGAGCCACAACAGGCCCCGAACGGCCGCATGTATACGGCTCAGACTGAGGAGGCGACGGCAGCCGAGGTGGTGACTACTTGTTTCGGTTCGCACTATGGCTTTCGAGTGTGCATTGTTTGATGTCGATACGTGGCACCTATCCGTTGTTCGGCTATTTGCCGAGTTGCATTGCATCACGTTAGTTCGTTGTTTGTGTTGAGGATTAGCCTTTGACTGAGACGGTTAGTTTACGGATTTTGGGTAGCTTTCTGCTATGCTATTTGGATCTCACGACGATTGCATTAGTTGCATCCCTGGATCGGCTGGTTGCCGGATGGTGCTCGGGGACGACCCATGCCTGGACCAGTTGTAGACTGCGGAGCTTGGGCCCTTTGGGCAGCGCAGCTTAGTCGTGGAGTGACAGCCCTGCCTTCGGTAGGGCAAAGTTTTGGTCAGGAGGGTAGTCCGAGTTTTGACCCAAGAGCGTGGAATGCCACGTGTGGGATCGTGAGATCGAGGATACACCGAGTGTGTAGTGAACCAACCCGAGGATTTCTAGCATTGATCATTCTTCGATGTTTATAGAATGATCAGATGATCGGGTGGGTCGTTTCGAACACCCTACCTTGCGAGAAGGTCTTGCGTGCCAACAAATAGATTGGCTTTCGTGGTGTGGAGTTGTGAGGTACCTTGTACCTTGGGACTTGCGAGCTGATTTAACTCGCCTTGGGATTTTGAGCACAAAATAGTGCATGTTGAGGATTTGTTCCACTGGTTGTGGTGACTATCTCCCTTACCTAAAACTAGGTAAGTATTGGAGAGGATTTGGGGCCTAACTGGCCATTACCTTTGGTTGTTCGAGAATCCTCAGATTGAAGGATACCTTTGGAGTTGTTAATGCTCTCCTGACGGAGTCACGAATTGTGAGCTCAAGTGGCAGGGAGATCTTTGCATTTCGTGTTTCGCTTCGTGAGAAACACCCTCTGTTGAGGTAGGACCTGTAGGGTCGTTTCGACTATACGTCGGCCATCGTGATCTAAAGTGAATCACGATTAGGCATTTGCTCGGCTGTAGAGGCTTGTTGATCGTTTCGATTAGTCTTGTGATTTTGGCGTACTCGATCGAATTGTATTGCAATCGGGAGTAATACCTTTTTGTGTTGGTGTTTGAGGCTGCACCTCAAGCGAATGTGGTACCTGTTTGGGACATCTCGGGGATTAGCGTGACGTTGCTGAAGCCTGTAGTACTTCACCAACGTTAGGGACTTGTGGAATGATAATTCCAAGCCCTTTAGATGGATTGGCGGAACCGGTCGTAGACGGCCATGGGTATTCCGATGAAGATCTACATGGATCAACTGTGGAAGCTTACTGAGGGGAGCGAAGTGTAAACTCTCACTGTTGGATCGAGTTGTTGGGAAAACTCGTGAGGGAAAGTACCAAGTGCTGATTTTCCCTTGTTCGGATGTTGCACGTAGAATTAAGTTCCTTGCAATGGAGACTTCGTGGAAGAGTGGTTGAGATCGACGTTCTGGTCGATGGTCACTTTCTGGTGACATTGATAGAGAGCTACTACTATTTGTAAATGGAACCCTCTCTATCACTTGAGTTGAGCTCGTGACTATGGATACCGGGGTATCTCGATGCTAAGGAAGCATTGCATGAGAACAATTTCGAATGATTCGTTTCGAGCGCTTGAGCAGTTAGTGCTATGAGACCCTCTATCGAAGATAAGTTCTCGGCGTAGGCTTATGAAGAGTTTATTTGAGACATCAAGTTGAGACTAAGGGAATGACCTTAGTAGATCGAGGATGTGTGTGGGATATGGTTCTTGACCATATGTATAGAAGAGAAACAGTGAGTACCACCCCAGTGGTGGAGTTGAGATTACTGTGGAGGCATTGGGGGTACAATGCCGATTGGTGAATCGGGTAACCATCTCTGGAGAACAAATTGGACGAATTGTCAAATGTCGCGACAATCGGAAGAGATGATCATTATGGATTGGATTTACACTTAGTAGTGCAATCTCTTAACAAGATCTGACTTTGAGCTGAGCAAGTATTGTTGGGATTAGAGCCAACGATTAGATATTGTATCACATCTCTTTAGTAAGCATTCCGATGGAGTGTTGATGGATCAGGTAACGGGTTTGAACCCCGGGTTCTTGCTACGAGCGGTATTGTTGGATCCGACTCGGAGAACTTTTTTAACGGAATTTCCAATTGTATGAGTGAAATGGGGCAGAGCTAGATTTCGCCCCCGACTAAGACGAGGAATGTGAGGACTGGAATTCAGCTTTTGGGAGCACTTGGTTTTGGTGATGACCAACTGAATAGCTTGTCGAACAAGCGCAATTTAGAGAAGGAGCTTCTCGGAGAAGACTTGAAGTTGTTTTACTGATGGCTCGGGATGTAAAAAGGATGTTGGCAAGTTAGTAGCTCGTTGTCTAACTTGCCAACAAGTGAAGGCTGAGCATAGAATTCCCGAGGGGAAATTGTAGAGCCTACCGATTCCAGGGTGGAAGTGGGAGAAGAGCACCATGGATTTTGTGATGGGATTGCCTCGCTCACAGGCAGGGCACGATGCTATATGGGTGATCGTGGATAGGTTGACGAAATCGGCGCATTTCATACCTATCCATACTACTTGGAATAGAGAGAGACTCGCACAGATATATTTGGATAAGAATGTGCGACTATACGGAGTACCTACATCGATTGTATCGGACAGGGACACACGTTTTGTGTCACACTTTTGGAGGAGTCTGCAGGACGCCTTAGGTGCTCGACTGGACTTCAGCACTGCTTTCCACCCTCAGAGTGACGGGCAGTCGGAGCGTACTATACAGACACGCGAGGATATGCTTCGAGCCTGCGTGATCGGCTTCCAGGGAGGATGGTCGCAGCAACTACCGATGGCAGAGGTTGCTTACAGCGACAGTTATCAAGCTTGAATCGAAATGGCACCATTTGAGGCACTCTATGGACGGAAATGCAGATCGCCACTTCATTGGAGTGAAGTTGGCGAGAGTTTGGCTTTAGGCCCAGATGTGCTCCAGGAAGCAGAGGATAAAGTTCGAATTGCTCGGGAGCGACTACTGACGGCCCAGAGTAGGCAGAGGAGCTATGCAGATAAACGCCGACGAGACTTGGAGTTTCAGATTGGAGATCATGTCTTCTTGAAAGTCTCGCCGTCAAAGGGAATTCGGAGATTTGGAATTCGAGGTAAGTTAAATCCTTGATTCATTGGACCATATGAGATCTTGGAACGTATAGGTCCGGTAGCGCATCGACTTGCTCTACCGCCGAACCTATCGGGCGTGCACAACGTCGTTCATGTATCGGTCCTTCGGAAATATATCCATGATCCGGCTCATGCCTTGGAGGCTGGACCCATAGAGCTGCGGGAGGATTTGAGCTTCGAGGAGCAACCCGTGAAGATCTTGGCTCGCGAGGTGAAGAAATTGCGGAATCGGGACATTCCGTACGTGAAGGTTCTTTGGAGCAACCACGAGGAGCGAGAGGCCACGTGAGAGCCTGAGAGCTCACTGCAGGAGCGGAATCCCCATCTCTTTCAGATGGAATCTTGAGGTATGAGTTCGCTTTAGAGTTTCGCGGACGAAACTCCTTTTTAGGAGGGGTGAATGTAACATACTGGACTTGCGCAAATTGCGGAGTTCGAGTATTTGATTTGTGTTGGAGCTTTTCCAGTTTTTCTGGAGGGTCGTTGACTGTGTTCCGACCTATGGCACGAGCACCGAGGTAAGTGGATGAATTCCACGCACTAAAGTCCAAAAAGTTGGATTTTAGGTTGCTCTCGGGTTTGACTCTGGAGGGCTTGTACCGGTACAGCCATGGTTGCTATACCGGTACAGCCATTGTTGCTATACCGGTACAGGGTGGATTCTGTACCGGTATGGGATGGTTGGAGGCAGCCAACCCGAGCCTCGGGTTTGCATTTGCAGGTCTGTCTTAGGTATGGGGGATGGCTTGTACGGCACTGGCAGTATTTCGAGCGATTTAAAGCGTAGGGGTGTTTTAGCATTTTGTTGCTTCTATTAGTGTACCACACACCCCTAGGGCTCCTTTTGAGCACCCTCATTGCAGCAAGGAGGTGAGAGGAGCTTCTCTCTCTACTCCCTTGTGTTTTATAGAGTTTTGGTTGGATTTTTAGAGGATTAACCCTCTCTTTTGCTCTCTTTTGCTTGGTAGAGCATATCCCACCATTGTTGGAGCTTGGAGCTTGGTGGTTGGAGCTTTGTGGTGGATCAAGCTTCAAGCCTAGGACTTTTTGAGCTTGGTTTTGAGCTTCTTAGAGGTATGTGTTTGATCTCCTTCCTCTAGTTTCGATTTTAGTAGGTTTTTGTGAGATGAAACCCTAGAATGGGATTCTAGGGTTAGGATTTGGGGATTTTCGATTTAGGGCCTTTGGGACCTAATTGATGGGTTTAGAACTTTGATTTAGGTTGGATTAGAAGGACTCTAACTCCCATTTGGAGATCGAGAGAGTTTCCTTCGCACTCGGTGAGTTTTCTCCAACCTTTTGTGGAATTTCTTAAAGTGTGAACTCATGGTTCAACTTCTTAGCTTGTAACTCCTAGGGTGTGCTTCTTAGGACTCAAGGAGTGATTATCGAAGCTTCGTTAGCGGTTCGAGCAACGCTACTCGCACTTGGTGGGTTTGGCTTCATGAGCATAGGGGCAAATGGCTCCTAAGTGCTTATTCGGTTTGGTTTAATTATTTTGAATGCATATTCATGCTAAATAGATTTATTATGAATTTTGAATCACTTAAAATGCATGCCGTATGTATGATAAAATTTTCACTCTATATAGTAGAGCTATCTGGGTTAAATTGCATGCATGTGGGGGTGGTTCTTGTGGGCGCCTGGGAGTGTGCCATTTATGGTGATTATAGCTTATATAATGTTAATTGTGAACATTAAACTTGTGTTGGAACTTAGAAAAGCTTAAGTGTCATCAAGCGGCACTTAACTTAGAAAACTATGAAACTGCAACATAGAGACTTGACATAGGCCACTGGACATCTATTATTTCCATGTAGAGACATGATGACATAGAGATAGGCCTTTTGGACACTTGTATATTCCATGTTAGAGACATGATGATTTGGGACATATGACGAGTTTTGTGACTATATGCCATTGTGCTCATTCGCACATGCTTGTGAGGGTCGCTCCCTACAAGCCGGCACTCCAGAGTTGGCCAACGCGTTTCATGTATTCGCCGTGCGGGATTGAGCGCCGAAGGGGATTGCCGTTGGACGGTCTCATTCCTAGGGTGGGAATGTTGACTACTACGGGGCCCTTAGGCTCGGCATTTGGGCTAGGCAGCCGTCGGGTGGGCATCGGCCATATCGCCTTCGGGTTGATCTTATTGTACTTAAACTTAATGTAGTTTAAAGAAAACTGTGGACTTGGACTAGAATAGTAAACTTTAACACTTTACTATCATTTGTGGGCATTGGGAACTTGACTAGAATAGTAAACTTTAACACTTTACTATCATTGGTGGATATTGTGGATTTGACTAGAATAGTAAACTTTAATCTTTTACTATTAAATTGGGAACATTGTACTAGTAGTTGTGCTTACTAATCATGCTTAGAATAGTCGTTTGCTTAAGCTTATTTATGCTAAGTAGAGACATCATGTTTAGTAGCTTACATGTTTAGTAGCTTACACGTTTACTTGTTTATATATTACCCATTTACTCGTTTTTGTTTTGGGCCTAGTGGAGCATGCAAATCGAAGTCGCACTGCCCACCGGGAACTATTATGTAATAGTTCTCACGCCCCCTGTTTCATATGTGTTTCAGAGCCTTCGGCACCGGCGGAGGCAAGGGATCGCGGCAAGGGAGTCGCCTAGTTAGCTAGCTTCTTTGCCACTACCGTTTAGGTGATTTTTCCTCTGTTTTGTGTTTTGTGAGAGAGCGACTTTTGTATCCATTTATAGAGACCACCATGTATTATGTTAGTTTTTACTTTGGGATCTTTGGTTGTACCCCTTTTTATAGTTCTTAGTGGAATCTTGGTATTTTTATTTATCTACTTCTTGTATGCTTATTAGTTTAGAATTCTAGTTGTTATACTGCTCTGATGCTTCTAGATTCTTCTTATCTTTGTGGTTAATTATCGTTTTTGTTAGACGCCTTGTATGTTGTAGACATACGGCGGGTCTGGGCACGCGCCGGGCGGGCTTCCGCTGGGTCCCGGGGCGTGACACATAAGCTATGACTCGGTTACTTTGCATCAAGACACACCCGAGTCCAACATAGGAAGCATCACTGTACACAACATACTTCTCCCCCGGTGTCGGCAAGGCAAGCACCGGAGTCGATGTCAATCTCTTCTTAAGCTCCTCGAAGCTCCGCTCACATTCAGGGCTCCAATTGTACTTTACCCCCTTGTGCGTAAGGCGCGTCAGTGGAGTAGTTATCTTGGCAAACCCCTCCACGAACCGCCGATAGTAACCCGCAAGCCCCAAAAAGATTCGGATCTCCGTCACATTTGTCGGGCAAGGCCAATCCTCAATAGCCTCAACTTTCTTCGGGTCTACCGAAATGCCATCTCCAGATATAACGTGACCCAAGAAAGTAACCTCCGATAGCCAAAACTCACATTTCTTCAGTTTGGCATAAAGCTTCTCTTCGGAGCGTCTCCAACACGATTCTCAGGTGTTCCTCGTGTTCTTCCTCAGTCCGAGAATATACCAATACGTCGTCAATGAAAACCACGACGCACCGGTCCAATAGCGGACGGAAGACTCGATTCATTAAGTCCATAAAGGCTGCCGGGGCATTAGTAAGCCCGAATGGCATGACTGTGAACTCATAATGGCCATACCGCGTACGGTACGCCGTTTTATACACATCCTTGGGCCGTATCTTCAATTGATGATACCCCAACTGAAGGTCGATTTTGGAGTATACTCTAGACCCTCTCAACTGATCGAATAAATCGTCAATTCTCGGCAATGGGTACTTGTTCTTAACCGTGACCTTGTTCAACTCGCGATAATCAACGCAGAGTCGAAGTGTGCCGTCCTTCTTCTTTACAAATAGCACCGGAGCTCCCCATGGAGACACGCTCGGCCGCACGAAGCCTTTATCGAGCAAGTCTTGCAACTGGGCTTTAAGTTCCTTCAGCTCTACCGGTGCCATTCTATACGGGGCCTTCGAGATTGGCGCCGCCCCGGGGATTAAGTCAATGACGAACTCAACTTCCCGGTCCGGTGGCAATCCCGGCAACTCCGCCGGAAACACATCCGGGTACTCACATACCACCCGAATGCTACCCAATTCCGGGTGCTCCCTTTGGGTATCTACAATGGTTGCTAAATAGGCTTTGCAACCACCCTTAATCATCCTCTTCGCCCTTACTGACGATATGGTTGCCGCAAAGCGCGCGCCCTTACACGCTTGGTAGACCATCTCCTCCTGGTTAGGCTCACGAAAAGTGATAACCTTTTTATCACAATCGATGACTGCGTAGTACTTGGAGAGCCAATTGATTCCCAAGACCACGTCGAATCCCGACAATCGGTCTACTACTAGAAGATCGATCGGCATAATCCAGCTTCCAATCTGTACCGGACAGTTCTTGCACTCCTCGTCCACAACAAAAGAGTGTTCGATAGAATTGACTGTTTGTTATAGGTCTCAAGGATCTAAAAGGTAATTAACACCTAGAGGGGGGTAAATAGGTGCACAATGGCCTAATAAAAATTCTCGATGCGATTTTAAGTAAATGCGGAAAAATAAAATCAACACACGAGATTTTACGTGGGAAAACTCCACAAGGAGTAAAAAACCCACGGGACCGATCACACGAAAAATCCACTAAGAAACAATTGAGTACAAGGCGATTTACCCACGACTTTACCCAATCTACCGAATCTTCAATATGGATCTCCTTCGCTGGTCCACCACGCCGCAAATCCTTGCCGCGTCCACGCTTCGACTCCTCAAAGCTTCCACCGAATCCTCGGCTTCTCACGCGATCTCCGTGTCACCCTCCGTCCGGAGTTGTTGAAGAAAACTTTTGGTGATCTTACAATTTACGAACCATAGACCAAGGGAACCCTTTTAGTCAATCATCAAGTCGATTCATGAAGGTGTATTCAAAGAGAAAACCTAGAATCAACTCGACGATCAACAAGACAAAACTCGCTTTAAGAATTGAATCATAAAGCTCTAAAACGAGTTTTAGGGTTTTAGAAGAAGATGAATATTCGGATATGTATTTTGAAACCCCCCATGGTCTTTTTATAGTGTTAGAAGACTTAGAAATTGTTTAGGATTGAAATCATCCAATTTTGGAAACAAATCCGTCACCAAGGTCCGGACCTTACAAGGAAGGTCCGGTCCTATGAGTCCGGACTTAATCCATTCAACCAGTTCTATCGTTAATTTAATTAATCAAGGTCCGGTCTAATCCCAGAGGTCCGGTCCTATCTTGCGTAGCAACAAAACTCAACCCTCGGGATCCGAATCTTCACCAAAGGTCCGGTCCTTCATCAAGACTGCGCAATGAACCTGCTCTCGGGATCCGGATCATCACCAATGGTCCGGTCCTTCATCAAGGTTTTGCAAGTGACCAGCTTATCGGGATCCGGATCTTCTCATAGGTCCGGACTTAGACCAAATTTATTCAGATTTTAATTTTAGTTAAATTAAGATTAATTCAAGTCTTCTAACCACTAAGTCTTTAATCAAAATCACCAGAAATTATCTTAAATTCATACCTGAGGTGACGAGCTAGCTTCTTCGCGAAGTCTTGAATCTTCAAATTCCTTCTTTGAGCTTTTGACATCTTCAAGACTCCAATAACTTCACGAAATCCGCCAACCTATAAAATCCTTATGTAACATACTGGACTTGCGCAAATTGCGGAGTTCGAGTATTTGACTTGTGTAGGAGCTTTTCCAGATTTTCTGGAAGGTCGTTGACTATGTTCCGACCTAGAGCACGTGTACCGAGGCTAGCGGATGAATCCTAAGCACTAAAGTCCAAAAAGTTGGATTTTAGGTTGCTCTCGGCTTGAGGTCTGGAGGGTGCATGCCGTACGAAATTGTTGCTATCGTACTGAGAAATTGTTGCTATACGGTACGGGATGGATTACGTGCCGGTATGGGAGAAGGCGATGGACGCCAACCCAGGAGCCTCGGGTTTGGGCATTTCGCGAGGTCTATCTTAGGTATGGGATGGCTTGTCTTAGGTACAACTTTGCGATTTCGAGCGATTTAAAGCTGCGGGGGTGTTTTAGCATTTTGTTGCTTCTATTAGTGTACCACACACACTAGGGCTTCTTTTGTTTCCCCCCCCCACAGCAGCAAGAGTTAGGAGGAACTTCTCTCTCTTCCCCTTGACATTTCTAGGGTTTTGGTAGGGTTTTTCTTAGGATTAAACCCTCTTTTTGCTTCTTTGTGCTTGGTAGAGCCTCTACCACCATTGTTGGAGCTTGGAACTTGGTGTTTGGGACCTTGTGGAGGATCAAGCTTCAAGCCTAGGGCTTTTTGAGCTTGGATTAGAGCTTCTTAGAGGTATGTGAGTGATCTCTTTCCTCTAGTTTCGATTTTTGTGGGTTTTCATGAGATGAAACCCTAGAGTGGGATTCTAGGGTTAGGATTTGGGGATTTTCGATTGAGGGCCTTTGGGACCTAATTGATGAGTTTAGAACTTTGATTTAGGTTGGTTTAGAAGGACTCTAACTCCCATTTGGAGATCAAGAGCACTTTCTTCGCATTCGGTGAGTATTCTTCACCCTTTAGTAGAGTTTCTTATTGTTTGAACTCAAGACTCATCTTTTGAGTTTGTAATTCCTATGGCATGCCTTGTAGGGTGCTAGGAGTAGGAATCGAAGCTTAGTTAGCGATTCGGATCGGCGATTTTCGCACTCGGTGGGTTTGGCTTCATGAGCATAGGAGCAAATGGCTCCTAAGTGCTTAGTTGGTTTGATTTAATTATTTTGAATGCATATTCATGCTAAATAGATTTATTATGAATTTTGAATCACTTAAAATGCATGCCTTATGTATGATAAAATTTTCACTCTATATAGTAGAGCTATTTGGGTTAAAGCTTGCATGCATGTGGGGGTGGTTCTTGGGGCGCACAGGAGTGTGCCATTTATGGTGATTTTAGCTTTGCTAATGTTAATTATGAACATTAAATACATGTTGGGACTTAGAAACCTTAAGTGTCATAAAGCGACACTTAACATAGAAAACTATGAAACTGCAACATAGAGACTTGACATAGGCCACTTAACATATACTATATTCCATGTTAGAGACATGATGACATAGAGATAGGCCTTGTGGACAATTGTACATTCCATGTTAGAGACATGGTGATTTGGGACTTGTGACGAGTTTTGTGACTTTTGCCATTGTGCTCATTCGCACATGCTTGGGAGGGTAGCTCCCTACAAGCCGGCACTCGGAGTTGGCCAACGCGTTTCTTGTATTCGCCGTGCGGGGTGGGCGCCGAAGTGGATTGCCGTGGGACGTCTCATTCCTAGGGTGGGAATGTTGACTACTACGGGGCCATTAGGCTCGGCATTTGGGCTAGGCGACCTTCGGGTGGGCATCGGCCATATCGCCTTCGGGTTGATCTTATTGTGCTTAAACTTAATGTAGTTTAAAGAAAACTGTGAACTTTGACTAGAATAGTAAACTTTAACACCTTACTATCCCTTGAGGAATTATTGGGCTATGGTTAGAATAGTAAACTTTAACTCTTTACTATTGCTATGGATATTGGACTTGTTGGTTATATTTACTATTCAGGCTTAGAATAGTCGTTTACTTATGCTTATTTATGCTAAGTAGAGATATCATGCTTTAGTAGCTTACTCGTTATTTATTTCGCTTACACGTACTTGCTTAGTTTTTGGGGCCTAGTGGAGCATGCAACTGAAGTCAGTAATTGCCCAGGAACTATTTTTAATAGTTCTCACGCCTCTTTTCTAATGTGTTTCGAGCCTTCGGCAGGCGGAGGCAAGGGATCGTGGAAAGGGAACCGCTAACTAGTTATCGCAGCTTTCCACCTTGTAGGGGTTTTCTCTCTTTTTGTACTTTGGTGAGATTGAGAGAGTTTTGTATCCCTATGTAGAGACTACCCGTACTTAGTTATGGTGGTGTTTGGATCTCTTTTTATTGTACTCTCTTTATGGTTTATTTTAAGATTGGTGCCTTACTTTTAGTCTCTTCTTTATGCTTCCTTGTATAGATTTCTAGTTGTTATACTGCTCTGATACTTCTAGATTCTTTTTATTTTGTTGGTTATTTATCGTTTTTGTTAGACGCCTTGTATGTTGTAGACATACGGCGGGTCTGAGCTCTGTGGCGGGCTTCCGTGGGTCCGGGCGTGAGATTAAATTGGTATCAGAGCCTAGGGTTGAGTCTTCTTGTGGACCTAGCAAACCTTAGGCCAGTTGGACTATAGGATATAGGCTCGTGAGAGACGAGGTCTATTTAACTTGTGAGCGAAAGTATTAAGATTGGGTATTTTGAATAACTCTAGTAAGTAGAGTTGGATCGAAGTGTATAACTTCTAACCCGCGGAGGGTTACGTTGGCGGCCGACAACGTAACATCGGGAGTTAGTAGTAAATGACACTTCATTACTTTCGCATGATTTGGGTATTTATAGCATGAGCGGGGATGCGATTGCGTGAGCTTACTAACTTGCGCTTTTATGATGTTGTAGTGGCGTTGCCGATAACTCGCTCGAAATGTTGGAGCGGACCATGCGGCAACTTTTGAGGAGGTCGAGGCCTCCGCTACCTCCCGGATCCGGCGAGGTCCGTGAGTTGAGGAACGGTTGGCGGCCCTCACGGCTTTGGTGACGCGACGGGCGGCGCGGCCCGGCGTCGGGAAGCGCGCATGAAGCGCATGGAGGATCTTCTCTTGCGGCGGGCGGGCTGCGAGGAGGCTCGGACCCCTTCTCCGCCCGGCCAGAGGTTGACTTACCGCGGGCGCAGTCCCCCACGGCCGGCTCACACCAGACGACACCGGCAGTTGAGCGCCGGGAGGAGGACCGGGACACCCCGCCAAGCATCACCGGTGGCAGCGGCATTTCCAGTTATGGCTCAGGGAGCCGAGTGGGATCGACTCATGGGTCGCCTCAAGGAGTTCGGGAGGTGCGGCAGGGACCTTTGACGGAGAGAAGGTCGACCACCGGATCGTGGAAAAGTGGTTGATGCACATGGAGAAAGCGTTCGTGACACGTTCGTGGAGGAGCGGGACGGTGTGGCTCGCCACCCACCACTTGGACGGCGAGGCCTACGGTGGTGGATGGATCTCCGAGAAAACCCGGCCACAGACTTAGCTTCTATTACTTGGACGAGGTTCAAGGAACTACGTTGGCACACTACTTCCCCGACGGCGTCAAGAGGCGAGATGGAGCGAGTTTGCGCGGCTGACACGGGGACGGATACGTGGCCGAGTACGAGAGAGAGTTTTCTCGGCTTACGCATTGCGTGCCCTTCGTCGTGCGGGATGACGAGGATAAGGCCCGCATCTTCGAGCGTGGATGCGGACCGTCGATTTTCCGGTTTGTGCGATCCTACGAGCTTCGGACTTGCAAACGGGTGGTGAACCGCGCGCTCGCGTGGAGAGCGGCGCGGCCATGGTGCGGGAGACGCGAGGGTTTGGACAAGGGAAAGGGCAAGAGGCCCGCGGCCAGGGTGCGAGCGGACGCACTCTAGGAGGCCACCGAAGCATCAGAGGCACCCGGCGGCGCGATCGAGCGCACCGACTCGGCTAGGAGGACGACGACGGCCCCCGGTGTGTGATGCGGTGGTCCTCACCACCCGCCGCAGTTGTCCACGACGGCGGGCGGCGTGCTTCCGGTGTGGCCGGGAGGGCCACATCCGTCTCGAGTGCCGAGAGGTTACGCACCGGCACCGTCTTCGCCGACGGCACCGGCTCTACCGGCCGCCGGCCCGAGGACCCCGTCGACACGGTACCAAAGCGGGCGACCGTCCGTCCAGCGCCCGCGAGGTCACGACGAGTGGGCGCATGTACGCCGCGCGACCCCTGCAGCGACATTGTGGTGGCAGGTATCATTTTACTTGATGGCATTAGAGTACGTGCATTATTTGATACCGGTGCATCACATTCATTTATAGATCGGCTATTTGCCGAGTTGCATGACGTCCAGTTTGTTCCCTTACTACACCCTGGACGTATTGTTGTACCCGACCACATTGTGGACGTGCGAGAGTATTGCCCCAGTTGCCCTATTCGGGTAGGAGATTGGACCATGCCCGCGGATTTGCGAGTAGTGCGCAAGTTGGGAGTTTTTGACGTGGTTTTGGGTATGGATTGGTTGACTAGATACTACGCCACTATCGATTGTGTTAATCGAACGGTTACTTTTAGAGAACCGGGTCAGAGTGAGGTGGTGTTTAGAGGCTGTCAGAGTTCGCTTTTTGCGATGTCGATCAGTTCGTCTCGAGCTAGGCAGGCGATCAAGGGATGCGTAGCCTATTTGGCTAGTATCGCTTTGAGTGAGGATGATACCCCTAGGATCGAGGATATCCCGGTGGTACGGGAGTTTCGGGACGTGTTTCCGGCGGAGCTACCGGGGCATGCCACGATAGGGAGATCGAGTTTGTGGTAGATCTCGTTCCGGGACTACCCCGGTCTCGAAGGCACCCTATAGGATGGCAGGCGAGTTAAAGGAGGCGAGGGCACGATTCTGAGGATATGTTGGACAAGGGCTTCATTCGACCGAGTGTGTCACCTTGGGGAGCACCGGTTCTTTTTGTGAAGAAGAAGAACGGATCACTTCGCCTTTGCGTGGACTATCGTGAACTTAATAAAGTCACGATCAAGAATAAATATCCGTTGAGATTGATGATCTTTTTGATCAACTTCAAGGATCGAATGTGTATTCCAAGATAGACTTGAAGTCGGGATACCATCGATTGAAGATTGCGGGGATGTAGCGAAGACGGCTTTTAGATCACGGTATGGACATTATGAGTTCACTGTCATGCCGTTTGGGCTTACTAATGCCCCGGCAGCTTTTATGGATCTAATGAACCGTGTCTTCAAGCCTTATCTAGACAGGTTCGTCGTGGTCTTCATCGACGACATCTTGGTTTATTCCCGAAGTGATGTGGAGCACGAGGAACACTTGAGATTGGTACTACAAGTGCTTCGGGAAAAGAAGTTATTTGCACAGCCGAAGAAGTGCGAATTTTGGCTTCGAGAAGTGGCTTTTCTGGGACATGTGATTTCAGGATCAGGCATAGCAGTGGATCCTAGGAAAATAGAAGCCATTCAGGATTGGCCAAGACCGACGGCGTCACCGAGATCGGGAGTTTCCTGGGGTTGGCGGCTACTACCGCAGATTCGTGGAGGGCTTTGCGAAGTTATCTACTCCCTCACGAGGCTCACGCACAAAGGAGCTAAATTCATTTGGAATGATGCGTGTGAAAAGAGCTTTCAAGAGTTGAAGAGATTGACGACCGCTCAATCCTCACATTACCTATTCTTTGGAGCGGGGTATGTGGTTTATAGTGATGCATCTCTTAACGGATTGGGTTGTGTTTTGATGCGTGACAAGGTGATCGCGTATGCATCTCGCCAATTAAAGGAATATGAGAAGAACTATCCTACACACGACTTGGAGTTGGCGGCCGTGGTCTTTGCATTGAAGCTATGGCGCCACTATTTGTATGGCGAGCGGTGCGAGGTCTATACGGATCACAAGAGCTTGAAGTATCTTTTCACTCAGAAGGAGTTGAACTTGAGACAGCGCAGATGGTTGGAGCTACTCAAGGATTATGATTTGACTATTCTCTACCACCCGGGCAAGGCTAACGTGGTGGCGGATGCGCTAAGTCGGAAATCTACCGAGAACTTAGCGATGCATGTTGTTACTCAACATGATTGATCGAAGCGAGATGAAGCGGTTGGAGTTGGAAGGTAGTGACTCCGATACGCCTATGCGGCTGATGACTATGGTTGTGCAACCTACACTTATGGATAGAATTAAAGAAAAGCAAGCTCTTGACTTAGAGTTGCAAAGGATTCGAGACAAAATGGTTGATGGTTGCACCGGCGACTTCCTAGTGGATGATCAGGGAGTGATGCGCTTTGGTGGACGGATTTGTGTGCCGGCGGATTTGGGACTTAGAGAGGACATCCTTCAGGAGGCACACAGGGCACCTTATGCTATTCATCCAGGAGGCACCAAAATGTACAAGGACTTGAGGTTACTCTATTGGTGGCACAGGATGAAGAAGGATGTTGGCGAGTTTGTTGCTAGATGTTTAACTTGCCAACAAGTGAAAGGCGAGCATCGAGTTCCAGTGGAAAACTTCGAGTTTGCCTATTCCGTGTGGAAGTGGGAGAAGATCACCATGGACTTCGTGACTGGATTGCCTCGCTCTCAAGCTGGGCATGATGCTATTTGGGTGATCGTGGATAGGTTGACGAAGTCGGCGCACTTTATACCTATCCATACTACTTGGGCTGGAGAGAAGCTCGCACAAGTGTATCTTGATGAGATTGTGCGACTTCATGGAGTACCTACATCGATCGTATCTGACAGGGACACTCGCTTTGTGTCACACAGGAGTCTACGGGACGCCTTGGGTACTAGATTGGATTTCGATGCTTTCCACCCCGAGTGACGGGCGGTCGGAGCGCACTATACGGACTCTTGAGGACATGCTTCGAGCATGCGTGATTGACTTCCAGGGAGGATGGTCGCAGCATCTACCTATGGCGGAGTTTGCTTATAACAATAGTTATCAAGCAAGTATTAAGATGGCACCGTTCGAGGCATTATATGGACGAAGGTGCAGATCGCCACTTCATTGGAGCGAAGTTGGCGAAAGATTGGCTTTAGGCCCTGAAGTGCTCCAGGAAGCAGAGGATAAAGTTCGAATCGCTCGGGAGCGACTACGCGGCGAGTAGGCGGAGGAGCTACGCAGATAAACGCCGACGAGACTTGGAGTTTCAGATTGGAGATCATGTCTTCTTGAAAGTCTCGCCATCTAAGGGAATTCGGAGATTTGGAATTCGAGGTAAGTTGAGTCCTCGATTCATTGGACCCTATGAGATCTTGGAACGTATAGGTCCGGTAGCGTATCGACTTGCTCTACCACCGAACCTATCGGGCGTGCACAACGTCTTTCATGTATCGGTCCTTCGGAAGTACATCCATGATCCGGCTCATGTTTTGGAGGCTGTACCCATAGGAACTGCGGGAGGATTTGAGCTTCGAGGAGCAACCCGTGAAGATCTTGGCTCGCGAGGTGAAGAAATTGCGGAATCGGGACATTCGTACGTGAAGGTTCTTTGGTGCAACCACGAGGAGCGAGAGGCCACGTGGGAGCACGAGAGCGCCTGCGGGAGCGCTATCCCATCTCTTTCGATGGAATCTTGAGGGATGAGTTCGCTTTTGAGTTTCGCGGACGAAACTCCTTTTTAGGAGGGGTGAATGTAACATACTGGACTTGCGCAAATTGCGGAGTTCGAGTATTTGACTTGTGTAGGAGCTTTTCCAGATTTTCTGGAAGGTCGTTGACTATGTTCCGACCTAGAGCACGTGTACCGAGGCTAGCGGATGAATCCTAAGCACTAAAGTCCAAAAAGTTGGATTTTAGGTTGCTCTCGGATTGAGGTACGGAGGGTCAGGTACGAGAAATTGTTGCTATACAGGTACGAAATTGTTGCTATACGGTACGGGATGGATTACGTAGGTATGGGAAGACGATGGACGCCAACCCGAGCCTCGGGTTTGGGTACATTCGCAGGTCTATACTTAGGTATGGGATGGCTTGTCTGGTACAACACAGCGATTTCGAGCAGTTTAAACTGCAGGGGTGTTTTAGCATTTTGTTGCTTCTATTAGTGTACCACACACACTAGGGCTTCTTTTGTGCCCCCCCCACAGCAGCAAGAGGTAGGAGGAACTCCTCTCTCTACCCCTTGACATTTCTAGGGTTTTGGTAGGGTTTTTCTTAGGATTAAACCCTCTTTTTGCTTCTTTGTGCTTGGTAGAGCCTCTACCACCATTGTTGGAGCTTGGAACTTGGTGTTTGGGACCTTGTGGAGGATCAAGCTTCAAGCCTAGGGCTTTTTGAGCTTGGATTAGAGCTTCTTAGAGGTATGTGAGTGATCTCTTTCCTCTAGTTTCGATTTTTGTGGGTTTTCATGAGATGAAACCCTAGAGTGGGATTCTAGGGTTAGGATTTGGGGATTTTCGATTGAGGGCCTTTGGGACCTAATTGATGAGTTTAGAACTTTGATTTAGGTTGGTTTAGAAGGACTCTAACTCCCATTTGGAGATCAAGAGCACTTTCTTCGCTTTCGGTGAGTATTCTTCACCCTTTAGTAGAGTTTCTTATTGTTTGAACTCAAGACACATCTTTTGAGTTTGTAATTCCTATGGCATGCCTTGTAGGGTGCTAGGAGTAGGAATCGAAGCTTAGTTAGCGATTCGGATCGGCGATTTTCGCACTCGGTGGGTTTGGCTTCATGAGCATAGGAGCAAATGGCTCCTAAGTGCTTAGTTGGTTTGATTTAATTATTTTGAATGCATATTCATGCTAAATAGATTTATTATGAATTTTGAATCACTTAAAATGCATGCCTTATGTATGATAAAATTTCCACTCTATATAGTAGAGCTATTTGGGTTAAAGCGCATGCATGTGGGGGTTGTTCGTGGGGGCGCCTGGGAGTGTGCCATTGATGGTGAGTTTAGCTTTGCTAATGTTAATTATGAACATTAAATACATGTTGGGACTTAGAAACCTTAAGTGTCATAAAGCGACACTTAACATAGAAAACTATGAAACTGCAACATAGAGACTTGACATAGGCCACTTAACATATACTATATTCCATGTTAGAGACATGATGACATAGAGATAGGCCTTGTGGACAATTGTACATTCCATGTTAGAGACATGATGATTTGGGACTTGTGACGAGTTTTGTGACTTTTGCCATTGTGCTCATTCGCACATGCTTGTGAGGGTAGCTCCCTACAAGCGGCACTCCGAGTTGGCCAACGCGTTTCTTGTATTCGCCGTGCGGGGTGGGCGCCAAAGTGGATTGCGTGGGACAGTCTCATTCCTAGGGTGGGAATGTTGACTACTACGGGGCCATTAGGCTCGGCATTTGGGCTAGGCGACCTTCGGGTGGGCATCGGCCATATCGCCTTCGGGTTGATCTTATTGTGCTTCAACTTAATGTAGTGTAAAGAAAACTGTGAACTTTGACTAGAATAGTAAACTTTAACACCTTACTATCCCTTGAGGAATTATTGGGCTATGGTTAGAATAGTAAACTTTAACTCTTTACTATTGCTATGGATATTGGACTTGTTGGTTATATTTACTATTCAGGCTTAGAATAGTCGTTTACTTATGCTTATTTATGCTAAGTAGAGATATCATGCTTTAGTAGCTTACTCGTTATTTATTTCGCTTACACGTACTTGCTTAGTTTTTGGGGCCTAGTGGAGCATGCAACTGAAGTCAGTAATTGCCCACTGGGAACTATTTTTAATAGTTCTCACGCCCTCTTTTTCTAATGTGTTTCAGAGCCTTCGGCACCGGCGGAGGCAAGGGATCGTGGAAAGGGAACCGCTAACTAGTTATCGCAGCTTTCCACCTTGTAGGGGTTTTTCTCTCTTTTTGTACTTTGGTGAGATTGAGAGAGTTTTGTATCCCTATGTAGAGACTACTGTACTTAGTTATTGTGGTGTTTGGATCTCTTTTTATTGTACTCTCTTTATGGTTTATTTTAAGATTGGTGCCTTACTTTTAGTCTCTTCTTTATGCTTCCTTGTATAGATTTCTAGTTGTTATACTGCTCTGATACTTCTAGATTCTTTTTATTTTGTTGGTTATTTATCGTTTTTGTTAGACGCCTTGTATGTTGTAGACATACGGCGGGTCTGGGCACGCGCCGGGCGGGCTTCCGCTGGGTCCCGGGGCGTGACACCTTAACAATCTCCCCCTTTGGCGATTTCGTGACAAAACACAAATTAAGCCCATACAATCCTCAAAAACAAAAAGACGAGAATTATCGCAATCACCAAACGATAACCCCCTGCATGATCGATCCAACAAAAGTAGAAAATTACAAATTGAAATCCTATTACAAACTCTATGACTTAGACATTGGAGTCTTGAAGTCTTGAACGTTCCTGCAAAGAAAACTCAAACACACATTCAAGCTTCAAGAAATTCATTAAGCATAAAAAGTAAAAATCATAGATACAAGCATAAAAATAAGCATCAAAGATTAAATCAGGAAACATCTCAGGAAACATCATCATCATCTAACTTTCATCTCCATCCATCTCCCCCTATCATCATTAATCATTTCCCAGTCATCTCCCCATATCCAGTCACATCTCCCCATCAGCCATCTTCATCTCTCCCCCTTTTTGTCCGAAAGCGCTAAAATGACAGAAGGAGGGGCTAGATACAAAAACCACGCTGAGTTAGTGTCTGGAGAAAGCATATCCATATCCCATCTTAACGATCTCCGGTCATAAAAACAACAAGTACCAGAAATCCATGAATACATGATGTGGAGAATAAAATCCGCTGTTCACATATAAGTCTATACACATTAAACATAAACATATCAATAATTAAGAGAACCAAAAATAAATGATTCCTAGAACTTCCTAGGGCCATACGAAAGTTTAATATTGACAATTATGCATTTTAAAAAAATGAGTTAAAAAGTTTTGTGCCAAGGCCAGGACCTTCCCTTGCTAAGACCAGGATGTTCCAGAGAGAAGAGGCGCAAAGAACATCAGGACTTAGATCCAAGGACCTATTCCTTCCTTGTGAAGAAATTTAATAGCGATTATCGAATTTTAGCAATCTTTTCATGAAATATGTATTAACAAGCTCCTAGTCACTTAAATTCAAGGATGTCATAAATGTTGAACCGTGCATCAACTAGAAATTAAAGAAGTAAACCGTGAAATTATGCACATCTTTTGAGATATAAACAATAATTGTACTAAGTTTAAATTTCAAATTTGCAAAAATAGAGAATAAAGAAGATTCCATAAGATGAAATAAGCACAAGAGTATCATCCAATTGAGTTATGCACATATCTAAGACAAGGAGTGGCTCTTTGAGCATCTTTATTATAACTTCCACCTTATATCATTCGATAATGGAGCACTCACCAAAACACCTCAATTAAGAATTTGACTTTGATCTTTTTCTTAGAGATGTACACTTAAATTCATGTATTAGCTTCACACACTTACCGGACGACCGGGGTGGTAGCTCTTTCTCACATGTGGTGGTAGTTTTCACACTCCTTAGAAAGGATGTAACTCTTTCCACATCTTTTATACGTGGTAGTTTTCATACTCCCATAAGGGATATAACTCTTTCCACATCTTTTATTTTTAAGATTGCTCCCCCTCAAATAGTGCAACCCAAAATGAGATAATTTTATTGTGATTTCAGAAAATAAGAAAATCATTTATTTCCTTCAAGCAAACAATCAATTCAATTCAATACACTTTCGATAGTTCATAAAAGATGTACTAATTTAACAAGTATACAAAAACAATTTCTAGAAGATGTTGAGGGTCAAATAGAATGACATAGAAGAATTGAAGTGAATTGAAGGATGTTAAAATAAATCATGCAATACTATGAATCAATTCAAAATCTTCGTGCATAATAGTCAATATGGAAATAATGGCCCATAGAATGTATCTAGATAGAAGGATTCATACCGATAGCCTTTCTCAAATGTAGAAAACGTTTTTGATCTAAAGGCTTAGTCAAAATATCCGCTAGTCGATCATCGGTAGAAATATATTCAAGTTTAAGAATGTTTGAATCGACCAATTCTCTTAAGAAATGATATTTTAGTTCAATGTGTTTACTCCAAGAGTGTAGAACAAGGGGTTATTATTTTTTTTAAAAAAAAATATTGAAGGCACTAGTATTATCCATAAGACTAGTGAGGCGAGGAGGTAGGTGGCCAAAAGTCTCTTAGTAGGGAAAGATTTCACCTTTGCGCACCCAAACCTTACGAATTTTAGGATGCGTCGGTTGGCTTGTAAGCGTCTTGCGGAGCTTGTCGACGGTTTGAGATTTCCTTCCCTTTGGATCATCCATTTTTGATTTCCAAACTTGTTTGTTCTTTGATTTGGGGTCATATTTCTTTGGCTTCCAAATTTGTTTTCCTTTCACATTCGGACTATGTTTCTTTGGATTCCATGATTGTTTAGCCATCATTTTTGGATTGTCTCCTATCGGCTTTGATAACGTCCTTCGGTTCAAGGGAGTTGTGGAGTTCTTCTTTTGTGTGCAAGCTCTCTTCACATGACCTAGTACTCCACAAAGATGACAAACTTTGTTAGTAGAAAATAATTTCTTAGAAGGAACGAAGGTACCTTGAACCTTAGGAGTCGATTTTGTCGAAGTTACGCCCGCTTGCTTAGAAACTTGGTCAACATGTGTCCGTTCATATCCAAGACCAAACTTGTTGGTTTGACCAATTCCTAGCATCTTGTCGAGTTTAGTAGATCCGGATGAGAACTTGTTCATATCCGTTTTGAGTTGAATAACTTGCTTCGTGAACTCCAAGTTAGCTTCCTTTGCCTCCGACAATTGCTCGTTGAGAAACTTAAAGTTTTCTTCGCGTGTCTCTCTTTCGTTCTCAAGTGAAGCAACCTTCTCTACTAAGGAATTGTAGGCCCTTGACAATCCGTCCTTCTCTTGCTCCAAGGTTTTTGTAGATGTGATCAATTTTGAGTTTTCTCCTTCTAAGTCGAGTAACTTTCTTCTCAATCTCTTGTTGTGCTTTGCCATCTTCTTCGATTCGACGACCAATTGGTGGTATGCGGCGGCCATCTCATCTACATCCGACCTCTCATCCGAGGAATGCTCTGACTCGGATTGTTCATGCATATTACCGTCCTTAGCCATTGTCTACAACCTATACACGCTCTGATACCAATTGTTTGTTATAGGTCTCAAGGATCTAAAAGGTAATTAACACCTAGAGGGGGGTGAATAGGTGCACAATGGCCTAATAAAAATTCTCGATGCGATTTTAAGTAAATGCGGAAAAATAAAATCAACACACCGAGATTTTACGTGGGAAAACTCTACAAGGAGTAAAAAACCCACGGGACCGATCACACAAAAAATCCACTAAGAAACAATTGAGTACAAGGCGATTTACCCACGACTTTACCCAATCTACCGAATCTTCAATATGGATCTCCTTCGCTGGTCCACCACGCCGCAAATCCTTGCCGCGTCCACGCTTCGACTCCTCAAAGCTTCCACCGAATCCTCGGCCTCTCACGCGATCTCCGCGTCACCCTCCGTCCGGAGTTGTTGAAGAAAACTTTTGGTGATCTTACAATTTACGAACCATAGACCAAGGGAACCCTTTTAGTCAATCATCAAGTCGATTCATGAAGGAGTATTCAAAGAGAAAACCTAGAATCAACTCGACGATCAACAAGACAAAACTCGCTTTAAGAATTGAATCATAAAGCTCTAAAACGAGTTTTAGGGTTTTAGAAGAAGATGAATATTCAGCGATATGTATTTTGAAACCCCCCATGGTCTTTTTATAGTGTTAGAAGACTTAGAAATTGTTTAGGATTGAAATCATCCAATTTTGGAAACAAATCCGTCACCAAGGTCGGACCTTAAGGAAGGTCCGGTCCTATGAGTCCGGACTTAATCCATTCAACCAGTTCTATCGTTAATTTAATTAATCAAGGTCCGGTCTAATCCCAGAGGTCCGGTCCTATCTTGCGTAGCAACAAAACTCAACCCTCGGGATCCGAATCTTCACCAAAGGTCCGGTCCTTCATCAAGACTGCGCAATGAACCTGCTCTCGGGATCCGGATCATCACCAATGGTCCGGTCCTTCATCAAGGTTTTGCAAGTGACCAGCTTCTCGGGATCCGGATCTTCTCATAGGTCCGGACTTAGACCAAATTTATTCAGATTTTAATTTTAGTTAAATTAAGATTAATTCAAGTCTTCTAACCACTAAGTCTTTAATCAAAATCACCAGAAATTATCTTAAATTCATACCTGAGGTGACGAGCTTCTTCGCGAAGTCTTGAATCTTCAAATTCCTTCTTTGAGCTTTTGACATCTTCAAGACTCCAATAACTTCACGAAATCCGCCAACCTATAAAATCCTTAACATTGACCCACCACTGGTCATCGTGACACACAACCTCTAGTCCATGAGCCTTAGCGAATGATGCATTAACGAATGAATGAGATGCACCTGTATCAAATAATGCTCTGGCTCTAGTGCCTTGGATCAGAATAATACCTGCCACCACATCATCTGGAACTGGAGCTGGAGTCGACTGCTCCTCCACCTGAGTGGCAAAAACCCGCCCACTAGGTGCTCGAGGTGCCTCCTGCTGTCGAGGCGCTGACGATCGTCCAGCGGACATAGCGGGTGGTAGTCCCGCAGGCGTCGCGTGAGTGTCTTGGATGAAGCGATGATGGTGCCGATGACGCACCACCCGGACACTCCCAGCTCATGTGTCCCTCGCGACTACATGGATAACACTTCCCTTCACGCTGAGGGCACTCCCTGGGCCTATGAGTCCCGCCGCAAATCACACACGGATAGGAAGTTGTGAGACCCCAGATAGTCCTATATATGAGATATAATAGGGCTAAACTCTTAACCCGGCTTAAGCATTTTGGGTGGTGGCAAGGCCCAAGAGGTTAAGAGAGTTAAGCGTGCTAGGACGGGAGTAGTCCTAGGATGGGTGACCCCCTAGGAAGTTGGGGCGTCACAGATGGTATCAGAGCCAATTACCAGCCGGAAGTGTGAGATGAGTCTCGACTGAGCCAGGGTCTAGATGACGGGCTAGCTAGACGAGTCTCACATCGCCTGGTACTTGTGAGTCTGAGCCTAACGATGACGTCAGGGCTTAAAGGAGGGGAGATTGTGAGACCCCAGACAGTCCTATATATGAGATATAATAGGGCTAAACTCTTAACCCGGCTTAAGCATTTTGGGTGGTGGCAAGGCCCAAGAGGTTAAAAGAGTTAAGCGTGCTAGGACGGGAGTAGTCCTAGGATGGGTGACCCCCTGGGAAGTTGGGGCGTCACAGAAGTTGCCTGGCTCCTCGACTGGCTCCTGCCTCCTCGCCACTGTGATCGCTGTGGTCGCGGGGGTCGCTTGGAACTCGACTGCCCCGCGGACCCAACCGATGCCCGTTTCTTGGACTTCTCTCTATCCTTGTCCCTCTCAAAAGCCTCACGCTCCTCCCGCGCAGTAGCATTGCTGCGCTCCACCCAAAGCGCACGGTCCAAAAACTCCTCGTAGGTCTTCAGCCGGAAGGCATCCACTGTCTTGAAAATATCCGGCCTCAACCCACGCCCGAACGTCTTCGCCCGGTCCCCATCGCCGTGGACCAAGCTCGGCACACAATTGATCATGTGCGTGAATTCCCTCTCATACTCACGCACCGTGCGACTCCCCTGCCTTAGCTTGCGAAAGTCCTCCTCGATCTTCCGTTTATCACTCTCGGGGAAATACTCCGTTAATAGCATCTCCCGAAACGTCTCCCAAGCCATTGTAGTATCGTCCAAAGAACGATCCTTCTTCACTTGTCTCCACCAAAGGCGCGCCGATCCCTCGAAACAATGGGCCGCCAAATGTACTTTATCCCGTTCGAGGGTATAGAAGTCCTCGAACAAGGACTGCATGGCGATCAACCACGCCTCGCACACCCACGGGTCCTTATCTTCCCTGCTGAAGGTTGGTGGTTTAAGCTGTTTGAAGGCCGTCAGCACTGCTACCGCCCGTTCTCGCTCCGCCTCGAGGGTGTCGTGATCAGAAGCCGACGAACCCGAAGCTGGCGGAGGCACCACCGTCACCGGTGTCGCCGCCACGGGAGGTGGTGCCGTAGGTTCAACGGGTGGCGTCGGGTCTGAGGTACGGGCGCCGCCGCCGCCTGCGGGTCATCAAGTCTTGGAGCACGCTAAGGCTCCGCTTTCTCGCTTCATAGCCCCGGCCAAAGTTGCCATCTGGGCCCGCAGCTCGCGTACATCGTTCGGTCCTGACTGTTCGGGCACCTCAGGAGGTGGTGCCGTAGTGGATCGCGTCTTAGGAGGACGTCCTCGTGGTGCCATCACGTCCTGAAACGTAGCACACACATTAATACTCGATACACGTGACACTTACACGTTCCGTATAACTACCCAATTAAGCGAAAGCAAATAAGTAAAAACGAATTTCAACTCTTGGGGTCATGTGGTCGGCCGCCCCACGCGATTCCCTCAAGTAGAAACAAATTAATACTTGAATTCATCTCTAATTCCTTCTAGAGAAGTCTTAACGTCACCCAATCCACTAGCTTTCGCAATTACCAAGTCCACGTTAAACGTTTCCTAAGTCCCTAAGGTCTCCAATCCTAAGGTTCCTAAGTCCATCCTAGACCTTTGCTTACTTCCGTTTACTCTCTGATACCACTTTATCTGTCACGCCCCACTACCCGCCTATTTGGTCGGGTTCGGGCCACGTCAACAGACGCCGAACGGACAGGGCCTCCCCTGGCCGCCCCCTGGCCGCCCAAGGCTCCAACTACGAGTATAATAAAGCAATCAATAGATATTTGCTATTATACAAGGCTTGCACGAGGGCAAGCAACAAACAATCACAGCGGAAGAAGAAGAAGCACTAAGCTACAGTACACATCATACACGTTATTTGATTACATTTTAACCAGATGCATATAACTGAACTATTACATCCATTTGCTCTTTAATCATCATATCCTTCTTTACATTTAAACATTCCACAAAAGTTACATGATTGTTTACAACTTGCAATTATAGATCAACAAAGTAAAGTTGATACATGTATAACAAAAGGAATGCCTAAACAAAACATATACTCTGGTGGTCGCTAGCTATGGCGCTAACCCCTTTCCCCGGTCCTCCGCCGCCACACTCGTGCTAGGACCTGTAGGGTTAGTGGTGTGAGAACTACAACGAAGTTCCCAGTGGGCTCGGCAACCGACCCCGCCGACTTACCCACTAGGTCCATTTAGGCATAAGTATTGCAAAGAAAAGGAAATGGTAACAATACTATATGCTAAAATACTATGCCTGCCAAAGAATGAGTAGTGGATAGATAATTGACTGTAATTAAGGATGCAGGCATGCTCTTTACTTTACTTGTTTCTTTACCCAATCTTAGGTTAACCAAGTTAACCCCAAAACTCACGTTTCATTACCCGTCTACCGGGGAAGGCTCAAGGCGCTATCACCCGAGGGCTCGTCGACGGGGTACTTTCCCCGCGGTGTCTACACTCCGGAGTACACCACTTGTGGAGGAGCTACCTCCCACAAGTCAAGTGTGAGTATCGATCAATTTCCCAACTTGGGAAACCATAAACTCTAGTTCCAATGTCAATGTCATAATAGGTTTCTACCTAGTTGTTCAAGTCATTCTCTATGGTTTTCTATGTCGTCTCGATGGCAATCTTGTCTCTATGTTCAATGTCACCTTTGTGTACTAAGATCATAGTCATTCTCACATTCACACATGCATAGGGTTCTTGTTCTCATTTTCTATGTTCCATTTCATTCGCTAGGTTCGTTTACATTATAGCAATACATAAAGGAACAATCATACTTATAATTACTCACTACCCTATCATGCATGAATATTCTACAATATAATATGCTCAAAAAGGTGAAATAGACATAGAAGGGAATTCGATGATTAATGCACCCCCCACCTCTAAAAATTATGGTGGAGTTGTGGTTCGAATTTCACGGCTATCCGATCCCTAGTTTGCGACCTGCGCGTTAAACAGATTCTAAATCAGGCCGATTTACACAGTAGCCCCTATATCGGCTTTTCGTTTAAACGAATGAAGTTGTCCCACGCGTCGGGAATACCCCCAATTAGGTTTTCACAAGGTCAATTAGCCTTGGAAACACCCTAGGGCAAAAGCCCCAATTTCCAAACCCTAACAATGCCATTTTGGCATTCACATGGGATTAATCTCACCCACAAGCAAAGAAAGCTTGTAGACCCATGAGAAGCTCTCTAAAACCATTCTAAAGCCATTAGAACCGTCTCTACGGCATCTACTACAAACCCTAGCTAGCCACCATGAGAGCACATGAGCTCTTATGGAGGTTTCATGGAGTTCATGGTATACCCAACTCTCTAACACTAGCAACAAGCTAGAAATCCCAAAATCTAAGAGAAAACCCAAACCCTAGAGTTAAACTTGCAAAAACCTACCTCTTGTAGCAAGCTCAACCCAAGCCTCCTTGTAGGAGAGCTTCAAGATCCTTCAAAGCCCTCCAATGTCACCTTCTTCTTCCTCTTCTCCTTGATCTCCAAGCTCTAGGGCTTTTCTAGAGAGAGAAAGTGAGAAAAGAGAGTGAGGGATGAAGTGTGCTGTGAATAGAGAAGGCCCCAAGCCTATATGGTGTTGCTACAATAGCACATAAGTCCCCCAAACCCTAAATATTACACGCCAAAATCGCGATTTGCAATGGAGACCGGTCTGGGATATGGAGATCAGTCCCAGAAAGCCTCAGCCAAACAGTTAAGGACTTAGCCAAATTTTCAGCTTTTTCGCCAATTTTTTTGTATAGGAGACTGGTCCTGGACTTGAGAGACCGGTCCCATAGAGGTCCAGAATTCCAGCATTTTAGGACTTAGCCAAATTTTCAGCTTTTTCACCTTCGGGGTCCGTTTTTGTCCGTTTTCGCTCGTTTGACCTCCGATTCGTTTCAAATCGAACCGAGACTTTGCAAACATGTTTTCGAACACATTTTCATCATCTTTTCATCCGCGCTAACGCCGGATTTAGCTCACGACCCAATATAGCTTTTCGGTTTTCGTTTTCGCGCCTTTGCGCACAAAAACGCCCGATTTTCAGGACTTAGCCGATTTTCAGCTTGTCCACCCTCCGCGCATGGGGAGACCGGTCTCCCCTTTGTAGAGACCGGTCCCCAAGAGTTCCAACTCTGGAATTTTTTCCAGAATTGCAGTTTCGATCTCTCGGGTCCCGTTTTCACTCCAGATGAGTTCTAATACTCATAGAACTCACCCCTAATCACTTTACTCCGGGTCCCGCTCGTTTCCACGAAACTCGGCATGCTTCACGAGGAATCGATATGCTACATCAGTTGTAGACAAATCTCCTTCCAACCGTAGCCACTCAACAACCCTATTGCACACCCACGATTGTGTTGCTACTTTGTTCCGACACCTATTGGCCGACGTGCATGTGTGCTCTCCTTGTAAAGTCTTCACCTATCACATAAATGGTAGTTAAACACATTTTAGTAACTTTCATTTATAAATGAATGCTAGCTAGTAAAAGTACATTAAAAATGAAAAGTGAAAATAGGATAATGTTGGTATTACCTGAAAAACTAAACAATCTTGAAGTCTAGATGCATGGATTCGCCACTTGCAATTAGAATTTGCGCACGTTGCAGTTACCCTCAAAATATCACTTTTTTGTAGGTTATACTCAAATTCATTTAGTAGGGCAAAATGAGTCAATGCATCTCTAAATTCGGCTACATTAGGATATTTTGCTCCTACTTCCATAATAGGATTATTCACATCATATGAAAATGATTCAACATGATCCATATTGTCCTCTAATTCAGATTCATCATTTTTAAGACCACGAAAGCTATTTCACTTAACACTGCATCTGATTCACCAACTGCTTCTTCACCAATATTTACACCTATCTTCACCAACCATTTCAGCTGGTTCTTCACCAACACCATCACCAACTGCTTCAGCTGGTTCTTCACCAACATCTTCACCTTCACACTCAGCTGGTTCTTCACCAACACCATAAGCTGGTTCTTCACCAACACCTTCCCATTCACCAACACATTCACCTTCATCAACACCAACTCCTTCACCTTCACCAATATTGACCTATTGTGTCGAAGTGTTGGCACCATTATAGTTTAATGGAATACCTTGTGACTGAATGGTTATAAAGATTTCTGCCTCCTTCATATCATTATACATAGTAAATATAGCCATCCTGCTTAGATAATACTTGAATGAATTTCTTTGGCTTAACATTTCTTGCTATATACCATACACCAATATTCTCTGTAACACCCCAATCCCGTAGTGATCGTACAACTCGACAAAATTCATTAAGATTGTAACCATCAAGGTCTATCATCAACGAATGTTTCATACCATCACAATATCTGAGTCCACATGCAGTTTTGACTGTTTTAAAATACCCAGAATAATTGAACTTTACTTGAAAAAAACCATTCTCCTCCATATTTGTTATCAAACTGCCACTAGAGAGAAAAAAAAAAAAACATTGTGACTGCTCGGATGATTCAGGCCAAATATGCTCTATGAAAATATAACAATAATTATATACATCTAACTTGGATAATTCAAGCCAAATATTACATATTTCCCAAAAATATATTGTATTACTGCTTCATGAGACCAAAATTGTGTTAAAATTAACCTAAAATATAAGAAATTGTTCCTAAACTAACAATGTTGTGCATTCACCTTGCTCTCCTTCGAAACAGAGGAGCAATACACCTTGTTGATGAATATGATTGAAAAAACCCTAGTAATGGTAGACCTAAAGCTAGCATAAGGGAGTGAAAGAGAGGAAGAGGATGAGAAAGATAATGTGACGCACTGAGCTTTCGCAAATAGCAAGGTTCGAGTGTTGGATGTGAGATCTGAGCTTTTCCAGATTTTCTGGAGGGTCGTTGACTGTGTTCCGACCTATGGCACGTGTACCGAGGTTAGTGGATGAATCCCAAGCACTAAAGTCCAAAAAGTTGGATTTTAGGATGCTCGTTTGCTCCGGTCGGATTCTTTAAGGTACGAAAGTTCTTTGTCGTGAATTGTTGCTAAACGCCGTACGGGGAGGATTCTGCCGTACGGTATGGGAGAGTGGGACACCAACCCGAGCCTCGGGTTTGGTTGTTGCGAGTGCACCGTACGACTTGGCTTGTATACTGCGGCGCTTTCGAAATTCAAGCTGCAGGACTGTTTTTGCGTTTGTGCACCCCTTTATGGCACCAAAGCCCTTAGGGCTTTCCTCTTTGTGCTGTGGACGTGAGAGGGAGAGAGGTAAGAGCTCCTCTCTTTTTTCCCTTTTCCCTTTTGAGTTTTGGGTGGTTTCTTTGAGGATTGATCACTCTCCTTCTCTCTTTTGGCCTCTTGGTGCATGTTCCACCATGGATGAAGCTTGGAGCTTGAAGTTGGTGCTTGGTTGTGGGTAGAACTTCAAGCCTTGAGGATTTTGGAGCTAGAAGAAAGCTTCAAAGAGGTAAATAACATACTTCTTTCCTCTAGTTTCGAGTTTTGTGCTCTCTTTTGGTAGAAACCCTAGTTTTGGGATTCTAGGGTTAGAATTGGGGATTTTCGATTTGGAGCTTTTAGAACCTAATTGATGGGTGCAGAACTCTCTATTAGGTTAGATTTGAAGATCCATTGGGTCGATTTGAGCTTTGGACAAGATCTTCTTGATCAAAGGTAATTTCCACCTCTTTTCTATGTGAATTTTGGTGAAGTTTGTTAGATGTTTATTTGAAACTTGTATCCCTTCAAATATTTATCTTAGGGTACTAGAAGCTTGGGGGGCAACTTTGTTCGACTAGTCGAACAGGATTCGAAGCGTATCCGGTGGGTTTGATCTCACCGAAATGGGTGAACTCTTCCTTTGTCCTCCCTTGGATTTTAGGACTTGTTTATATGTTAACTTATGCTCTTTAAGACATGCTTGAATTTATGAGAACATAAAATGACTATGTTATGTATAGTAGAAATTCTATGCTCTATGTAGTAGAGGAATACTTGTTGCCTTGGGGCATAGTTGACTATAGCTGTGACTATTTGTTTTGCCATCATAAGAAGCATGCTAGAGTATGATTGGTGAGTTGAATCCTTGAGGGTATTTAGTGTTTGGATTACTTTTATAGTATCACACATGTTTACATCATGACACTTGTTAGAGGCAAGTAAATAGAACTTAGTGTTCTTACGTTATGTTTGAGTAGATAAGAGTACTTGGCTTTGTGACTTGGTAAATAAAAGGTGTTGACCTTAAAGCGGATAGTATATCTATAAGATTGAAAATTCTACATGCGTGAGACTTAACACGATTTGCCTTGTATTGGTTGTAGATGAGATAATTGCGAAAATGTATATAAAGCATGATAAAATTAGCATGAGGTTAATTTGATGCAACTATTCTAGTAGTATGACTAGTTTTGGCTATGGTGAGCCCACCTTCGATCTAGGGATCGATAGACGATTCCATGTTTTGGACATGATGAAGTGAAACGTTAAGCCTTCGGGGCATCTTTATGTGAGCTGTTGGTATGTAATATAAGTGATTTAAACTATCTGTATTTTTGATATTTGTACACTCTATAGTAGGAAGGACATGTGCTTTCTAGTATTATGATTCTTATGATTAATTCATAGCTCTCTTGCTTATGGTAATAGTAAATATCTATTCGATAAATAACGGAATTTCATGTCATGAACTCCTTGGAAATCTTGTTTAGTGTAATGATTTATCCCAAGTAGGATAGTGTCATTTGAGTTGTACAAGTTTATACATCATGTGTTTTGGTAGAGACATACCGCCTAGTAGATGTAAACAAGTTGTGACATGTTGAGCTATTTTCCGACTATTGAGTCGATGAGTGAGATTCCAAGTTTTAGACTTGACGACCGAGTATCCCAAATAGGGACCCTATGCTATAATTATGCTTGCTTGCCCTTGTGCTCATTCGCACATGCTTGTGAGGGTCGCTCCCCACAAGCCGGCACTCCGGAGTTAGCCTTGCGACATTAGATCGCCGTGCGGGATTGGGCGCCGAAAGTGGATTGCCGTGTTCTTGTGTCTCCTTTTCTGCGGGGAAAGTCGATTGACCACCACGGGGCCACCTAGGCATGGCACGAGCCGGGATGTTACCTTGGGTACATTCCTTATGGATTGGGTTTGAGACTTGTCTCGACTTAGTACATAGTCATGGTTGGTGCATACGTTGTATTGACAATACTGTGGTAATGAACTTATATCTTTTGGACTAATATGTATGCATTGGTATAGAATCATGGAAAGTATAAAATGTATGCTTGATAGAGAACACTTATTCTTTTGGATTAGTATATATGCTTGGTAGAGAACAACGGATACATAATTTACTTTATGTAGTAATATGAACATTATGGTTGGGCTTGTAAGTAAACGTTAACTTACTCTAATTATGCATGTGAAATGACTTGGACATATGTTTGTGCCATTAAAAGTAGAATATCATGATTATGATAGTTAAACTCATAGTAGAAGCATGAATATGTTTAATTTCGATCTGTTGTATATAATCGCTTCTTACTTCTTTTTAGCGTGCTTATTTTTAGCCTAGTGGAGCATTTCGTTGAGTTCAGTAATTGCCCACTGAGAACTATTTTTAATAGTTCTCACGCCCTCTGTTTGTTGTTAATTTTCAGAGCCATCCGCATCGGGAGTGGCTAGGGATCGAGGCGAGGGGTTTGCGGCTAGCTAGAGCCATACGGAGTTTCTATAGTGACCCGTTGTCATCTTTTCTTTTTGTACTTGTAGAAAAGATGTATTATGTATCTGTTTAGAGTTTTGTATCAGATTTTGGATTTAGTAATCTGTTTATGTATCTTTGTGGATCTTTATGTTAGAACTAGTGGTTTTTATATTACTCGCTCTGATAGCCTGTTAGGATTACTCTCTTTCCTTCCATGTTTTTAGTAGACGCCTTGTGTGCATTGTGTTTGTTTGGTGTACACGGCGGGTCTGTGCACGCGCCGGCGGGCTTCCGCTGGGCCCGGGGCGTGACAGATTAATTTGGTATCAGAGCCTAGGGTTGAGTCTTAGGGGACCTAGCAAGCCTTAGGCCGGTTGGACGCTAAGGGACAGGAACGAGAGAGACGGGGTCTTTGGGACCATTGTGAGCGAAAGTATTGTGATTGGGTCATAATTATAACTCCATAAGTGTTGGAGTTGGATCGAAGTGGACGACATCTATGTCCTTGCAGGATCACGTTGGCGGCCGACAACGTGATATCAAGGAATAGTTGGGAGTCACTTCATTACTTTCGCATGATTGGGATATTGTAATTATGAGTGAGGCTGCGTTGGCATAGGTTGTTTAACCTGTGCTTGTTATGTTTGTTGCAGCTTGTGGCATCGACGACATCCACGATGGCGGCCGAGGCGACTGAGACCGGGAAGCCTGCATCCCCCCGATCCAGCGAGATTCGGGAGTTGAAAGAACAGTTGACAACCTTAGTCGGAGTGGTGGAGCGACAGGCGAGCGTTGTGCTACTTCAGGCTGAAGCCCTACGCCGCCAGGACGAGGGAATCGGACGATTGGAGAATCTGCTGAACCAGCAGACGACTGACCTCAGGAGGCCCCAGGAAGGTTTGGGTCGAGCCTCATTTACGGGTAAGGACGTGGACACCAGAGTGGCAGAGGAGACCACCAAGAGCAAGGAGCTACATGTCGGCGAATCGTCGAAGAAAGTAAATAAGAACCGGGGTCGAGGACGCGGTTCTTTCTACGGGAGAAATCCGCCAAGATATCCCGGAGCGAGCCGTCGCGAGGACGTGGTGCGCCTTAGAAGACCGGATCGTCGCCGGGCCCCGAGTTGTGTGATGCGGTGGTCGTCATTACCGGCGCGGTGCTCGCGGGGCAGGTGCTACTTGTGTGGCCAGGCGGGCCACCTTCGACGGGAATGCCCAAGGAGCGGCAGGACTACTGGAACATTGGCGCCGACGTCGACAAGAGGGACATCTAGTGGAGGTGTGCCCGCAGACCCACGGGAGCTGGATGCGGCGACTGAGAGGGCTACTGCAGGTAGCATGTCTTACGGTGCTTTATGAATTTCTACTGATTGTAATGATTGCATCTTTTGCACCCTTCGATCGGCTATTCGCCGAGTTGTTTACTTTGACTTCTCGCGATGCTTGAGGGTTGATTGAATGGCTGGGTGTGTCATTTTATCACCCTGTCTTGGGAGAGTTTTAAGTGCCAACGAAATGGATTGGCTTGGTTTGTATGGGATGGTTGTGGGTACTGGGTGCCCTTAGCTGTGCGAGCTGAATTGACTCGCCTTGGGGATTTGAGCACTAATAGTGCGCCTTATGGTTGTGATCTCCGCTGGTTGCGATGATTTTCCTCCCTATCTAAAATCAGGTAGTTTGGAGTAGAGTTGGGGCCTAATTGGCCGATGACCGTTGGTTGGTTGAGAATCCTCAAAATGAAGGATATCCCTGGAGTAATGGTTGTTGTTTCCCGACTAAGTCACAAATCGTGAGTTCAGTTGGCGGGAAGTTGGTATCTAGAGTTCAGTTTCGCCGAGGGGCGCTCTCACTTGACGTGAGACCGGTTGAGTTTGTGTTGATTGTGCGTCGACCATCGTGATCTAAATTGAACCACGATCGAGATTTTGGACCCGAGTTGAGGCTCGTTGATTGTTCAATCGACCTTGCGAGTTGATGTACTCTGAATGATTGATTGCAATCTGAGTGTCACCGCTTTGTGTTGGAGTTTGAGGTTGTACCTCAAACGGACGTTGTTGTTGGGTTGAGACATCACGAAAATTCGTGATGTTACCTAAACGTGTAGTGCGCCACCAACGTTAGGGATTTGTGGAATGTTATTCCCAGCCCTTCTGGATGGATTTGTGGGATCGGAGGCTATTGGTCGTGAGTATCTTGTCGAGAATAAGTGAAGACTGACTGCGTCGACGGATGGACGAGACCGAGATATGGAACTCCCATTAATGGGTTGAGCGATTCGAATCTCGAGAGGAATTTACCATGTACCTACCTTTCTTGTCGGTTCTCGCCTAAGGAATTGAGTACGCTGCTTGGAGCAGCGAGAAGAGGTTATGGAATTGATGTTACCGTGGTGGTTAGACGAGAAGCTCGGGTTAGCCCCAATTACAATCTTTGCACAAGATGGATTGATAGAGAACTTCCTAATGAAGTTTGAGTGGATTACTCTCTATCATTTGAGTTGGGATCTATAAATTGTGGACAACTGGAAAACCTAATGCTAAGGAAAGCATTGAGGACGAGGATTTTGAATGATGCTTCACGAGCTACTGAGTGGCTAAGGCCAAGGGTATTGGATCAAGAGAATTCTATTGGAGGTCGAGAAAACTCTTACGTGTTGGTCCACTAATGATTTTAGAGTGGGTGATGAGACTATTACCTCCCTAATGGAATCATGTTTGAGGGGGAAGCATTGTGATGCCATGCCATAGAATGAAACCCAATGATCTTCATTGGTGAGCCATTGGGATGATTTACTTGATCTTTGTTACTGTGGAGTGGAATTGCACTTTTATGCAAACTCTGGATGAGGTTTGATCTTGTGTGGAAGATCATAGTCAGAAACTGATTGACGACCAACTGAACACTCCGGTGGAGTTTCGAAGGATTATTTGACGGGTATAATTTCCAGAATCTTTCATGGATAGTACTAGTATATCCTCCTCGGAAGGATATATGATAGAGTTCCTAGTTTAAAGGCAAACAAGCAGAGCTGGGTTTTCGCCATCGATTTGGTCGAGGAATGTGAGAGTTGGAACTTAGCCTTTGGGAGCTTCCAGATTCTTGTGGACCGGCCGAGAAACTGGTTTAGCCTAGCGCAGTTTGAGATGGGACTTCTTGTTAGGAGCGAGATTCGAGGAGTCACAGCTGGTGATGTCGACTTTTCGTTGGGTCCTTGGAGCCGCGGAATTCTGCGGTGTTTGAGCTTTGGAGCTTTTCGACCTTTTGCGACCTTGGTGTTCTAGGTTGCGCGCTTTGGGAGCGTTCCTGCCCTTCCCATTCGTATGGGTCGGTGCGGTGGATGATTCGTAGTTTCGCGGACGAAACTCCTTTTTAGGAGGGGAGAATGTGACGCACTGAGCTTTCGCAAATAGCAAGGTTCGAGTGTTGGATGTGAGATCTGAGCTTTTCCAGATTTTCTGGAGGGTCGTTGACTGTGTTCCGACCTATGGCACGTGTACCGAGGTTAGTGGATGAATCCCAAGCACTAAAGTCTAAAAAAGTTGGATTTTAGGATGCTCTCGGATTGGGGTGTCCGTAGGTACGGAAAGTTCTTTGTCTGCAAAGAATTGTTGCTATATACGGGGAGGATTCTGTACCGGTATGGGAGGGCTGTGGGACACCAACCCGAGCCTCGGGTTTGGCATTTCGTAGAGTCCGTACCGTCTGAGACTTGGCTTGTAGTACGACCGGCGAAATTCGAAACAGCTGAGGACTGTTTGCGTTTGTGCACCCCTTTAACGACCAAAGCCCTTAGGGCTTTCCTCTTTGTGCTGTGGACGTGAGAGGGAGAGAGGTAAGAGCTCCTCTCTTTTTTCCCTTTTCCCTTTTGAGTTTTGGGTGGTTTCTTTGAGGATTGATCACTCTCCTTCTCTCTTTTGGCCTCTTGGTGCATGTTCCACCATGGATGAAGCTTGGAGCTTGAAGTTGGTGCTTGGTTGTGGGTAGAACTTCAAGCCTTGAGGATTTTGGAGCTAGAAGAAAGCTTCAAAGAGGTAAATAACATACTTCTTTCCTCTAGTTTCGAGTTTTGGGCTCTCTTTTGGTAGAAACCCTAGTTTTGGGATTCTAGGGTTAGAATTGGGGATTTTCGATTTGGAGCTTTTAGAACCTAATTGATGGGTGTAGAACTCTCTATTAGGTTAGATTTGAAGATCCATTGGGTCGATTTGAGCTTTGGACAAGATCTTCTTGATCAAAGGTAATTTCCACCTCTTTTCTATGTGAATTTTGGTGAAGTTTGTTAGATGTTTATTTGAAGCTTGTATCCCTTCAAATATTTATCTTAGGGTACTAGAAGCTTGGGGGGCAACTTCGTTCGACTAGTCGAACAGGATTCGAAGCGTATCCGGTGGGTTTGATCTCACCGAATTGGGTGAACTCTTCCTTTGTCCTCCCTTGGGTTTTAGGACTTGTTTATATGTTAACTTATGCTCTTTAAGACATGCTTGAATTTATGAGAACATAAAATGACTATGTTATGTATAGTAGAAATTCTATGCTCTATGGAGTAGAGGATTACTTGTTGCTTTGGGGCATAGTTGACTATAGCTGTGACTATTTGTTTTGCCATCATAAGAAGCATGCTAGAGTATGATTGGTGAGTTGAATCCTTGAGGGTATTTAGTGTTTGGATTACTTTTATAGTATCACACATGTTTACATCATGACACTTGTTAGAGGCAAGTAAATAGAACTTAGTGTTCTTACGTTATGTTTGAGTAGATAAGAGTACTTGGCTTTGTGACTTGGTAAATAAAAGGTGTTGACCTTAAAGCGGATAGTATATCTATAAGATTGAAAATTCTACATGCGTGAGACTTAACACGATTTGCCTTGTATTGGTTGTAGATGAGATAATTGTGAAAATGTATATAAAGCATGATAAAATTAGCATGAGGTTAATTTGATGCAACTATTCTAGTAGTATGACTAGTTTTGGCTATGGTGAGCCCACCTTCGATCTAGGGATCGATAGACGATTCCATGTTTTGGACATGATGAAGTGAAACGTTAAGCCTTCGGGGCATCTTTATGTGAGCTGTTGGTATGTAATATAAGTGATTTAAACTATCTGTATTTTTGATATTTGTACACTCTATAGTAGGAAGGACATGTGCTTTCTAGTATTATGATTCTTATGATTAATTCATAGCTCTCTTGCTTATGGTAATAGTAAATATCTATTCGATAAATAACGGAATTTCATGTCATGAACTCCTTGGAAATCTTGTTTAGTGTAATGATTTATCCCAAGTAGGATAGTGCCATTTGAGTTGTACAAGTTTATACATCATGTGTTTTGGTAGAGACATACCGCCTAGTAGATGTAAACAAGTTGTGACATGTTGAGCTATTTTCCGACTATTGAGTCGATGAGTGAGATTCCAAGTTTTAGACTTGACCGAGTATCCCAAATAGGGACCCTATGCTATAATTATGCTTGCTTGCCCTTGTGCTCATTCGCACATGCTTGTGAGGGTCGCTCCCCACAAGCCGGCACTCCGGAGTTAGCCTTGCGACATTAGATCGCCGTGCGGGATTGGGCGCCGAAAGTGGATTGCCGTGTTCTTGGGTCTCCTTTTCTGCGGGGAAAGTCGATTGACCACCACGGGGCCACCTAGGCATGGCACGAGCCGGGATGTTACCTTGGGTACATTCCTTATGAATTGGGTTTGAGACTTCTCTCGACTTAGTACATAGTCATGGTTGGTGCATACGTTGTATTGACAATACTGTGGTAATGAACTTATATTTTTTGGACTAATATGTGTGCATTGGTATAGAATCATGGAAAGTATAAAATGTATGCTTGATAGAGAACACTTATTCTTTTGGATTAGTATATATGCTTGGTAGAGAACAACGGATACATAATTTACTTTATGTAGTAATATGAACATTATGGTTGGGCTTGTAAGTAAACGTTAACTTACTCTAATTATGCATGTGAAATGACTTGGACATATGTTTGTGCCATTAAAAGTAGAATATCATGATTATGATAGTTAAACTCGTAGTAGAAGCATGAATATGTTTAATTTCTGTTGTATATAATCGCTTCTTACTTCTTTTTAGCGTGCTTATTTTTAGCCTAGTGGAGCATTTCGCTGAGTTCAGTAATTGCCCACTGGGAACTATTTTTAATAGTTCTCACGCCCTCTGTTTGTTGTTAATTTTCAGAGCCATCCGCATCGGGAGTGGCTAGGGATCGAGGCGAGGGGTTTGCGGCTAGCTAGAGCCATACGGAATTTCTATAGTGACCCGTTGTCATCTTTTCTTTTTGTACTTGTAGAAAAGATGTATTATGTATCTGTTTAGAGTTTTGTATCAGATTCTGGATTAGTACTCTGTTTATATATCTTTGTGGATCTTTATGTTAGAACTAGTGGTTTTTATATTACTCGCTCTGATAGCCTGTTAGGATTACTCTCTTTCCTTCCATGTTTTTAGTAGACGCCTTGTGTGCATTGTGTTTGTTTGGTGTACGGGGTTCGTGCACGCGCGGCGGCTCGCCGGGCCCGGGGCGTGACAGATAAGCAATAAACCTTGTTGATCTGAACCTCGTTGTTGCGCGAGGAAGACGAGCAATAAACCTCCTCGATCGCGGGCGCCCTCCTTCCATCGCGGTCGCTCTCCTCACGCACTCGGGCGGAAATCCTCAGCGGAGATTCCAGTCGCCCTCCTTCCAATCAACTAGGGTTAGGGCCCACCATGGTAGTTAGTTAAGTTCCAATATTCAGAAGAGGGGCAAAATTATCTTTTCACAATATTAACTAAACATGGTTAAGTAGTTTAACTGTAGTTAACCATATTTCACTAACGGGAGATGACGGTAGGGACAAATGTGCATAACTTTAGACTTTTGCAGGGACAACTCACCTAGTTTCGCGTTTGCAGGGGTATATCCGCAATTGCCTATGTTTGCAGGGACATGTATGTAAATTGTTAGTTACGGGGAAGCCCCAAGGATCTATCTAGATTGTATCCGACACCTAGAGGGGGGTGAATAGGTGTATCGGCCAAAAATCACAAATTCTCGAAGCTTTAAAAATAAATGCGGAAATTAAAAACACACCGAGATTTACGTGGGAAAACTCCAACTCGGAGTAAAAAACCCACGGGACCAACACGCGAATAACAATCCACTAAGAGAAAAGATTACAAGGTGATTACCGACTCCACGGACTTAACCTCTCTTAACCTCCTATGAATCTCCGCGCACGCCGCCGCGTTGTCCACGTCCGAGTCCACGAACGCCACGTCCCGAATCCACGAAACGCCTCCACTTCAACTCCACGAAGCCTTGATCACGCCGAATCCACGACGCCCACTCGAATCCACGAGCCAACGATCCGAATCCACGAATAGCCTCCAATCGCGCCGAATCCACGACGCCTCACGCCGAATCCACGACGCCGTTCATGAGAAGCATCATGAGTATGGTGATCCTTCGCTTAGGAGTATCGTAGAAAACCGAAGAAGAAAACTCCAAGTGAAACGTAGATCAAATCGACATATAGATATTCAATACGATATCTCGATTTGACCTAAAAGAGGCTATGATGTAGAAAATAGGTTTTAGATGAATTCCTAGCCTCTAGGGTTTCTCAAACAAGTATTTTCATGAAGCACACGGAGTTAGAGAACCCTAAGAACCTATTTATAGACTTTAGAATCAATTAGATTCGGATTAGAGAAAATTCAGATTTTTTACACATTGTCCCGGAACAAAAACGGGGCCATTACCGGTAATGCAATGGCGGAGGATTTTTCTGCGAAGGGCCATTACCGTAATGGATTGGTGGTCAGAGTATAGCAACCATGCTTGTACCCAGACAGTTCAGTAATGGGTATGATGGCCGTACCCGTAATGGTTCATTCACACGGTAATGGGTATGATGGCTGCATCCGTACAGTTCAGTAATGGGATGGCTGTACCCGTACAGGTTCAGGTACACTTTGTAATTTTTCCAATTTTTGAAAATTACAAAGTTCCAATATAATTTCTAATCCGTTAAACAATGATTTATGATTCTAATGTCTATAACTAAGTATGAATCACCATATTATGAATTAAAAACTTACCTAGACATTGTGATTCACATCGTGAGCCAATTCCCTTTTCTTCGAAGTCTTTGATTCTTCGTTGTTCTTCGATTCGTTCCGATCCTTCAAGATTCCAACTCAATTCACGAAACTTGCCAATACAAAATCCTTAACATAAATAACCCTATATATATATATATATATATATAGAGAGAGAGAGAGAGAGAGAGAGAGAGAGAGAGAGAGAGAGTTGAGCTAGAATGCTATCGATAGCAAAAATCCTCTGTTACCACCCATTTGTTTTCGATGATGGAGCCTCCAAATCGACGATCGGCACCGTTGAACATGATCTATACCACTTAAAGTATTTAGAAACCAAATTTTAAATCTTTTAGACATCATTAGCTGAATGATCAAAGGGTTTCAAAATTTATAATTTTAATGGTAGATACGAGGCGTTTTCTCGTTTAACGGTGTAAAACTATCCAAATCAATTGAATTTTCATTAGAAAATTCTTTAAACTGTTTAGAACAAGATCTATACTCTCAATCTTGATTATAAAATTCCTATCATCACTTTTTAGAGGATATTCATTTGTTGCCGTTCATTTTTTACGCCCCTTTGATGGACAAGAGAACAATATCGAAAAAGTATGAAATTTGATTTGGATACTTCAAGTGGTGTAGATCATTTTCAATCTGCACCGATCGTCGATTTAGAGGCTCCATCATCGAAAACAAATGGGTGGCAAAGAAGGGTTTTTGCTATCGATAGTATTCTAGCTCAACTCTCTCTCTCTCTCTCTCTCTCTCTCTCTCTCTCTCTATATATATATATATATATATATATATATATATATATATATATATATATAATATAAAATTAGGCTGGAATACTATTAATAGTAAAACGCTCTTTTTGCTATCAAGTTTTTAACCCTTGGATGAAAAATTGTAGGGTCAGGATGATATTAGTCAGTTAGAGTTGAGTGGCCCCCCCTAGGGTTGAGTGGTCCCCACGGGCTATAGTACTTAATCCAATGACTAAAAATAATGAAAAGAGTTGATCCAAAGGCTAAAAAATTGGTAGCAACAATGGGATTTTGCTACTAATAGTATCCAACTCTCTCTCTCTCTCTCTCTCTCTCTCTCTCTCTCTCTCTCTCTATATATATATATATATATATATATATATATATATATATATATATATATATATATATATATATATAACTAGCCTACTATACTATCGGTAGCACGGAGCTCTCCGTGCTACCGAGTTGTTTTCGATGATGCAGCTTCCAAATCGATGATCGGCTCCTTTAGACTTGATCTACATTATTAAAAGTATATAGAAACTAAATTTTATAATTTTTCGATATCATTACCTATCAAACAAGTAGTCTAAAATTGAACGGCGGAGGAGGAGCCATTCATTTCCCCTCTTCTCCCCTCCCTTCCCCACCACCACGCTCCCATAACCTTAACCCTAACCCTTCTCCGCCTTCTCCTCCTCCGCCGCCGCTTCCGCCGCATCTGTCTTCTTCTTCTTCCTCCTCCGCTGATCGCTTCCGCGGCCTCGGGACCTCAGCCGTGACGAGCACGCACACACGCACGCACCACACAGGAGGTGCTGTCCGTTCGGCGCCTGATCGGCGTCCCCGTACCGGACGAAATTGGTAGCGGTCTCGGGGCGTGACAGCACCACTCAACTTTAGGAGACCACTATGTATCTCAAAAAATACGCGAAAAGTATTTATATACGAGGGGCGTTTTGGTCAGGCGGTTGAAAAATTGGCCCAAATATATAAAAAGGAAAAAGGAAGCCTTTTTTTTTTTGCAAAAAACGCAAAACCAGTGGATTTTTTATGCAAATTGGTAAAATGGCGTGAAAAATTATAAGCGAAAAACGAATGCAAGCTGAAGGGGGAGAGAGAAGCAAAGCGAAGAGGAGCCCTTCCTTTTCCCTCTTCTCCCTTTCCTTCCCCACCACCACGCTCCCAAAACCCTAACCCTAACCCTTCTTCGCCTCCTCCTCCTCCGCCGCCGTCGCCGCCGCCTCTGTCTTCTTCTTCTTTCTCCTCCGCTGATCGCCTCCGCGGCTGTAACATACTGGACTTGCGCAAATTGTGGAGTTCGAGTATTTGAATTGTGTTGGAGCTTTTCCAGTTTTTCTGGAGGGTCGTTGACTGTGTTCCGACCTATGGCACGAGCACCGAGGTTAGTGGATGAATTTCACGCACTAAAGTCCAAAAAGTTGGATTTTAGGTTGCTCTCGGGTTTGACTCTGGAGGGCTTGTACCGGTACAGCCATGGTTGCTATACCGGTACAGCCATTGTTGCTATACCGGTACAGGGTGGATTAAATGCCGGTATGGGATAAGGACGGACCAAACCCGAGCCTCGGGTTTGGGCACATTTCGCAGTGCATGCCGGTATGGGATGGCTTGTCTGTACGGCTGGCGGCAGATTTAAAGCTGCAGGGGTGTTTTAGCATTTTGTTGCTTCTATTAGTGTACCACACACCCCTAGGGCTCCTTTTGAGCACCCTCATTGCAGCAAGGAGGTGAGAGGAGCTTCTCTCTCTGCTCCCTTGTGTTTTATAGAGTTTTCGTTGGATTTTTAGAGGATTAACCCTCTCTTTTGCTCTATTTTGCTTGGTAGAGCATATCCCACCATTGTTGGAGCTTGGAGCTTGGTGGTTGGAGCTTTGTGGTGGATCAAGCTTCAAGCCTAGGACTTTTTGAGCTTGGTTTTGAGCTTCTTAGAGGTATGTGTTTGATCTCCTTCCTCTAGTTTCGGTTTTAGTAGGTTTTTGTGAGATGAAACCCTAGAATGGGATTCTAGGGTTAGGATTTGGGGATTTTCGATTTAGGGCCTTTGGGACCTAATTGATGGGTTTAGAACTTTGATTTAGGTTGGATTAGAAGGACTCTAACTCCCATTTGGAGATCGAGAGAGTTTCCTTCGCACTCGGTGAGTTTTCTCCAACCTTTTGTGGAATTTCTTAAAGTGTGAACTCATGGTTCAACTTCTTAGCTTGTAACTTCTAGGGTGTGCTTCTTAGGACTCAAGGAGTGATTATCGAAGCTTCGTTAGCGGTTCGGAGCAACGCTACTCGCACTTGGTGGGTTTGGCTTCATGAGCATAGGGGCAAATGGCTCCTAAGTGCTTATTCGGTTTGGTTTAATTATTTTGAATGCATATTCATGCTAAATAGATTTATTATGAATTTTGAATCACTTAAAATGCATGCCGTATGTATGATAAAATTTTCACTCTATATAGTAGAGCTATCTGGGTTAAATTGCATGCATGTGGGGGTGGTTCTTGTGGGCGCCTGGGAGTGTGCCATTTATGGTGATTATAGCTTATATAATGTTAATTGTGAACATTAAACTTGTGTTGGAACTTAGAAAAGCTTAAGTGTCATCAAGCGGCACTTAACTTAGAAAACTATGAAACTGCAACATAGAGACTTGACATAGGCCACCTGGACATCTATTATTTCCATGTAGAGACATGATGACATAGAGATAGGCCTTTTGGACACTTGTATATTCCATGTTAGAGACATGATGATTTGGGACATATGACGAGTTTTGTGACTATATGCCATTGTGCTCATTCGCACATGCTTGTGAGGGTCGCTCCCTACAAGCCGGCACTCCGGAGTTGGCCAACGCGTTTCATGTATTCGCCTTGCGGGATTGGGCGCCGAAGTGGATTGCCGTGGGACAGTCTCATTCCTAGGGTGGGAATGTTGACTACTACGGGGCCATTAGGCTCGGCATTTGGGCTAGGCAGCCTTCGGGTGGGCATCGGCCATATCGCCTTCGGGTTAATCTTATTGTACTTAAACTTAATGTAGTTTAAAGAAAACTGTGGACTTGGACTAGAATAGTAAACTTTAACACTTTACTATCATTTGTGGGCATTGGGAACTTGACTAGAATAGTAAACTTTAACACTTTACTATCATTGGTGGATATTGTGGATTTGACTAGAATAGTAAACTTTAATCTTTTACTATTAAATTGGGAACATTGTACTAGTAGTTGTGCTTACTAATCATGCTTAGAATAGTCGTTTGCTTAAGCTTATTTATGCTAAGTAGAGACATCATGTTTAGTAGCTTACATGTTTAGTAGCTTACATGTTTAGTAGCTTACACGTTTACTTGTTTATATATTACCCATTTACTCGTTTTTGTTTTGGGCCTAGTGGAGCATGCAACTGAAGTCAGTAATTGCCCACTGGGAACTATTATGTAATAGTTCTCACGCCCCCTGTTTCATATGTGTTTCAGAGCCTTCGGCACCGGCGGAGGCAAGGGATCGCGGCAAGGGAGTCGCCTAGTTAGCTAGCTGCTTTGCCACTACCGTTTAGGTGGTTTTTCCTCTCTTTTGTGTTTTGTGAGAGAGCGACTTTTGTATCCATTTATAGAGACCACCATGTATTATGTTAGTTTTTACTTTGGGATCTTTGGTTGTACCCCTTTTTATAGTTCTTAGTGGAATCTTGGTATTTTTATTTATCTACTTCTTATATGCTTATTAGTTTAGAATTCTAGTTGTTATACTGCTCTGATGCTTCTAGATTCTTCTTATCTTTGTGGTTAATTATCGTTTTTGTTAGACGCCTTGTATGTTGTAGACATACGGCGGGTCTGGGCACGCGCCGGGCGGGCTTCCGCTAGGTCCCGGGGCGTGACAGCGGCCTCGGGACCTCAGCCGTGACGAGCACGCACACACACACACGCACGCAAGCACACATGCGCACACACACACACGCGCACGCACAAACACACGCACGCACACACACACACACACGCAAACACACACGCCCACACACACGCACGCACGCATGCGCACGCACACGCACACGCCACACACGCGCGCACACACACGCACACGCACACGCAACGCACACGCACACACGCACACGAACACGCACACACACACACACACATGCACACGGACACACACGCACACGCACATACACGCACGCACGCACACGCACACATACACGACACACACGCACACGCGCGCACACACACGAGACATATTTATATATATAGAGAGTCCGGCTACTATGCACACACACACACACAAACAAACACACACACACACACGAAATATATATATATAGAGTCCGGCTACTATGTTATTAATAGCACGAAGCACTTGGTGCTACCAAGTTTTTCGCCAGATTAGATCTACCCTTTTGATCATTTTCACCCGTTAGATCATACTATTCAACGAACTACTCACTCAACCCTAGGGTGCCCACATCATCCTAACCGCACATTTCTTAATCCAATGGTCGAAAACTTGGTAGCACCAATGACTTGGTGCTATTAATAGTATATTAGCCTAGTTATATATATATATATATATATATATATATATATATATATATATATATATATATATATATATATATATATATATATGGAGTAGGTCTTGTGTGCTATTAGGAGCACGGAGCCCTCCGTGCTCCTAAGTCGTTTTGATGATGGAGCTTAATCGACGATCGGCTCGTTAGACTTGATCTAGCGTATTTGAAGTTTCTAGTAAATAATTTTTGCAATTTTTTGATATCATTTACCTAACAATCGAAAGAATTCAAAATCAATAATTTTTAACTGAAAATAAAAATTCTATAAAAAGTGGTGATATAGCACTAAAATTTTCAATCAAAAATATTGATCTTGTTCTAGATAGTATAAAGAATTTTGTATCAAAATTTCATCTGATTTGAATACTCCTACACCGTTAAACTTGAAAATGGCGAATATCAACCATTAAAAATGATTGATTTTGAATCCTTTTGATCACTATGTAAATGATATCAAAAAATCGTAAAAATTATTTTCTAGAAATTTTAAATACGCTAGATCAAGTCCAACGGAGCCGATTGTCGATTCGGAAGCTCCATCATCGAAAACGGCTTAGAAGCACGAAAGGCTCCGTGCTCCTAATAGCACACAAGACCTACTCTTTATATATATATATATATATATATAGAGAGAGAGAGAGAGAGAGAGAGAGAGAGAGAGAGAGAGAGAGAGAGAGAGAGAGAGAGAGAGAGAATTAGGTGGAATACTATTAATAGTAATACGCTCATTTTGCTATCGAGTTTTAACCCTTGGATGAAAAATTGTAGGTTCGGGATGATATTAGTCTTTTAGAGTTGAGTGGTCCCCTAGGGTTGAGTGGTCCCCACTGGGTTATAGTACTTAATCCAATGACTAAAAATAATGAAAAGAGTTGATCCAAAGGGTAAAAAACTGGTAGCAATAATGGGATTTTGCTAGTCTGTTAGAGTTGAGTGCTCCCCTAGGGTTAAGTGGTCCCCACTGGGTTATAATACTTAATCCAATGACTAAAAATAACAAAAAGAGTTGATCCAAAGTCTAAAAACTGTAGCAACAATGGGATATTACTACTAATAGTAGCCATCAAACTCTCTCTCTCTCTCTCTCTCTCTCTCTCTCTCTCTCTATATATATATATAGGCTTGGGCTACTATCATATTAATAGGATAGGAGCACTTGTCCTATCAAGTTTTTAACCCTTGGATGAGAAATTGTAGGGTTAGGATGATATTAGTCGGTTAGAGTTAAATGGTCCCCCTAGGGTTGACTGGTCCCCATTTGGTTTATAGTATTTAATCCAATGGTTAGAAATGATGAAAAAATTGATCCAAAGGCTAAAAAGCGATAGGACAAGTGCTCCTATCCTATTAAAAGGATAGTAAGCGGGACTCTATATATATATATATATATATATATATATATATGGGGCAATTGCTTATATACCCCCGAAAAGTTCCCGATTTTTCGATTTACCCTCTTAGAAGGCTAATATTGAAAATACCCTCCTACGTTCCAACCTATTTCTAATATACCCTTAGAGTTAAAATCATTAAGTAACTCTGTTATTTACGTAAAATTACAATTTTGCCCTTTTCAAATATACCTTCTACCATCACCGTCTTTCTTATTTGCCCTTAAAGTCAAGGGCACAAAAGTATTTCGACTTTTGGTTTTTTCCAATATACCCTCTACCTAAGACCAACCTTTCTTATTTGCCCTTAAGTTAAGGGCAAAATTGGTATTTTAATTTTTTTAAGCGTGGTAGATATTTAACTCACGTTTAACCCGCATTAACTTAACGGAGATAAGCTGGGGTATTTTGCAATAACGTGGAACGTATAAGGGCACTTTAGAAAGAAAAAAAAATAGGGGTAGATTGGATATTTTCGACGCATGAGGGGTATATAGGCAATTATCCCGATATATATATATATATATATATATATATATATATATATATATATATATATATATATATATATATATATATATATATATAACTAGGCTAATATACTATTAATAGCACCAAGTCATTGGTGCTACCAAGTTTTTGACCATTTGATTAAGAAATGTGGGGTTAGGATGATGTGAGCCCCCTAGGTTTGAGTGAGTGGTTTGTTGAATAGTATGATCTAACGGATGAAAATGATCAAAAGGGTAGATCTAACGGCGAAAAATTTGGCGGCACCAAGTGCTTCGTGCCATTAATAACATAGTAATAGGGACTATATATATATATATATATATATATATATATATATATATATATATATATATGTAGTCCTACTGGTATGCTATTAATAAAGACGACGAACTTGGTGCTAGTAAATTTTCTACCATTGGATTATCCCCTTTGATTAATTTTACCCGTTAGATTATACTATTCAACCAACCACCCACTAAACCCTACGGGGCCCACATCATCCTAGCCGCACATCTTTTAATCCAAGGGTAGAAAACTTACTAGCACCAAGTCATTTGTGCTATTAATAGTATTCCAGCCTAGTTCTATATATATATATATATATATATATATATATGTTTGTGTGTGTGTGTGCGCATAGTAGCCGGACTCTATATATATATATGTCTGTGTGTGTGTGTGCGGTGTGCGTGTGTGTGTGCGTGTGTGTGCGTTTGTGCGTGCATGTGTGCGTGCGCGTGCGCGTGTGCGTGTGCGTGTGCGTGTGTGTCACGCCCCGGGGTTTTCTTGTAGTTAAAACATAGCGAATTTTTTTTTTTATTTTTAAACTTGACTCCCCAGGGAATGCCAGATCCGCCACAAATACAGGAAATCTACTGTTCACGCGGACAGTGTCTCACCTGTATTTGCACGGCGTCGCACAAGTACAAGATATAACCAGGTACAACCACAACAAATGAATATAAAATATCTAATCATTTATATATTCATACACCATTCACCACAGATGCACATTTATGATTTAAACATAAAACCAAAGAAAACCTTTTGAAAACTGTTCCCTATACGGAAACTTTTATCTTTTAAAACTCGCTACCACGAGGGGTAGAAAAAATCATTTTCATTTTATAGAAATCCATAACTTCTTTATTTAATTTAATACCATATGAATTCAAATAAAGCAAACGAACTGAACCATAGAGTGACAAAGCTATAACAACATACGTAAAGGGTAGAAACTAAACCAAGTACACTGGGTCGGTAGCTCTATCGACCGCTACGAACGTATCTCACGTTCCGTCTCAACTCTCACCGCCCGCGATACCTGAAAAATAGTGGGGAGGTGAGAACATGTAAACATGTCTCCCTCCCAGTGGGTACCGCAAGCCGACGTGGGCGAGGGGTACTCACCGGATCAGGAAGAGGCGAACAACAACATGGATAAGTGAAATACTAACTACAGTAGCAACAAAATACATGAATAGGATGTATAAGAACAACTACCGCTACTGTACAGAAGAACATAGAGCATATATGGGTAACAAACTATAGTAGCAAGACAAGTATACGGAAGAAACTGTAAGTATGCATACAACAAAACTATAGTAGCACAACAAGTGTAAAAAAAGAACTGAAAGTATGCAAGCAACAACCGCTACTATAGCTATATGCGTCAACCGGACAAGAAGTCCAAATACACCCAATCTGAACCGGCCGTATTGGTACCCAACACCTCAGGCCATGCCACATCTGCTCTAACAGGAACCAGCCATATCGGTACCCAACACCTCGGGCTGAAAGCATGTAACCTCTCTTGGGGCTCACGGGTTGACACAAGCAACCACTTTTCCGGAAAAGAACACCCTCTTGCGGTGGCCAAACCGCTGGTGTTCGTGAAATGCGTACGAGCAGTGGCGATCGATGCGGATATGCTCAATAGTCAACCGTCGGCAACTAGTCGACAATCTCTGCCCCTCGGGGCTAACCGACCAACAGGTCATCGAACTGTAAGGAAGCACAAGAACCGACCACTCAGGTCAACTAGGATGGAATAACTCAACACCCTCTCAACTGTATGCAAGTACGACTCACGAAATACAAAAATCGACCACTCAGTTCAACTAACAAATATGCATAACAAACCGACGAATAGGTCACCTGTGTATCTATAGAATCCAAAACTACCGTCAGCCACTAGCCGACAATCCAACCCCTCAGGGTACACCGACCTTATAGGTCATCACTCGACAAAAGTCATAGAACTGATGAAATAGGTCACACAAATGAGATATAGGAACCGACCAACTAGGTCACTGATACGAAGTACAAGAACCGACCAAGTAGGTCACTGATACGAAGTACGAGAACTGATCAACTAGGTCACTGATACGAAGTACGAGAACCGACTAGGTCATAGTCTCACAGATAGTCACGAAACCGCTCTACTCTAAACATGATATAGGATATGTAGAATAAGCAAGTAGAGCAATAATGAAATATGGTATCGCACATAGATAAACTACTCTACTCCTACACATGATACTAAGCATGGAAATATCTGAGTAGAGCATAATGAAAACAATATGGGTGCAAGGCTCAATATATAAAGTAATAACAATAACAGGAGAACAAAGGTAAGAAACCGTCACGGAGCTTGCACCACTGTACCGACGTCAGATCGAAGTACCCACCTGAATAACTGTCGCGTCGTTTCCCGATCGCAAAGATCGTAAACCGGACCTACGGAGGGTCCACCGGGTTAGTGTCTAACCCACAAATGATAGAACACTAAACACATAACTCCACAACCAAAACCACGGAATCGGTTTCCCAAAACCGATTACCGTAACCCGCCGGAAGTCCCGTAAACCGCACCGGGACTTCGCCGGGACCCACGAACTGTCCCAAAACACACCAACTCGTGTCACGAGTCACCCGCCGCCACAAAACACTCCGATTTGGATGTTTTGGCAGCAAACACAAGATAACGCTACAACACAATTATCGTCGAATAATTGTACGAATACGGGTTCCCGGAATTGTCTATATCGGCGTGCCGGAGGCTGTGCTCACCTTTCGGAGCACGTCCGGCCACTGTGGCATGCGCATGAGCGACGCTAAATTTAGCTAAACAGCGCGCAGTCGGCGAAAAACGCACCGAACAGCGATCACCGTGCTCACCCCCGGAGGCATCGGAACAGCCTCGAATCGCCGGAGAAATGCGCGCAAACTCGTAACAGCAGCGAAACAGGCTCAAACGGAGCGACATCGCCGAAACAGCTGATCGGGACCTTTCCGACTGAAACCAAGTTGAGCACGGTGATCAGCGATGAGTCCTGGTCATCGTGCTCCCTTACGTCAGGATCGGAAAGCCTCGGGGAGCACAGAACAGCAACCCGACAAAAGAAAGCCTCAATTCGGGCTTGGCCGGAGCAAAGTTGCTCCGGCCGGCTTCCGACGGCACGACGGCGCACCCGCGGGTCAGAGGTGGGTACGGGGGATGGGAGGAAAGCGATGCTCACATCGAATGACGGCGGAGAGCGGCGGAGGCGGCGGGTAATGATGCCCTAGCCACCAAACCCGTGGGGAGCAAGATTCAGATCCGGCCGGCGGGGAGCTCCGGCGGCGGGGTCGTCGGCGGTCGACGAGTGCGGCCGGCCAGGTAGAGCCGATGCTCACGCCGGCCGGCGGCGGTAGGCGGCCGCGGGCGGCGCCGGGTGTGACTCGGCCCGCACAGCGTGCGGCCGCAGGAAGAGGAGCGGCGGTCGGCGGCCACGGGGACGGCTGGGAAGCTTTGGGCGACGACGAGGGTCGTCGGAGAACGGAAGGCGGCCCGACCAATGTAAGGCGGCGGCGGCGCGAAAGCGGCGCGGCCCTTGCCTCGTCCCGAGCTTCTCAAGTGCGGTCGCAGAGAAGCAATGGCGGCGGCGACGCCAACAGAACGGTGGGGACGGCGAGCACGGGATCGCCGACGGTAGAAGGACGGCGGCGCCCGGATCCGGGAGGCCGTAGCACGTGGATCGCGAGCTAGATTAAGCTCGGCCCAGACGACTCACCCACCCGCAGAATGCCCAAGCGGCGGCGGTGGCGGCGCGGCGGTGGTCGGAGACGACGGTGGCCGGCGCGGGAGGGCCGTCGGAGGCCCAGGGAGGTCATGATGTCTGTCTTGAGCGACGGCGGCGCAAGAAGAGAGAGATCATGCCGGTTCGGTCCCAAATCTGCCGAGGTTGGTCACGAGCGCTCACGCCGGCGGCGCGCGAAGCTGGCGGCGGCCGGTGGGGACATTCACCGGAGATCAGGGCGACGTCGGCACTAAGAGAAAAGAGGCAAGGTAGCCTCGGCCTGGGCTCCAACCCGAGAGAAAGTGGGAGAGAGTTGGAGAGGGAGGAAGATGATGGGAATTCCGGCGGCTGGGGGTGGTCGCCGGGGGCGGGGGCGTGCGCACGGGTAGGGTAAGGCTCCTTTAGGGCGGCTAGGGTTAGTTCGGGCTAGGGTTAGGGTTAGATGAAAGGAAACCCTAGAAGTGCTATATGTATATACATAGCACAAATGCGTAAATGTCCACCAAACCTCAGTATTTAATACTGGGTCCCTCACAGCACGTGTAAAACGCATGAATACCCTTCCACGTACGATCTCACGCAAAACGATACATAAAATGTCGCAACTTTTGCGAAAATACCGTTTTGCCCTCACCGACCTCTCCTCGATCAACGCGCAATCTCCGCAGATCCGTCCATCAGATTTACGAACGGATCGCACCAGTGCGATCAGCACGACGGAGACAACAAACCTGTGATTTTGGTTTGTCTCGATCGGTCACGGATTCACGAAGAAACCCGTCCGCTCTCCGACTAACCCAAATATTACACATATATCGATGTGTAAACTCGCAAAACCTTAATTTTGCGTCTGAATTCAGCCTCCCTACCACCAGTAGGGACCTCAAACGTACTTCACCCAACTCCAGGTCACGAGCATGAAGCACGAGGGGTTTTGCAATGCAAGAACAGCAAAGAGCGAAAACCCTCTTTTCGATAAAATTCCTTTTTTTCAAAAATCGTGGATCGGATCTGAAATCTGTCGGTGCCATTGGTTCCAGAATGACTGAACCGATCAGAGCGAGCTATTGGATCGCTATGAACGGAGTCCGATACGCGCCAGAAGCCAACTCTACTCCGTGGCTTCACCGAAAAATCGGGTTACTATTCACTTTAAGTGAAAACTAATAATCGCGTATCTTCTCCATTTTAGCTCATTTTCTCCTGAAACTTGACGAGTGTTCATGTAATTAAATTACACACAGGAAAATCGTGAACGGAGAGTCACTACAAAAAAGTAGTGCATTTGTTACGGATTTGAATTTCGTATTTCACCAAAAAAGCTTTTAGTTACAAAACAAAAAAAAAATTTGTCACAAAAGGTAAGAGATTGAGACTTAAACCCACAACCTTAACAAATCATTCTTTTCTCTTAACCACTGTACCACAAATAATGTTTATAAAAATGCCAATACTTTTATTATTTATTCGAATTTACACGTTATATTTTAAGTTCCCAATCCGAACCTAATACCACTAACATACCCAGACTTTTTTTTCCTCCCAAACCCTTCCCATTCGTATCCATCTCTTGTTCCTGTCGAGATCTCCGGCGATCGTCGCCGGAGAGATCTCCGGCGATCTGAATTTGTGTTCTCTGATTCACTCTATATGAATATTCTAAATATTATTTGGGTGCAAAATTTATGGCTTGTCCCGCCCCGGGACCCGCTACCAATTTGGTCCAGTTCGGGCGCGTTGAACAGACGCCAGACGGACAGCACCTCCCCTGCCCGCCTAAGGCTAACAGCAAGATTGTGTACAACAAGTGCCCAGAATAACTTGATACAACATACACAATCATACGCCAAAGAGCACAACTAGTTGCCAATCACACGAGAGCAAGCATCACAAGTAATCAACAAGTGAAAAAGAGAGATAACTTACCTATTAAATTCATTCAGTTCGAAGTCTTTATACACTGAATCTTTGACAACACATAAGTGGCATACATATCAAAACCTCACCACCTATACAAGATCTACTCTCAAAAGTAAAGGTACAACTAATGAAGTAGGAAAGGTAACTAATACTACCACTAGGGCGCCAAGCCCTTGCAGCGATCCTCACCCGGCGTCGACGAACCAGGACCTGAAATAGAGTGGGGTGAGAACTATCTTCCATAGTTCCCAGTGGGTTCGGCCTCCGACTCCGCCGGTCTCCCCACTAGGTCCAAGGAGGCAAAACTAGACAATAGATGGTAATACTAATAACTGAAAGCTGTAAAAGTACTGTAAAGTAAATGCAATATCTACTATGCCTCAAATCTAAAATATATATATACATGCAACTCATAGTAAGGGTAACTATTGCACCACTATGCTCAATAATTCACAATTCCCTTGAATACCCAATCCACTTGGCGTGCCCAAGGGCTTGCCACACTCTCGCGTCCCTTGCCTCGACGACGAGGAGTCTAAACTGCTCAACTCGCCCGAGGCCGTCTGTGGATAGCTAGCCGCTGCCGGCCAAGCCGCTACTACCATAGCCTGTACCTAGTACTCCGGAGTGCACGTCCCGTGTGGAGCGACCACCACGAGGATAAAACAGACAACGCGAGCACGGTCCAATCCTCGCCCACGGAGGATACCCTAGCTAATAGGGATGTCATCACACTTGTTTTCGACTCTATAGCATTCACACTAATTAATGCCACTCGTTCATGTTTACTAGGTGCCACTCGTTCATGTTTCAGATCACTCTACTATATCACATACTAGTAGCTCTCATCTCACCTTACACCTAGTTCTCATGCATACTAAGTTTGAAAGCATAAAGTGTAACATACTGGACTTGCGCATATTGCGGAGTTCGAGTATTTTTGACTTGAGTTCGGAGCCTTTCCACTTTTCTGGAGGGTCGTTGACTGTGTTCCGACCTATGGCACGTGTACCGATGCTAGCGGTTGAATCCCAAGCACTAAAGTCCAAAAAGTTGAATTTTAGGTTGCTCTCGTGGCTCCGTGGACTTATTAAGAAAAAAAAGTTCTTTGCACGCATAGCAATTGTTGCTATACCCAGACAGGTGGATTCTCAGACTGCATGGGATGGTCCGATGGACACCAACCCGAATCTCGGGTTTGGTCGTTTCGCAGTCCGTACGTACGTATCCGGCTTGTACGATGCGATTTCGAGCAGTTTAAACTGAAGGGGTGTTTTAGCATTTTGTTGCTTCTATTAGTGTACCCCATCACCCTAGGGCTCCATTTGAGCACCCCCACTGCAGCAAAGAGGTAGGAGGAGCTTCTCTCTCTACTCCTTTGCATTTCTAGGGTTTTGGTTGGTTTTTTCTTAGGATTAAACCCTCTCTTTTGCTCTTTTTGCTTGGTAGAGCCCTCCTCACCATTGTTGGAGCTTGGAGCTTACCTTTTGGAGCTTGGTGGAGGATCAAACTTCAAGCCTAGAGCATTTTGAGCTTGGATTGGAGCTTCTTAGAGGTATGTGGATGTATTCCTTCCTCTAGATTCGATTTTTGTGGCATTTTGTGAGATGAAACCCTAGATATTGGACTGTCACGCCCCGGGGTCGGCAGGACCTTCCCCAACGCGTGCCCAGACCCGCCATATGTCAACACATACAAGGCGTCTACTAAAAACAGCGGAAATAAAAACATACAATAGGCTAAAACTATAGATATCAGAGCAACATACAGCTAGCCCTATCGACAAGTAGAGAGTAGATAGACTAAAACATAAAGAGACTAACAACATAACCAAAAGTACATAAGGTTAATACAACACTGCCTCAAAATGTGGTGGTCTCTCTAAATACAGGAACACTCACAACCTCTCTAAACAACATGAAATAGAGAAGTAACCACCTATCGAACTCCCTCGCTGAGTGCCGCTAACCCGAAGCAACACCCTTGCCGCGATACCTAACCTCCCCCGATGCGGAAGGCACTGAAAAGGAAACAGAAACAGGGGCGTGAGAACTATAATTTATAGTTCCCAGTGGGCAATTACTGACCTGAACCATTGCACCACTAGGCCCAAAGAGAAGAGCGTAAATAAGCGATATAAATGAACGGTAATTAAAGCATAAAGAAGTGCTACCATAACACATGTTTCAACTCTGCTATCATAAGTCCATGATCTAACGTATAAGCATGATATGTTTTACTTTAACCAACAAGTATACTAAAATGTAATTAAAGCATTTTTAAGTATACTATACCATCGAGCAATGTCCACATAATCCAACTACTAAGCCCTATCTAGTAGTGATTGTCATTTAGGAAAGTTGAATGTCCAAGTTCAATTCTCTTTCACTAGGATTTACCATAGTAATCCAACTTGTGCCACCTAAGTACCGTGGTAGCCCAATACCCCCCGCAAGGAATGAGTCTGTCCCAACGGTCCCGTAGGTTTCTCAACACCGCACGCGCGAACGAATCGCGAAGGCCAGGCTTGTAGGGAGCGACCCTCACAAGCATGTGCGAAAGAGCACAAATGGCAACAAGTAAAGTCAAGTCTCAAGTCCAAACCTCATGTCTCAACATGGAAATAGTAACTAGTAGCCCTAAGGTCTAGTTCAAATATTCTCATGACACTAGATTCTCTATGTCAAGTTCATTCACGAGCCTAATGCCGCTTGATGACATTAGCTCACTATTCTACACTTTTGATGCCAAGCCAATGCCGCTTAATGACAAGGGCTTTTCTCCTATGTCATACATAGTTCTATGTTCTCAAACACATGCCAAATTCCTCTTAAACACATAGTTTCAAGTTTACAAATAGAATGCTACAAAGCTTCAGCTCTCACATGCATACGTCGCTACTATATAGAGCAAAATTGCGTTACACATAACGTAGGTATCTTAAGCATTCTAAAATTCACAAATAAATCAAATAGCATGAAAATGAACTAATTTCCATTTAACCATAAGCAAATAAGCACCAATGAGAATTTCTCATTGTGCTAGGTGAGGCCAAACCCACCGTCGCTTCAAGCGTCGCTCCGAACCGCTAACGAAGCTTCGATTCCTACTCCTAGTACCCTACAAAGTAGATCCTAGGAGTTACAACCTCAAGAGATAAGTCTTGAGTTCAAACTTTAAACATCTAGGTTAAAGTCAAGAAATACTCACCTAAATGTGCAACAATCCTCTTAGAAATTCCAAAAGGAAGCTAGATCCCTCCCAAGGCAACCTAAACAAAGGTTCTAAACCATTCAAAAGGAATCTAAAAGCCCCAAATCAAAAAGCCCCAAATAAAACCCTAATTCCCAAAATCTAGGGTTTCATCTATAGAGAAGCAACCAAACTCGAATCTAAAGGAAATGGAGAAGTTGCTTACCTCTTAGAAGCTCTAATCAAGGCTCTAGAGTCACCAAAGTGGAAGATCTTCCTTCAACTAGCTCCCAACATCAAGCTCATAGCATCAACCATGGTGTAGGGAGCACCACAAGACAAAAGAGAGCAAAAAGGGTGATCAATCCACAAGAAATCACCCAAAATCCAAAAGATTGCAAAGGGGATAGAGAGAGAAACTCTCTTACCTTTCTCTCCCTTGTTCTCAGCACAAGAGAGGAGCCCTAAGGGCTGGGGTGCTATATTAGAAGCAACAAAATGCCAATAAGCCCCTACAGTTTCGGATTTTGGAAACTGCCAGTTTGTATCGGTACAAACCCATTTTGTACCTAAGATAAACCTCAAACAACAAACCCGAGCCTTGGGTTTGCTCAGCTCATCTATACCGGTATAAATCTTGGCTTGTACCTAGATAGCCATCATTTTGTACCTAAGATAGCAACAATTTTGTACCGGTACAAAAGCATAAAATTCCAACCCGAGAGCAACCTAAAATCCAGCTTTTTGGACTTTAGTGCTTGGAACTCATCCACTAACCTCGGTACTCGTGCCATAGGTCGGAACACAGTCAACGACCCTCCAGAAAATCTGGAAAAGCTCAGATCTCACATCTAACACTCGAACATTGCAATTTGCAAAATCCAGTGCGTCACATTCACCCCTCCTAAAAAGAGGTTTCGTCCGCGAAACTCGAAATTAAAGTCATACCTCATGACTCCATCCCGAAAGAGATGGGGATAGCGCTCTCGAAGCGCACTCTCTAGCTCCCACGTGGCCTCCCGCTCCTCGTGGTTGCTCCAAAGGACTTTCGCGTAAGAAAGCTCCCGGTTCCTCAACTTCTTCACCTCGCGAGCCAAAATCTTCACGGGTTGCTCCTCGAAGCTCAAATCATCCCTCAGCTCCAATGGTGTAGCATCCAAAACATGAGCTGGATCATGTATATACTTCCGGGGGACCGCTACATGGAAGACATTGTGTACACCCGATAGGTTCGGCGGTAGAGCAAGTCTATACGCTACGGGCCCACACGCTCAAGAATCTCATACGGTCCAATGAAACGGGGGCTCAACTTACCCCGGATCCCAAATCTCCTGACTCCTCGGGTCGGCGAGACTTTCAAAAAGACATGGTCTCCAATCTGAAACTCCAAGTCTCGTCGACGTCTATCAGCATAGCTCTTCTGCCTACTCTGGGCTGTCAACAACCGCTCCCTAGCAACGCGAACCTTGTCCTCTGCTTCCTGGAGCACATCTGGGCCTAAAGCCAAACTCTCACCAACTTCACTCCAGTGCAGTGGCGATCTACACTTCCGTCCATAGAGTGCCTCAAATGGCGCCATCTTGATGCTTGCTTGATAACTGTTGTTATAAGCAAACTCAGCCATCGGTAGATGCTGCGACCATCCTCCCTAGAAGTCGATCACGCAGGCTCGAAGCATATCCTCGAGTGTCTGTATAGTACGCTCTGACTGCCCGTCACTCTGAGGGTGGAAAGCGATCTTGAAGTCCGCCGAGTACCCAAGGCGTCCTGCAGACTCCTCCAAAAGTGTGACACAAAACGTGTGTCCCTGTCCGATACAATCGAGGTAGGTACTCCGTGAAGTCGCACAATCTCGTCCAAGTAAACCTGTGCGAGTCTCTCTCCAGTCCAAGTAGTATGGATAGGTATGAAATGTGCCGATTTTGTCAACCTATCCACGATCACCCATATAGCATCATGCCCGGCCTTAGAGCGGGGCAGTCCCATCACAAAGTCCATGGTGATCTTCTCCCACTTCCACCCTGGAATCGGTAAGCTCTGCAATTTCCCCGCGGGGACTCTATGCTCAGCCTTCACTTGTTGGCAAGTTAAACATCGAGCTACAAACTCGCCAACGTCCTTTTTCATCCCGGGCCACCAATAGTGTAACTTCAAATCCTTATACATCTTGGTGCCTCCCGGATGTATAGCATACGGTGCATGGTGTGCCTCTAGGAGAATCTCCTCTTGAAGCGTTGCTCCGCGTACACAAATCCGCCCACTAATCTCATCAAGTCACCATCGTCCACACTAAAATCACGGCAACCATCAACCATTTTCGCTCGAACCCTTTGCAACTTCACATCAAGAGCTTGCTTTTCCTTTATCCTTTCAAATAAAGTGGCTTGCACCACCAAAGTCATCAACCTCATAGGTGTGTCAGGAGTCACTACCTCCAACTCTAACCGCTTCATCTGCTCGATCAACGGCGGTTGAGTAACTATCATCATCGCTAAGTTTTCCGTCGATTTCCTACTTAGCGCATCAGCCACCACGTTAGCCTTGCCTGGGTGGTAAAGTATCGTCAAATCATAATCCTTGAGGAGCTCCAACCATCTGCGCTGCCTCAAGTTCAATTCCTTCTGAGTGAACAGATACTTTAAGCTCTTGTGATCTGTAACATACTGGACTTGCGCAAATTGCGGAGTTCGAGTATTTGACTTGTGTTGGAGCTTTTCCAGATTTTCTGGAAGGTCGTTGACTGTGTTCCGACCTATGGCGCGTGTACCGAGGTTTGGGGATGAGTCCCAAGCCCTAAAGTCCAAAAAGTTGGATTTTAGGTGACTCTCGGGTTGGAAATTCTGTGCCTTATACCGGTACAAAACGGTGTCTATACCGGTACAAAATGGTTGCTATACCGCCAAGATTTATACCGGTATAAAGAGGGCAGACTTGGCAAACCCGAGGCTCGGTTTGGTCAAGCTTACAGGTTTATACCGGTACAAAAATGGATTTGTACCGTACAAACCGCGTAATGTGAGCAGATCGAATCGCAGGGGTGTTTTAGCATCTTGTTGCTTCTATTAGGTTCCCACACACCCCTAGGGCTTCATTTGAGCCCTCCCTCACAGCAAGCAAGGTAGGAGACTTTCTCTCTCTAAAACCTTGTACTCTTTTGGCTTTTTGGTGGATTGTTAGGAGATTGATCTCTCTCTTCTTCTCCTTTTGCCACCTAGAGCCATTATCTTCTTGTTGGAGCTTGGAGCTTGCTTTTTGGAGCTTTGTGGAGGATCAAGCTTCAAGTCTAGGGCTTTTTGAGCTTGGATTAGAGCTTCTTAGAGGTATGTGAGTGATCTCTTTCCTCTAGTTTCGAATTTTGTGGGTTTTTGTGAGATGAAACCCTAGAATGGGATTCTAGGGTTAGGATTTGGGGATTTTCGATTGAGGGCCTTTGGGACTTAATTGATGAGTTTAGAACTTTGATTTAGGTTGGATTAGAAGGACTCTAACTCCCAATTGGAGATCAAGAGCACTTCCTTCGCATTCGGTGAGTTTTCTCCAACCTTTGTCGAAATCCTTAAAGTGTGAACTCAAGGTTTATCTTCTTAGCTTGTAACTCCTAGGGTGTGCTTTTTAGGACTCTAGGAGTGATTATCGAAGCTTCGTTAGCGGTTAGGAGCAACGCTTTTCGCACTTGGTGGGTTTGGCTTCATGAGCATAGGAGCAAATGGCTCCTAAGTGCTTAGTTGGTTTGATTTAATTATTTTGAATGCATATTCATGCTATATAGATTTATTATGAATTTTGAATCACTTAAAATGCATGCCTTATGTATGATAAAATATTCACTCTATATAGTAGAGCTATCTCGGGTTAAACCGCATGCATGTGGGGGTGGTTCTTGGGGCGCCTGGGAGTGTGCCTTTATGGTGATTTTAGCTTTGCTAATGTTAATTGTGAACATTAAATACATGTTGGGACTTAGAAACCTTAAGTGTCATAAAGCGGCACTTAACATAGAAAACTATGAAACTGCAACATAGAGACTTGACATAGGCCACTTAACATATACTATATTCCATGTTAGAGACATGATGACATAGAGATAGGCCTTTTGGACAATTGTACATTTCATGTTAGAGACATGATGATTTGGGACTTGTGACGAGTTTTGTGACTTTTGCCATTGTGCTCATTCGCACATGCTTGTGAGGGTAGCTCCCTACATGCCGGCACTCCGGAGATGGCCAACGCATTTCTAGTATTCGCCGTGCGGGGATTGGGCGCCGAAGTGGATTGCCGTGGGACGCCGCATTCCTAGGGTGGGAATGTTGACTACTACGGGGCCATTAGGCTCGGCATTTGGGCTAGGCAGCCTTCGGGTGGGCATCGGCCATATCGCCTTCGGGTTGATCTTATTGTGCTTTAACTTAATGTAGTTTAAAGAAAACGGTGGACTTTGACTAGAATAGTAAACTTTAACACCTTACTATCACTTGAGGAATTATTGGGCTATGGTTAGAATAGTAAACTTTAACTCTTTACTATTGCTATGGATACTGGACTTGTTGGTTATATTTACTATTCATGCTTAGAATAGTCGTTTACTTATGCTTATTCATGCTAAGTAGAGATATCATGCTTTAGTAGCTTACTCGTTATTTATTTCGCTTACACTTACTTGCTTAATTTTGGGCCTAGTGGAGCATGCAACTGAAGTCAGTAATTGCCCACTGGGAACTATTAATTAATAGTTCTCACGCCCTCTTTTTCTAATGTGTTTCGAGCCTCGCACGGCGGAGGCAAGGGATCGTGGAAAAGGGACCGCTAGCTAGTTTCGCAGCTTTACTCCTTGTAGGGGTTTTTCTCTCTTTTTGTACCTTGGTGAGATTGAGAGAGTTTTGTATCCCTATGTAGAGACTACCCTGTACTTAGTTATTGTGGTGTTCGGATCTCTTTTTATTGTACTCTCTTTATGGTTTATATTAAGATTGGTGCTTTACTTTTAGTCTCTTCTTTATGCTTACTTGTATAGAATTCTAGTTGTTATACTGCTCTGATACTTCTAGATTCTTTTTACTTGTTGGTTATTTATCGTTTTTGTTAGACGCCTTGTATGTTGTAGACATACGGCGGGTCTGGGCACGCGCCGGGCGGGCTTCCGCTGGGTCCCGGGGCGTGACATGATCCGTGTATACTTCACACCGCTCGCCATAAAGATAGTGGCGCCATAGCTTCAAAGCAAAGACTACAGCCGCCAACTCCAGGTCATGAGTAGGATAATTCCTTTCATATTCCTTCAGCTGGCGTGAAGCAGACGCGATCACCTTTCCATCCTGCATCAACACGCAACCCAATCCATTAAAGGAAGCATCACTATAAATCACATACCCGCTCCAAAGAATCGGCAAGGTTAGGATTGGTGCGGTAGTCAATCGCAGCCTTCAACTCTTGAAAGCTTCTCTCACACGCATCATTCCAAATAAACTTGGTTCCTTTATGCGTGAGCCTCGTGGAAGTAGATAACTTAGCAAATCCCTCAACAAACCTCCCGTAGTAGCCGGCCAAACCAATAAAACTCCGTATCTCTGTGACACTCGTCGGTTTTGGCCAATCCTTGACGGCTTCAATCTTCTTGGGATCCACGGCTATACCTGATCCTGAAATCACATGGCCCAAAAACGCCACCTCTCTAAGCCAGAACTCGCATTTCTTCAACTTGGCATAGAGTCTCTTTTCCCGAAGCACTTGAAGTACAAGTCTCAAGTGTTCCTCGTGATCCGCATCACTTCGGGAATAAACCAAAATGTCGTCGATAAACACTACGACAAATCTATCCAGATACGCCCTGAAGACACGGTTCATCAAATCAATAAAAGCTGCCGGGGCATTAGTAAGCCCAAACGGCATCACAGTGAACTCATAGTGTCCATACCGTGTCCTGAAAGCCGTCTTCGATACATCCTTAGGCTTGATCTTCAGCTGGTGATATCCCGACTGCAAGTCGATCTTGGAGTACACGCTTGATCCCTGAAGCTGATCAAACAGATCATCGATCCTCGGCAACGGATACTTATTCTGAATCGTGACTTTATTGAGTTCACGATAATCCATACATAAGCGAAGTGATCCGTTCTTCTTCTTCACAAAAAGAATCGGCGCTCCCCAAGGTGACACGCTCGGTCCTCACGTAACCTTTATCCAAAAGGTCCAAAGAATCGTGCCTTCACTCTTTCGACTCTGCGGGTGCCATCCTATAGGGGGCCTTTGAGAGTGGGGTTGTCCCAGGGACGAGATCTATTACAAACTCAATCTCCCTATCAGGCGGCATTCCTGGTAGCTCAGCTGGAAACACGTCCTGGAACTCCCTCACCACAGGAATGTCCTCAATCCTAGGAGAGTCCTCAAAATCTCGGAGTGCAATACTAGCCAAATAGGCTATGCACCCGCTACTAATCAACTGCCTAGCTCGAGAGGAGCTAATAGTCATCACAAACAGCGAACTCTGGCAACGCTGAAACACAACCTCCTCGTGACCAGGCTCTCTAAAAGTCACAGTACGACTCACACAATCGATCGCAGCAAAGTACCGGGTCAACCAATCCATGCCCAAAACTATGTCAAACTCTCCAAGTTTGCGCACCACAAATAGGTCCGCGGGCATAATCCAATCCCCAATCTGAACTGGGCAACTAATACAACACTCTCGAACATCTATAGAATGTCCCGGTATAACCACTCGTCCCGAATGTGACAAAGGTATCCTAGGAATGTCATGCAACTCGGCAAACAGCCGATCAATAAAAGAGCAAGATGCACCGGTATCAAATAAAGTACGAACTCGAATGCTGGAAATCAAAATGATACCTGCAACGACATCCTCACCGCCGCCGCCGCCTCGGGCGGCATACAAACGCCCACTGGGCCCCCGTCGAGACCCCTCGCTCCGCTCTCGTGCGTAAGATCTCCCGCCTCGGTAGGATGCCGCAGTGTCCCCGGCCGGAACCCGGTGAAGCCGGTCGGGTCGCCGACGATGTGGGGCGCATCCCCTCGGACACTCGACCGGAAGTGGCCCTCCCGACCACAAGAGAGCACCGGCCCCGACCCCGCGGCACCGTCGGGGTGATGGGGCCGCCGCAAATCACACAACGCGGTGCTCGCCGTCGATCTGGTCCTCGGCGCTGCTGGAGGGTACCTCGTCCTCGTGACTGGCTCCTGGGGTACTTTGGCGGTTTCCTCGAGTGCGTCTGACTCGCACCCTCGCCGGCGGGCCTCTTGCCCTTACCCCGATCCAAGCCTTCCTGCCGCTCCTTCATCACTATCGCGCCCGCTCCACAATGAGAGCGCGATTTACCACCTCACGCAAGTGCGCAGTTAGCGATCGCACCACTATAGATAGAAGGCCTCGCCCCACTCTCGAAGATCCCGGCCTTGTCCTCGTCGTCCCGCACAACGAAAGGTACACGTGTAGAAGCTCGGTAAACTCCCGCTCGTACTCGCCACCGTCCGCTCCCTCGACGCAAGCCGCGCAAGTCTGTTTCCATCCGTCGCCGAACACTATCGTGGAAGTAGTGCTCGAGTAGCGTCCCTTGAACCTCGTCCAAGTCATCGATGCCAAGTCGGTGCTCGGTTCTCCCTGGATGTCCCGCCACCACCGATAGGCCTCGCCGTCCGGATGGTGAGTGGCGAGCCAAACTCGTCCCTCTCTCAACAAAAGTATCGCGAAACAGCCTTCTCCATGTGCATAAGCCACTTCTCGACAATCCAATGATCCACGTTCTCGCCATCGAACACACGTGGACTGCACCTCCTGAACTCATTGAGGCGGCTCATCAGTCGGTCTCGCTCTAGCCCTCAACCATCGTCGGAAAACCGCTCCTCCCGGAGGTATCCGAACCGGTGGTGCCGTCGCCACCCTCTCTCGCCGTGCCACCGACGGTGCGAATGTAAAGATCCGGCGCGGGAGTCGGCGCTTCTGCTACCACCCTGGGCCGGTGGTACCGGTGCCTGGCCTCCCCGGCGCCGCCGCCGCAAGAAGGTCCTCAAGTCGCTCATCCTCTCGTCTCGTCGCGCGCCGCCTCGCCTCGTTGTCGGGCCGCCGCCGTCCGCCGAGCCACAAGGTCGGTGAGGACCGCCACCGATCCCTCGGCTCGCGGACCTCGCCGGACTCGTATAGCCGAGGTCTCGACCTCCTCAAGGCGTGCCATGTTATCTGCCTCGACGGATTGGGAGCGAGTAATAGGCATCAACCCTGCAACAACATAAAAGCGCAAGTTAATAAAACCCACGCTATCGCAATCCCAACTCAGAAACCCAAATCATGCGAAAGTAAAGAAGTGTGCTTTCTACTAACTCCCGATGTTACGTTGTCGGCCGCCAACGTAACCCTCCGCGAAGCTAGAAGTTATACACTTCGATTAAACTCCAACTTTTTAGAGTTATAATAAAACCCAATCAAGTACTTTTGCTCACAAGTTAAATAGACCTCGCCTCTCGCGCGCCTATTTCCCCTTGTCCAACCACCCTAAGGTTTACTAGGTCCTCTAAGACGTCACCCTAGGCTCGATACCAATTAACTGCCACGCCCGGGTCCTGGCAGACCTTCCCCAACGCGTGCCTGCACCCGCCATATGTCAACACATACAAGGCGTCTACTAAAAACAATGGAAATAAAAACATACAATAGGCTAAAACTATAGATATCAGAGCAACATACAGCTAGCCCTATCGACAAGTAGAGAGTAGATAGACTAAAACATAAAGAGACTAACAACATAACCAAAAGTACATAAGGTTAATACAACACTGCCTCAAAATGTGGTGGTCTCTCTAAATACAGGAACACTCACAACCTCTCTAAACAACATGAAATAGAGAAGTAACCACCTATCGATCAGCCTCGCTGAGTGCCGCTAACCCGAAGCAACACCCTTGCCGCGATCCCCTAACCTCCCCGATACGGAAGGCACCGAAGGCTTAAAATGTAAATGTGGCGTGAGAACTATAATTTATAGTTCCCTGGGCAATTACTGACCTGAACCATTGCACCACTAGGCCCAAAGAGAAGAGCGTAAATAAGCGATATAAATGAACGGTAATTAAAGCATAAAGAAGTGCTACCAAAACACATGTTTCAACTCTGCTATCATAAGTCCATGATCTAACGTATAAGCATGATATGTTTTACTTTAACCAACAAGTATACTAAAATGTAATTAAAGCATTTTTAAGTATACTATACCATCGAGCAATGTCTACATAATCCAACTACTAAGCCCTATCTAGTAGTGATTGTCATTTAGGAAAGTTGAATGTCCAAGTTCAATTCTCTTTCACTAGGATTTACCATAGTAATCCAACTTGTGCCACCTAAGTACCGTGGTAGCCCAACACCCCCCGCAAGGAATGAGTCTTTCCCAACGGTCCCGTAGGTTTTTCAACACCGCACGCGCGAACGAATCGCGAAGGCCAACTCCGGAGTGCCGGCTTGTAGGGAGCGACCCTCACAAGCATGTGCGAAAGAGCACAAATGGCAACAAGTAAAGTCAAGTCTCAAGTCCAAACCTCATGTCTCAACATGGAAATAGTAACTAGTAGCCCTAAGGTCTAGTTCAAATATTCTCATGACACTAGATTCTCTATGTCAAGTTCATTCACGAGCCTAATGCCGCTTGATGACATTAGCTCACTATTCTACACTTTTGATGCCAAGCCAATGCCGCTTAATGACAAGGGCTTTTCTCCTATGTCATACATAGTTCTATGTTCTCAAACACATGCCAAATTCCTCTTAAACACATAGTTTCAAGTTTACAAATAGAATGCTACAAAGCTTCGGCTCTCACATGCATACGTCGCTACTATATAGAGCAAAATTGCGTTACACATAACGTAGGTATCTTAAGCATTCTAAAATTCACAAATAAATCAAATAGCATGAAAATGAACTAATTTCCATTTAACCATAAGCAAATAAGCACCAATGAGAATTTCTCATTGTGCTAGGTGAGGCCAAACCCACCGTCGCTCCAAGCATCGCTCCGAACCGCTAACGAAGCTTCGATTCCTACTCCTAGTACCCTACAAAGTAGACCCTAGGAGTTACAACCTCAAGAGATAAGTCTTGAGTTCAAACTTTAAACATCTAGGTTAAAGTCAAGAAATACTCACCTAAATGTGCAACAATCCTCTTAGAAATTCCAAAAGGAAGCTAGATCCCTCCCAAGGCAACCTAAACAAAGGTTCTAAACCATTCAAAAGGAATCTAAAAGCCCCAAATCAAAAAGCCCCAAATAAAACCCTAATTCCCAAAATCTAGGGTTTCATCTATAGAGAAGCAACCAAACTCGAATCTAAAGGAAATGGAGAAGTTGCTTACCTCTTAGAAGCTCTAATCAAGGCTCTAGAGTCACCAAAGTGGAAGATCTTCCTTCAACTAGCTCCCAACATCAAGCTCCTAGCATCAACCATGGTGTAGGGAGCACCACAAGACAAAAGAGAGCAAAAAGGGTGATCAATCCACAAGAAATCACCCAAAATCCAAAAGATTGCAAAGGGGATAGAGAGAGAAACTCTCTTACCTTTCTCTCCCTTGTTCTCAGCACAAGAGAGGAGCCCTAAGGGCTGGGGGGCTATATTAGAAGCAACAAAATGCCAATAAGCCCCTACGCTTTCGGATTTTGGAAATCGCTACTTGTACCTAAGACAAACCCATTTTGTACCTAAGATAAACCTCACAAACAAAGAAACCCGAGCCTCGGGTTTGCTCACCGCTCATCTATACCGGTATAAATCTTGGCTTGTACCGATAGCCATCATTTTGTACCGGTATAGCAACAATTTTGTACCGGTACAAAAGCATAAAATTCCAACCCGAGAGCAACCTAAAATCCAGCTTTTTGGACTTTAGTGCTTGGAACTCATCCACTAACCTCGGTACTCGTGCCATAGGTCGGAACACAGTCAACGACCCTCCAGAAAATCTGGAAAAGCTCAGATCTCACATCTAACACTCGAACATTGCAATTTGCAAAATCCAGTGCGTCACATGGACTTAGGGTTAGATTTTGGGGGTTTTTGATCTAAGGCTTTTAGAACCTAATTGATGGGTTTAGAACCTTTGTTTAGGTTGCCTTGGAGTGGATCAAGCTTCCATTTGAAGCTTGGAGCAAGATTTGCACTCTTGAGGTGAGTTTTCCTTACCTTATGCATAGAAGCTTAAGGTGTGAACTCATGGTTCATTTTCTTAGTTTGTAACTCCTAGGGTTTGCTTTCTAGGACTCAAGGAGTGATAATCGAAGCTTCGTTAGCGGTTCGGAGCAACGCTATTCGCATTCGGTGGGTTTGGCTTCATGAGCATAGGGGAAAATGTCCCCTAAGTGCTATTTCGGTTTGATTTAATTCTTTTGAAAGCATATTCATGCTAGATAGAATTATTATGAATTTTAGAACACTTAAAATGCATGCCTTATGTATGATAAAAATTTCACTCTATATAGTAGAGCATTCTGGGTTATTTTCGCATGCATGTGAGAGTGGTTCTGGTGGGCGCCTGGGAGTGTGCCTTTTATGTTGATATGGTTCAAATAGTGTAATTATGAACATTAAACTTATGTTGGGACTTAGAAAAACTTAAGTGTCATCAAGCGGCACTTAACTTAGAAAACTATGAAACTGCAACATAGAGACTTTGACATAGGCCACTGACATCTACTATATTCCATGTTAGAGACATGATGACAAAGAGATAGGCCTTGGACATTTGTCACGCCACGCTACCCGCCTATTTGGTCAGGTTCGGGCCACGTCAACTGACGCCGAACGGACAGGGCCTCCCCTGCCCGCCCAAGGCTCTAACAACCAGTATAATAAGCAATCAGAAAGAGGGATTTGCAATTATACTAGGCTTGCACGAGGGCAAGCAACAAACACAGCGGAAGTAAAAGCTCTAAGCTATTTTATACAACATACAAGATATTTGATTGCGTTTAAACCAAATACAAGTAACTTAAACTATTACAATCTTTTTCATTCAAGTACATCATATCATTCTTTACATTTAAACATTCCACAAAAGTTACATGATCGTTTACAACTTACAACTATAGATCAACAAGGTAAAGTTGATACATGTATAACAAAAGGAATGCCTAAACACAATATAAACTCTGGTGGTGTCACGCCCCGGGACCTAGCGGAAGCTCGCCCGGTACGTGCCCAGACCCGCCGTACATCTAAAACATACAAGGCGTCTAGCAAAACGATAAATAATCAACAAGAAAGAGGCATCTAGTAGTATCAGAGCGAAATAAAACAACTAGATCTCTACATAGGAAGTAAAGCACTAACATCCACTATGAAGTATAAAAAAATAAATACAACCATAACTCCACAACACAAAGCTATAAAAGGTATATGGTAGTCTCTATACCGGGATACAAAAATCTCTCTCTCTCAAATACCAAAAAGAGAGAAAAGTAGAACCATCTAAAAGAGAGTAAAGCTACTACGAACTAACTAGACGCGACTCCCTTGCCGCGATCCCTTGCCTCCGCCGGCCGAAGGCTCTGAAACACATTAGAAAAAGAGGGCGTGAGAACTATTAATTAATAGTTCCCAGTGGGCAATTACTGACTTCAGTTGCATACTCCACTAGGCCCAAAACTAAACAAGTAAACGATAAACTATGCATAAGTAAAGTAAACGACATGTAAAATAAACATATAAGCTACTAAACATGATATCTCTACTTAGCGTAAATAAGCATAAGCAAACGACTAATCTAAGCATGATTAGTAAGTACAACCACTAATACAATGTTCCCAATTTAATAGTAAAGAGTTGAAGTTTACTATTCTAGTCAAATTCACAATGTCCACAAATGATAGTAAAGTGTTGAAGTTTACTATTCTAGTCAAATTCACAATGTTCACAAATGATAGTAAAGTGTTGAAGTTTACTATTCTAGTCAAATTCACAATTTTCTTTAAACAATATTAAGTTTAAGTCCAATAAGATCCAACCCGAAGGCGGTATGGCCGATGCCCACCCGAAGGCTGCCTAGCCCAAATGCCGAGCCTAATGGCCCCGTAGTAGTCAACATCCCCACCCTAGCGCCGAGACTGACCCACGCAATCCACTTCGGCGCCCACCCCGCACGGCGAATACATGAAACGCGTTGGCCAACTCCGAGTGCCGCTTGTAGGGAGCGACCCTCACAAGCATGTGCGAATGAGCACAATGGCATAAAGTCACAAGAACCGTCACAAGTCTCAAATCATCATGTCTTTAACATGGAAAGTAAAACCACTATGTCCAGGGCCTATCTCTATGTCATCATGTCTCTAACATGGAATATAGTAGATGTCAGTGGCCTATGTCAAAGTCTCTATGTTGCAGTTTCATAGTTTTCTAAGTTAAGTGCCGCTTGATGACACTTAAGCTTTTCTAAGTCCCAACACAAGTTTAATGTTCTCAAATACTTTAGTTAAGCTATATTAACATGAATGGCACACTCCCAGGCGCCCACAAGAGCCACTATCACATGCATGCAAAAGAAAATAACCCAGAAAGCTCTACTATATAGAGTGAAATTTTTATCATACATAAGGCATGCATTTTAAGTGCTCCAAAATTCATAATAATTCTATCTAGCATGAATATGCATTTAGAATAATTTAATCAAACCAAATAAGCACTTAAGAGCCATTTGCTCCTATGCTCACGAAGCCAAACCCACCAAGTGCGAGTAGCGTTGCTCCGAACCGCTAACGAAGCTTCGATTATCACTCCTTGAGTCCTAAAAAGCAAACCCTAGGAGTTACAAGCTAAGAAAACGAACCGTGAGTTCAATCTTTAAAGAACTCTATAAAAAGGCGAAGAAAACTCACCGAATGCGAAGGAAACTCTCTCGATCTCCAAATGGGAGTTAGAGTCCTTCCAATCCAACCTAAATCAAGGTTCTAAACCCATCAATTAGGTCCCAAAGGCCCTAAATCAAAAATCCCCAAATTCTAACCCTAGAATCCAAAACTAGGGTTTCATCTCAAAGAAACCTCTAAAAACCGAATCTAAGTGAAGAGAGCTTGTTGCTTACCTCTAAGAAGCTTCAAACCAAGTCCAAAAGGCCCAAGGGTTGAAGTTTGATCCACCACAAAGCTCCACTCACCAAGCTCTAAGCTCCAACAATGGAGGAAATAGGCTCTACCAAGCAAAAGAGAGCAAAGAGAGGGTTTTAATCCTCAAAAACCCATCCAAACCAAGGAGAGAAGAAGGAGATGGAGTGGAGGGAGCTCTTACCTCTCCTCTTGCTGTGAAGAATACAATGGGGAGCCCTAGGGGCGAGGCTTGCACTAATAGAAGTGCTACAAAAGCCAAAACCCCCGCAGTTGGTCGCACGAAATCGTTACTTGCAGACAAATCCATTTTGTACCGATAAACCCCGCGAATACCAAACCCGAGCTTCGGTTGCCTCGTCAAATTGGTTTGTACAGACAAAATCCATTTTGTACCTAAGATAGCCATCACGCTTGTACCTAAGATAGCCATCATTTTGTACCAGACAAGGCCTCGAAATTTCAATCCGAGAGCAACCTAAAATCCAGCGTTTTGGACTTTAGTGCTAGGGATTCATCCACTAACCTCGGTACACGTGCCATAGGTCGGAACACAGTCAACGACCCTCCAGAGAATCTGGAAAGGCTCCAAACTCAAGTCAAATACTCAAACTCCGCAATTTGCGCAAGTCCAGTATGTTACATTCACCCCTCCTAAAAAGGAGTTTCGTCCGCGAAACTCAAAAGCGAACTCATACTTCAAGCTTCCATCTGAAAGAGATGGGGATAGCGCTCCTGCATCGCGCTCTCAAATTCTCACGTGGCCTCCCGCTCCTCGTGGTTGCTCCAAAGAACCTTCACGTACGGAATGTCCCGATTCCGCAACTTCTTCACTTCGCGAGCCAAGATCCTCACTGGTTGCTCCTCGAAGCTCAAATCTTCCCGCAGCTCTATGGGTACAGCCTCCAATACATGAGCCGGATCATGGATGTATTTCCGAGTGACCGATACATGAAAGACGTTATGCACGCCCGATAGGTTCGGTGGTAGAGCAAGTCGATACGCTACCGGACCTATACATTCCAAGATCTCATAGGGTTCAATGAATCGAGGACTCAACTTGCCTCGAATTCCAAATCTCCGAATTCCCTTTGACGACGAGACTTTCAAGAAGACATGGTCTCCAACCTGAAACTCCAAGTCTCGTCGACGTCTATCTGCATAGCTCCTCTGCCTACTCTGGTCTGTTAGTAGTCGCTCACGAGCGATTCGAACTTTATCCTCCGCTTCGGAGCACTTGGGCCTAAAGCCAATCTTTCGCCAACTTCACTCCAATGAAGTGGCGATCTACACTTCCGTCCATACTATGCCTCGAACGGTGCCATCTTGATGCTTGCTTGATAACTATTGTTATAAGCAAACTCCGTCATCGGTAGATGCTGCGACCATCCTCCCTGGGAGTCCATCACACAAGCTCAAATTATGTCCTGTACGGTCTGGATAGTACGCTCCGACTGCCCGTCACTCTGGGGGTGGAAAGCAGTGCAAAAGTCCAGTCGAGTACCCAAGGCGTCCTGCAGACTCCTCCAAAAGTGTGACACAAAGCGAGTGTCCCTGTCTGATACAATCGAGGTCGGTGCTCCATGAAGTCGCACAATCTTACCAAGGTACACTTGTGCGAGCTTCTCTCCAGCCCAAGCAGTATGAATAGGTATGAAGTGCGCCGACTTCGTTATCCTATTCACGATCACCCAAATAGCATCATGGCCGGCTCGAGAGCGGGGCAATCCAGTCACGAAGTCCATGGTGATCTTCTCCCACTTCCACATGGGAATAGGCAAACTCTGAAGTTTTCTCGCTGGAACTCGATGCTCAGCTCTCACTTGTTGGCAAGTTAGACAACGAGCTACAAACTCGCCAACATCCCTTTTTTTCATCCCGCGCCACCAATAAAGCAACTTCAAGTCTTCTCCGAAAAGTTCCTTCTCTAAATTGCGCTCGTTCGACAAGCTATTCAGTTGGTCATCACCAAAACCAAGTACTACCCAAATGTTGAATTCCAGCTTCACTTCTCTCGTCTTGGCCGAGGGCGAAGCCTAGCTCGCTTCAATTACTCATACAATTGGAATTCTATCATATAACTCTCTCGTGGCGAATTCAACAATACGGCTCGTAACAAGAACCCGGGTTCAAACCCGTTACCCGATCCATCAACACTCCATCGGTATGCTCACTAAAGAGATGTGATACAATATCTATTCGTTGACTCTGATCCCAACATTGCTCGCTCAACTCAAAGTCAGATCTTGATAAAAGATTGCACGACTGAGTGTAAATCCAATCCATAATTAAGCATGGTGTAATTCCCACATGTTTACCCTTGTATACATACTTGGCATGAACAGCCTTATACTCAATGTCCAAGATGATCATCCCTTCCGATTGTAGCAAAAATTGCTGAATCATCCAATCTTATCTCCAAAGGTGATTACTCGATTCCCCAATCGGCACTGCACCCCAATGCCTCCGCAGCAGGCTCAACTCTACTACTGGGGTGGTACTCACTGATTTCCTTCTATAAATATGGTCAAGAATCACAACTCACTCACTTTCTCAATCCGCTAAGGTTACTCCCTTAGTCTCAACTTGATGTCTCAAGTAAACTTTTCATAAGCCTACGCCGAGAGCTTATCTTCGGTAGGAAATCTCATAGCACTAACTGCTCAATCGCTCGAAACGAACATTCGAAATTCTTCTCCCCAATGCTTCCCCTCGCATTGGATACCCCAAGTATCCATAGTCACTGAGCTCAACTCAAGTGATAGAGAGGGTTCCGTTTACAATTTAATAATATCTCTCTATCAATATCACCATGAAGTGACTATCAACGAGAACGTCAAACTCAACTACTCTTCCACGAAGTCTCCATTGCAAGGAACTTGATTCCCCGTGCAACATCCGAACAAGGAAAAATCAGCACTTGGTACTTCCCTCGCGAGTTTTCCCAACCACGCGATCCAACAATGAGAGTTCACACTCATCTCACCTCAGTACGCTTCCGCAGTTGATCCTTGCAGATCTTCATCGGGATACCCATGGTCATCTGCGACCGGCTCCGCCAATCCATCAAGAGGGCTTGGGATTAACATTCCGCAAGTCCTTAACGTTGGTGAAGTACTACAGTCTTCGACAACATCACTCTAATCTCCGTGATGTCCCAAACAAGTATCAACATTCGCTTGAGGTAAAACCTCAAACTACCTCACAGAATAGTATTACTCCGATTGCAATACGATTCAATCGAGTACACCAATACTCAAGGCTAAATGAACCGATCAACGAGCCTCTACAATCGAGCAATTGCCCACTCGTGATTCATTTTAGATCACGATGGTCGACATACAGTCGAAACGACCCTACAGGTCCCACATAAATAGAGGGGGGGTTTCTCGCGAAGCGAAACACTAGAAGTACAGATCTCCTTGCCACCTGAGCTCACGATTCGTGACTCCATCAGGAGAACAATCACAACTCAAAAGATATCCTTCAATCAGAGGATTCCCAAACAACCAAAGGTAATGGCCAATTAGGCCCCAAATCCTCTCCAATACTTACCTAGTTTTAGGTAAGGGAGATAGTCACCACAACCAGTGGAAAATCCTCAGCATGCACTATTTCGTGCTCCAATCCCCAAGGCGAGTTAAATCAGCTCGCAAGACCCAAGGTACAAAGTACCTCACAAACTCCACACCACGAAGGCCAATCTATTTGTTGGCACGCAAAACCTTCTCGCAAGGTAGGGTGTTCGAAACAACACACCCGATCATCTGATCATCCTATAAGCATCGAAGGATGATCGATGCTAGAAATCCTCGGGTTGGTTCACTACACACTCGGTGTACCCTCGATCTCACGATCCCACACGTGGCATTCCACGCTCTGGGGTCAAAGCTCGGACTACCGTCCTGACCAAAACTCTGCCCTACCCGAAGACACCGGGCCGCCACTCACATTAATCGCGCCGCCTTAAAGGGCCCAGTGCTCCGCAGCCCACAATCGGTCTGTGCACGGGTCGTCCCCGAGCACCATCCCAAGAACCAGCCGATCCAGGGATGCAACTAATGCAATCGTCATGAGATCCAAATAGCATAGCAGAAAGCTACCCACAACCCGTAACTAATCGTTTCAAACAAGGCTAATTCTCAACGCAAACAACGAACTAACGTGATGCAATGCAACTCGGCAAATAGCCGAACAACGGATAGGTACCACGTACCGCCATCAAGCAATGCACACTCGACAGCCATATTACGAACCAAAACACGTAGTCACCACCCTACCGCCGTCGCCTCCTCGCCCGAGCCGTATACACGCGGCCGCTCGGGCTGTTGTGACTCCTCCGTCTGTCTCTAAACAAAGTTGCCTCCCGCAGTGCGTCCGACTAGCACCCTCGCCGTGGGCCTCTAGCCCAAATCCATAGTCTAAGCCTTCTCGATACTCCTACACATACGCCACACCGCCTCCCACGACGAGCGCGCGGTTTATCACACAGAGCCTGCTCCGGCTTTCTCTTAACACTCTCGGGAAATAAAGCTCCAACGGAGTTCCTTGAACCTCTTCCAAGTAGCCGTTACGATGACGTTGATGCTATCCGAATGTCCAACCACCGCCTACAAACCTCATCACTCGGGTGATGCGCGGCAAGCCAAACTCGCCTCTCTCCTCCACGAATGTGTCGTGGAAATAGATTCTCCGTTTGCATCGACCACTTCCCAACGATCCAGTGGTCGTCCTTCCCTCCATCGAGGATCCTGGGGTTACACCTCTCGAACTCGTTGGGCGATCCATGAGCCACTCTCGCTCTGCTCCCTCAACCATCACGGGGAAAACCGCCTGTTGTAGTAAGGATCTCTCCAGGTGTTTCATGCGCGCATCCTGCCTGCGTGCCGCATTTGCCTGTCGTTGAGCCGGTGTCGCCTGCTGAGTCGCCGAACCAGTGAGAGCCGCAAAAAGGCACCTCACCCACGGACCTCGTTGGATCCGGGGGTAGTGGATATCTCCACTTCCCCAAACGTTGTCGCGTCATCCGCTCCAACAAGTCTAGAGTGGGTCATCGACAAGACACCACGACATCAATAAAGCGCAAGTTAATAAAACCCACGCTATCGCAGCCCCACTCAACTATACCCAAATCATGCGAAAGTAATGAAGTGTGCTGCACGACTAACTCCCGATGTTACGTTGTCGGCCGCCAACGTAACCCTCCGCGGGTTAGGAGTTATACACTTCGGTCCAACTCTACTTACTAGAGTTATTCAAGATACCCAATCTGAATACTTTCGCTCACAAGTTAAATAGACCTCGTCTCTCACGAGCCTATATCCTATAGTTCAACCGGCCTAAAGTTTGCTAGGTCCACAAGAAGACTCAACCCTAGGCTCTGATACCAATTTAATCACGCCCGGACCTAGCTAAGCTCGCCCGCAGTACGTGCCTGCACTCCGCCATACATCTAAAACATACAAGGCGTCTAGCAAAACGATAAATAATCAACAAGAAAGAGGCATCTAGTAGTATCAGAGCGAAATAAAACAACTAGATCTCTACATAGGAAGTAAAGCACTAACATCCACTATGAAGTATAAAAAAATAAATACAACCATAACTCCACAACACAAAGCTATAAAAGGTATATGGTAGTCTCTATACCGGGATACAAAAATCTCTCTCTCTCTCAAATACCAAAAAGAGAGAAAAGTAGAACCATCTAAAAGAGAGTAAGCTACTACGAACTAACTAGACGCGACTCCCTTGCCGCGATCCCTTGCCTCCGCCGGTGCCGAAGGCTCTGAAACACATTAGAAAAAGAGGGCGTGAGAACTATTAATTAATAGTTCCCAGTGGGCAATTACTGACTTCGGTTGCATACTCCACTAGGCCCAAAACTAAACAAGTAAACGATAAACTATGCATAAGTAAAGTAAACGACATGTAAAATAAACATGTAAGCTACTAAACATGATATCTCTACTTAGCGTAAATAAGCATAAGCAAACGACTAATCTAAGCATGATTAGTAAGTACAACCACTAATACAATGTTCCCAATTTAATAGTAAAGAGTTGAAGTTTACTATTCTAGTCAAATTCACAATGTCCACAAATGATAGTAAAGTGTTGAAGTTTACTATTCTAGTCAAATTCACAATGTCCACAAATGATAGTAAAGTGTTGAAGTTTACTATTCTAGTCAAATTCACAATTTCCTTTAAACAATATTAAGTTTAAGTCTAATAAGATCCAACCCGAAGGCGGTATGGCCGATGCCCACCCGAAGGCTGCCTAGCCCAAATGCCGAGCCTAATGGCCCCGTAGTAGTCAACATCCCCACCCTAGGGACGAGACTGACCCACGGCAATCCACTTCGGCGCCCAATCACGCACGGCGAATACATGAAACGCGTTGGCCAACTCCGGAGTGCCGGCTTGTAGGGAGCGACCCTCACAAGCATGTGCGAATGAGCACAATGGCATAAAGTCACAAGAACCGTCACAAGTCTCAAATCATCATGTCTTTAACATGGAAAGTAAAACCACTATGTCCAGGGCCTATCTCTATGTCATCATGTCTCTAACATGGAATATAGTAGATGTCAGTGGCCTATGTCAAAGTCTCTATGTTGCAGTTTCATAGTTTTCTAAGTTAAGTGCCGCTTGATGACACTTAAGCTTTTCTAAGTCCCAACACAAGTTTAATGTTCTCAAATACTTTAGTTAAGCTATATTAACATGAATGGCACACTCCCAGGCGCCCACAAGAGCCACTCTCACATGCATGCAAAAGAAAATAACCCAGAAAGCTCTACTATATAGAGTGAAATTTTTATCATACATAAGGCATGCATTTTAAGTGCTCCAAAATTCATAATAATTCTATCTAGCATGAATATGCATTTAGAATAATTTAATCAAACCAAATAAGCACTTAAGAGCCATTTGCTCCTATGCTCACGAAGCCAAACCCACCAAGTGCGAGTAGCGTTGCTCGAACCGCTAACGAAGCTTCGATTATCACTCCTTGAGTCCTAAAAAGCAAACCCTAGGAGTTACAAGCTAAGAAAACGAACCGTGAGTTCAATCTTTAAAGAACTCTATAAAAAGGCGAAGAAAACTCACCGAATGCGAAGGAAACTCTCTCGATCTCCAAATGGGAGTTAGAGTCCTTCCAATCCAACCTAAATCAAGGTTCTAAACCCATCAATTAGGTCCCAAAGGCCCTAAATCAAAAATCCCCAAATTCTAACCCTAGAATCCAAAACTAGGGTTTCATCTCAAAGAAACCTCTAAAAACCGAATCTAAGTGAAGAGAGCTTGTTGCTTACCTCTAAGAAGCTTCAAACCAAGTCCAAAAGGCCCAAGGGTTGAAGTTTGATCCACCACAAAGCTCCACTCACCAAGCTCTAAGCTCCAACAATGGAGGAAATAGGCTCTACCAAGCAAAAGAGAGCAAAGAGAGGGTTTTAATCCTCAAAAACCCATCCAAACCAAGGAGAGAAGAAGGAGATGGAGTGGAGGGAGCTCTTACCTCTCCTCTTGCTGTGAAGAACACAATGGGGAGCCCTAGGGGCGAGGCTTGCACTAATAGAAGTGCTACAAAAGCCACCCCCCCCCCGGTTGGTCACATTCACTCGCTACTTGTACCGGTACAAATCCATTTTGTACCTATAAACCCCGCGAACAACCAAACCCGAGCTTCGGATTGCCTCGCTCAGCTGGTTTGTACCGGTACAAAATCCATTTTGTACCGGTATAGCCATCACGCTTGTACCGGTATAGCCATCATTTTGTACCGGTACAAGGCCTCGAAATTTCAATCCGAGAGCAACCCAAAATCCAACTTTTTGGACTTTAGTGCTTGGGATTCAACCACTAACCTCGGTACACGTGCCATAGGTCGGAACACAGTCAACGACCCTCCAGAGAATCTGGAAAGGCTCCAAACTCAAGTCAAATACTCAAACTCCGCAATTTGCGCAAGTCCAGTATGTTACAGGTGGCCACTAACTATGGCGCTAACCCCTTGCCCCGGTCCTCCGCCGCCGCGCTCGCGCTAGGACCTGTAGGGTTAGTGGTGTGAGAACTACAACGAAGTTCCCAGTGGGCTCGGCAACCGACCCCGCCGACTTACCCACTAGGTCCATTTAGGCATGAGTATTGCAAAGAAAAGGAAATGGTAACCATACTATATGCTAAAATACCATGCCTGCAAAAGAAAGATTAGTGGATAGATAATTGACTGTAATTAACGATGCATGCATACTCTTTACTTTTCTTGTTTCTTTACCCAATCTTACCGGTTAACCAAGTTAACCCCAAAACTCACGTTTCATTACCCGTCTACCGGGGAAGGCTCAAGGCGCTATCACCCGAGGGCTCGTCGACGGGGTACTTTCCCCGCGGTGTCTACACTCCGGAGTACACCACTTGTGGAGGAGCTACCTCCCACAAGTCAAGTGTGAGTATCGATCAATTCCCCAACTTGGGAAACCATAACTCTAGTTCCAATGTCAATGTCATAATAGGTTTCTACCTAATTGTTCTTGTCATTCTCTATGTCTTTCTATGTCATCTCGATGGCAATCTTGTTTCTATGTTCAATGTCACCTTTGTGTACTAAGATCATAGTCATTCTCACATTCACACATGCATAGGGTTCTTGTTCTTATTTTCTATGTTCCATTTCATTCGCTAAGTTCGTTTACATTATAGCAATACATAAAGGAACAATCATACTTATAATTACTCACTACCCAATCATGCATGAATATTATACAATATAATATGTTCAAAAAGGTGAAATAGACATAGAAGGGAATTCGATGATTCCGGAATGCACCCCCCACCTCTAAAAATTATGGTGGAGTTGTGGTTCGAATTTCACGGCTATCCGATCCCTAGTTTGCGACCTGCGCGTTAAACAGATTCTAAATCAGGCCGATTTACACAGTAGCCCCTATATCGGCTTTTCGTTTAAACGAACGGAGTTGTCCCACGCGTCGGGAATACCCCCAATTAGGTTTTCACAAGGTCAATTAGCCTTGGAAACACCCTAGGGCAAAAGCCCCAATTTCCAAACCCTAACAATGCCATTTTGGCATTCTCATGGGATTGATCTCACCCACAAGCAAAGAAAGCTTGTAGACCCATGAGAAGCTCTCTAAAACCATTCTAAAGCCATTAGAACCGTCTCTACGGCATCTACTACAAACCCTAGCTAGCCACCATGAGAGCACATGAGCTCTTATGGAGGTTTCATGGAGTTCATGGTATACCCAACTCTCTAACACTAGCAACAAGCTAGAAATCCCAAAATCTAAGAGAAAACCCAAACCCTAAAGTTAAACTTGCAAAAACCTACCTCTTGTAGCAAGCTGAACCCAAGCCTCCTTGTAGGAGAGCTTCAAGATCCTTCAAAGAAGCCTTCCAAAAGCTCCAAAGTCCTCTCCTCCAACTTCTTCTCCTTCTTCTCCTTGCCCTAGAGCTCCTCTAGAGAGAGAAAGTGAGAGAAAAGAGAGTGAGGGTGAGTGTGCTGTGAAAAGAGAAGGGTCCAAGCTATATGGTGTTGTAACAATAACACATAAGCCCCCCAACTCTAATTATTACATCCTGCCGTAATCGGGCGGTTTTCGGTCCAATGTCCTGGTCCCGCCGGTTGTCCTGGCCTCGCAAGCCCTCCTTTCGGGACTTAGCCATTTCCTGCATATTGCGCAGACAATGTCCGGTCTTTCCCGCGTTGTCCGGTCTCGCGTTGTCCGGTCTCGAACCATTGTCCGGATCCCGTACGCTGGTTTTTCAGGACTTAGCCAAATTTCCACTCTGCGCAGCTGGGGCGCTCCGTGGCATCCGGACATCCCCTGGATGTCCGGTCTCGGCTGCTCCAAGTCTGGGAATTCCTCCAGCCTTGCAGTTTAGCTTTACCAAGACCCCGCTCCGCTACGCACGGGTTCCCAAGCACTTAGAACCCACTCTTACTTGCTCCACTCCGGGCCACGCTCATTTCGACGGAACTCGACACTTTACGGGGAAGCCATACGCTACATTCCCCACCCCTTAAAACTAGTTTCGTCCGCGAAACTTAACGCATACCTTAGCTTGTCGACTCGAATAAGTGAGGATACTCGGCCCTCATCGTCTCCTCAAGTTTCCAAGTGGCTTCACGCACTGCATGATTGCTCCACTGGACTTTAACCTAAGAAAGCCTGCGATTCCTAAGCTTCCTTTCTCCCTTTTCCAGAATACAAACCGGGTACTCCTCATACGTCATATCCTCATTTAATTCCACCGGTTCATACTCCAACACGTGCGATGAGTTGCGGACATACATGCGGAGATTTGACACATGAAAGACATTGTGCACTCCCGCAAGTCTCGGTGGTAATGCCAACTTATAGGCTACCGCACCGATCCGCTCCAAGATCTCAAAAGGTCCGATATAACGGGGACTTAGTTTCCCGCGAACACCAAACCTTTTCACCCCGCGCATCGGCAATACTTTTAGAAATACGCCGTCTCCAACTTCGAACTCTAAATCTCTTCTTCGCTTGTCGGCATAACTCTTCTGCCGAGATTGAGCCATCGTGAGTCTCTGTCGGGCTAGGCGGACTTTCTCTTCCGCCTCCCGCACCACATCAGGGCCAAGAGCAGCTCTCTCGCCCACGTCGCTCCAATGGACTGGAGAGCGACACATCCTTCCATATAGGGCCTCGAATGGCGCCATCGCAATACTTTCCTGATAACTGTTATTGTATGCGAATTCCGCCATCGGTAGGAAATCATGCCATCCGCCCTTATAATCAAGCACACACGCCTGAAGCATATCCTCAAGTATCTGAATGGTTCTCTCAAGATTGACCGTCACTTTGAGGATGAAATGCCGTACTAAAGTCGAGCCGTGTACCCAATGCATCTTGCAAACTCTTCCAAAAATGAGATGTGAACCGGGGGTCTCGATCTGATACAATTGACACCGGAACCCCATGTAGTCTCACAACCTCGTCGAGATAAACTTGAGCCAACTTGTCTCCTGACCAAGTAGTGTGGATCGGCAAAAAGTGAGCCGATTTCGTTAACCGGTCAACAACCACCCAAATCGCGTCGTGTCCGCCTTGAGATCTAGGCAAGCCCGTCACAAAGTCCATAGCGATGTCTTCCCACTTCCACACGGGTATTGGTAGACTTTGCAATTTTCCCGCCGGAAAACGACGCTCAGCCTTTACTTGTTGGCACGTGAGGCACTGTGCCACAAATTCTCCAATATCCCTTTTCATACCCGGCCACCAATAATGAAGCTTTAGATCTTGATACATCTTGGTGCCGCCCGGGTGAATGCTATAGGGTGATTGGTGTGCTTCTTGCATAATCGCCCTCCGGAGATCATCATCCTTAGGCACACACCAACGGCTCCTATACCGCAGTGCACCGTCGGTCCCAATGCCAAAATCTTCGGCACTACCGCTCTCAACTTCACCGCGCACCTTTTGGAGATACGAATCAGATGCTTGCAATTCTTTTATCTTCTCCAACAAGGTGGGTTGCACACTTAACATGGCAAATGTCGCCGGTATTCCCGGCGCCACGACTTCAAGTCCTAACCGCTGCATCTCCTTGTGCAATGCCGGTTGAGGCGTAATTGCCATTGCCAAATTTTCCGCCGACTTTCTACTTAAAGCATCGGCCACGACATTTGCTTTACCGGGGTGGTATAGTATGGTGACATCATAATCCTTCAGCAACTCTAACCACCGCCGCTGTCGCATATTTAACTCCTTCTGGGTGAACAAGTATTTGAGACTCTTGTGATCCGTATAAATCTCGCAATGCTCACCATACAAGTAATGCCTCCATAACTTTAGCGCGAAAATAACCGCCGCTAGCTCAAGATCATGGATCGGGTAGTTCTTGTAAGGAAGTGAATTCTCGAAATCCGAGGGTTGCACCATGTTTAAAATCGACTGATTGTCGATTGGATGGACTTCGGAAAGTTCGAAGTTGATCCGAAGGCAAAAAGTGCACCGGAGTTGCTCCCGGTGAAGATCGAAGCCTTCGGGCGTTTTTGTGCGCATAGGCGCGAAAACGGGACCCGAAAATCTATGTCGGGTCGCGAGCTAAATCCGACATTAGCGTGGATGAAAAGATGATGAAAACGTGTTCGAAAACATGTTTGGAAAGTCTCGGTGCGATTTGAAAAGAATCGGAGGCGAGACGAGCGAAAACGGGCGAAAGCGGAGAAGAAACGAAAAATGCTGAAATTTGGCTAAGTCCTTAAATGTTGGGCTGAGAGGACCCACTGGGTCGGGACATTGATCAATGTCCGGACATCCATTGTCCGGACAATGGATGATGTCCGGACCCAGTAGGCTGTCAAATGGGCAAAAATGGATTTCGCAGGCCAATGTCCGGACATTGAGGGGATGTCCGGACCCTGCAGCCCGAAAATGCCCAGTTTGGTGCAGTTTGGATTGTTGAGGGGGCTTTTGGCATATTGTTACAAATGAGGGTATAGAGGTGATTTCCCCTCTCTTATTCCCTCATTTCCCTCTCATTCACACACAACTCTCTCCCTCTCTCTCTAGAAAGAAGAAGAAGAAGAAGGAGAAGGAGGAGAAAGAGTGGAGGATTTGGTGGAGAAGCAAGCTAAGAGGGAGATCCTTGGTTTCATCTTCTTCCTCTCCACCATTGGAGCTTCTACTTGAGGTAAGCTCTTTAGGGCTTTCATGGTAGACTTTCTTAGGATGCTTTGAATCATCTAAGAATAATTTTTATGGAACCCTAGGCTTCCTAAGAAGTGTTTTGCACAAGCAATTAGGGCTTTAATGGTAGCTTTTGTTTGGGGCAAAATTTTAGGGCTCAAAATGGGGCTTTCCTTAGGATGAGGTTTTGATCTTTTTTAACCTCATTTCTAACATATTGTTAGGTCCACGAACGCGTGCGAGGCGACGGTTCGTCGACCCGACTGACGGATTAAGTGATCCGAGCCGAACATTGGCTTACAGTGTTGATTTTGGCCCGGAGAGTCAAAGTTGAGATTTGAGGCAACGAAAGCGGCGTTGTTGCTTCAAGGAACATCCCAAAAGGTGGGGGGTGCTTTACCGAAGCCGTTGGGCTCCCTTTTATGCCTAAGTAAATTATTGGTCATATTGCATATATATGTACATATGTATATTTATTTCATGCATGATAGGGTTGGTATGGTTAGATGACTTTCCTTGCATGCTTTCTTATCGTGCGGAACTATGGGTGTCGCATTAGGACATAGGGAGTCTGCTTGCACACTTCCCTTATCGTGAGGCACCATAGGCTTGCATTTGGACATAGGAAGCATCATGATGGATACTGTGACACTGAACCCTAGAGATGACTTAATCTTGCATGAATAATAATTAGAGGCATGTGAACCAAGTATAGAACTTGATGAATGATAATGTAACATAGTGTATAGAAACACTAGTGACATGAGTACCAAGTAGACAACTTGATGAATGACATGTGCAATGACATAGTGTAAAGAACACTAGAGATATGTGAGCCAAGTAGACAACTTGATGATAAATGACATAGAGACATAGTGCTACAAAACACTTATGATTCCCCTGTATGGATGCCCTCCTAAGTGGAGGAGATGGTTACTAGTTCCCCTGTGTTGGATGCCCTCCAAATTGGAGGAGAAGATCATACTCACACAGTCTGCTCAGCGCTCGTGACGTGGTCGCTCCACACGAGTAGTGCGAGTCTCCGGAGGTCTTGGCACGTGATTCGATAGGGATAGCCTATGTGGGGTCCCGAGGGATAGCCTATGTAGGGTTGAATGTGTTGAGTCGTGGGCGTGCCTACGGGCTAGCCAAGGATTGGGTAATAACATAAGAACATAATGAGTATTTCATACATACTTGATTGGAACATAGTAGCATGATAGATATTTCATAACTATATCATGATCTTGTTGTTTCAGGCATAGCAGTAGATGCATTGTTTATATCATGCTTTACTTACCGCAGTTACAGCTTTAAATTATCTATCTATCTACCTGCTTGTGCCTGCTTAGACCTAGTGGGGAGATCGGTGGGGTCGATGGCCGAGCCCACTGGGAACTAAGGAAGTTAGTTCTCACCCCACTCTATCACAGGTACTAGCTCACGGGCGGTCGAGGAGGATCGCGGTAAGGGCATCGCACCCTAGTTGATAGTGGCCACCTACTTGCATTAGAGCCACCCGTGGTATATTTTGGAGTCATAATTGTATAAAGAAATGATGTAACCTACATTTTGGGAGATGAACATGTATTTGTATTTTGAAGTTAAACAATGTAAACGAATGTTGAATGATTGTAATAGTTAGACTCTTCTCTCTTTATATTACTTGTATGAAATACTTGTATCTTGCTCTTATTGTTGTTCGCACCTTTAGGTGCATCTTCTTGTCATGTATGATGTAGAATTAATTTCCTGGGCAATTCTTTGTACATGACTTGTTGTTGAGCCTTGGGCGGACAGGGGAGGTGCTGTCCGTTCGGCGCCTGATCGGCGTCCCCGAACCGAACCGAATTGGTAGCGGTCTCGGGGCGTGACAGTTCTTCTCATAGGTCTTCAACTGGCGCGAAGCATAAGCTATAACTCGGCCATTTTGCATCAAGACACACCCGAGTCCAACATAGGAAGCATCGCTGTACACAACATAGCTCTCTCCCGGTGTCGGCAACGCGAGCACCGGGGTCGACGTTAATCTCTTCTTAGGTTCTTCGAAGCTCCGCTCACACTCGGGGCTCCAATCATACCTTACTCCTTTGTGCGTAAGGCGCGTCAGTGGAGTAGTTATCTTGGCAAACCCCTCCACGAACCGCCGATAGTAACCCGCAAGCCCCAAAAAACTTCGGATCTCCGTTACATTCGTTGGGCGAGACCAATCCTCAATAGTCTCAACTTTCTTCGGGTCCACCGAGATGCCATCCCCGGATATAACGTGACCCAAGAAAGTAACCTCCGAGAGCCAAAACTCACATTTCTTCAGTTTGGCATACAGCTTCTCTCTTCGGAGTGTCTCCAACACGATTCTCAAGTGCTCCTCGTGTTCTTCCTCAGTCCGAGAATATACCAATACGTCATCTATAAAGACCACGACGCACCGGCCCAATAGCGGACGGAAGACTCTATTCATCAAGTCCATAAAGGCCGCCGGGGCATTAGTAAGCCCAAATGGCATGACCGTGAACTCATAATGGCCATACCGCGTACGGTACGCCGTTTTATACACGTCCTTGGGCCGTATCTTCAGCTGATGATACCCCGACTGTAGGTCAATCTTTGAATAAACCCTGGATCCTTGCAACTGATCGAATAAATCGTCAATTCTCGGCAACGGGTACTTGTTCTTAACCGTGACCTTGTTCAACTCGCGATAATCAACGCAGAGTCGAAGTGTGCCGTCCTTCTTCTTTACAAATAGCACCGAGCTCCCCACGGAGACACGCTCCGCACGAAGCCTTTATCGAGCAAGTCTTGCAACCGGGCTTTAAGTTCCTTCACTCTACCTGCCATTCTATACGGGGCCTTCGAGATTGGCGCCGCCCGGGATTAAGTCAATGACGAACTCAACTTCCCGGTCCGGTGGCAACCCCGGTAACTCCGCCGAAAACACATCCGGGTACTCACATACCACCCGAATGCTACCCAATTCCGGGTGCTCCCTTTGGGTATCTACAATGGTCTCTAAATAGGCTTTGCAACCACCCTTAATCATCCTCTTCGCCCTTACTGACGATATGGTTGCCGCAAAGCGCGCGCCCTTACACGCTTGGTAGACCATCTCCTCCTGGTTAGGCTCACGAAAAGTGATAACCTTTTTATCACAATCGATGACTGCGTAGTACTTGGAGAGCCAATTGATTCCCAAGACCACGTCAAATCCCGACAATCGGTCTACTACTAGAAGATCGATCGGCATAATCCAGCTTCCAATCTGTACCGGACAGTTCTTACACTCCTCGTCCACAACAAAAGAGTGTTCGATAGAATTGACCCACCACTGGTCATCGTGACACACAACCTCTAGTCCATGAGTCTTAGCGAATGATGCATTAACGAATGAATGAGATGCACCTGTATCAAATAATGCTCTGGCTCTAGTGCCTTGGATCAGAATAATACCTGCCACCACGTCGTCTGGAACTGGAGCTGGAGTCGACTGCTCCTCCACCTGAGTGGCAAAAACCCGCCCACTAGGTGCTCGAGGTGCCTCCTGCTGCCGAGGCGCTGACGATCGTCCAGCGGACATAGCGGGTGGCAGTCCCGCAAGCTGTCGCGGAGTGTACTGGACTGAAGCTGATGATGGCGCCGATGACGCGCCGCCCGGACACTCCCAGCTCATGTGTCCCTCGAGGCCACATCGATAACACTTCCCTTCACGCTGAGGGCACTCCCTGGGCCTATGAGTCCCGCCGCAAATCACACACGGATAGGAAGTTGCCTGGCTCCTCGACTGGCTCCTGCCTCCTCGCCACTGTGATCGCTGTGGTCGCGGGGGTCGCTTGGAACTCGACTGCCCCGCGGACCCAACCGATGCCCGTTTCTTGGACTTCTCTCTATCCTTGTCCCTCTCAAAAGCCTCGCGCTCCTCCCGCGCAATAGCATTGCCGCGCTCCACCCAAAGCGCACGGTCCAAAACCTCCTCGTAGGTCTTCACCAAGGCATCCACTGTCTTGAAAATATCTGGCCTCAACCCACGCCCGAACGTCTTCGCCCGGTCCCCATCGCCGTGGACCAAGCCCGGCACACAATTTATCATGTGTGTGAATTCCCTCTCGTACTCACACACCGTGCGACTCCCTTGCCTTAGCTTGCGGAAGTCCTCCTCGATCTTCCGTTTATCGCTCTCGGGGAAATACTCCGTTAATAGCATCTCCCGAAACGTCTCCCAAGTCATTGTAGTATCGTCCAAAGAACGATCCTTCTTCACTTGTCTCCACCAAAGGCGCGACGATCCCTCGAAACAATGGGCCGCCAAATGTACTTTATCCCGTTCGAGGGTATAGAAGTCCTCGAACAAGGACTACATGGCGATCAACCACGCCTCGCACACCCACGGGTCCTTGTCTTCCCCGTTGAAGGTTGGTGGTATAAGCCGCTTGAAGGCCGTTAGCACTGCTACCGCCCATTCTCGCTCCGCCTCGGGGGTGTCGTGATCAGAAGCCGACGAACCCGAAGCTGGCGGAGGTACCACCGTCACTGGTGTCGCCGCCACAGGAGGTGGTGCCGCAGGTTCAACAGGTGGGGTCGGTCCCGAGGCATGCGCCGCCGCCGCCGGGCCACCAAGTCGTGGAGCCTACTAAGCCGCTTCCGCCCGTCGTTTCATAGCCCCAGTCAACGCCTCTACTTGGGCTTGCAGCGCGCGTACGTCGCTCGATCCTGACTGCTCGGGCACCTCAGGAGGTGGTGCCACAGTGGATCGCATCTTAGGAGGACGTCCTGGTGGTGCCATCACGTCCTGAAACGTAGCACACACATTAATACTCAATACACGTGACACTTACACGTTCCGTATAACTACCCAATTAAGCGAAAGCAAATAAGTAAAAACAAATTTCAACTCTTGGGGTCATGTGGTCGGCCGCCCCACGCGATTCCCTCAAGTAGAAACAAATTAATACTTGAATTCATCTCTAATTCCTTCTAGAGAAGTCTTAATGTCAACCCAATCCCTAGCTTTCGCAATTACCAAACCCACGTTAAACGTTTCCTAGGTCCCTAAGGTCTTCAATCCTAAGGTTCCTAAGTCCATCCTAGACTTTTGCTTTCTTCCGTTTACTCTCTGATACCATCTTATCTGTCACGCCCCGCTACCCGCCTATTTGGCCTGCCCGGGCCACGTCACGTACGCCGAACGGACAGGGCCTCCCCTGCCCGCCCAAGGCTCTAACAACCAGTATAATAAGCAATCAGAAAGAGGGATTTGCAATTATACTAGGCTTGCACGAGGGCAAGCAACAAACACAGCGGAAGTAAAAGCTCTAAGCTATTTTATACAACATACAAGATATTTGATTGCGTTTAATCCAAATACAAGTAACTTAAACTATTACAATCTTTTTCATTCAAGTACATCATATCATTCTTTACATTTAAACATTCCACAAAAGTTACATGATCGTTTACAACTTACAATTATAGATCAACAAGGTAAAGTTGATACATGTATAACAAAAGGAATGCCTAAACACAATATAAACTCTGGTGGCCACTAACTATGGCGCTAACCCCTTGCCCCGGTCCTCCGCCACCGCGCTCGCGCTAGGACCTGTAGGGTTAGTGGTGTGAGAACTACAACGAAGTTCCCAGTGGGCTCGGCAACCGACCCCGCCGACTTACCCACTAGGTCCATTTAGGCATGAGTATTGCAAAGAAAAGGAAATGGTAACCATACTATATGCTAAAATACCATGCCTACAAAAGAAAGATTAGTGGATAGACAATTCACTGTAATTAACGATGCATGCATACTCTTTACTTTTCTTGTTTCTTTACCCAATCTTACCGGTTAACCAAGTTAACCCCAAAACTCACGTTTCATTACCCGTCTACCGGGGAAGGCTCAAGGCGCTATCACCCGAGGGCTCGTCGACGGGGTACTTTCCCCGCGGTGTCTACACTCCGGAGTACACCACTTGTGGAGGAGCTACCTCCCACAAGTCAAGTGTGAGTATCGATCAATTCCCCAACTTGGGAAACCATAACTCTAGTTCCAATGTCAATGTCATAATAGGTTTCTACCTAATTGTTCATGTCATTCTCTATGTCTTTCTATGTCATCTCGATGGCAATCTTGTTTCTATGTTCAATGTCACCTTTGTGTACTAAGATCATAGTCATTCTCACATTCACACATGCATAGGGTTCTTGTTCTTATTTTCTATGTTCCATTTCATTCGCTAAGTTCGTTTACATTATAGCAATACATAAAGGAACAATCATACTTATAATTACTCACTACCCTATCATGCATGAGTATTCTACAATATAATATGCTCAAAAAGGTGAAATAGACATAGAAGGGAATTCGATGATTCCGGAATGCACCCCCCACCTCTAAAAATTATGGTGGAGTTGTGGTTCGAATTTCACGGCTATCCGATCCCTAGTTTGCGACCTGCGCGTTAAACAGATTCTAAATCAGGCCGATTTACACAAAGAGCCCCTATATCGGCTTTTCGTTTAAACGAACGGAGTTGTCCCACGCGTCGAATACCCCCAATTAGGTTTTCACAAGGTCAATTAGCCTTGGAAACACCCTAGGGCAAAAGCCTCAATTTCCAAACCCTAACAATGCCATTTTGGCATTCTCATGGGATTGATCTCACCCACAAGCAAAGAAAGCTTGTAGACCCATGAGAAGCTCTCTAAAACCATTCTAAAGCCATTAGAACCGTCTCTACGGCATCTACTACAAACCCTAGCTAGCCACCATGAGAGCACATGAGCTCTTATGGAGGTTTCATGGAGTTTATGGTATACCCAACTCTCTAACACTAGCAACAAGCTAGAAATCCCAAAATCTAAGAGAAAACCCAAACCCTAGAGTTAAACTTGCAAAAACCTACCTCTTGTAGCAAGCTCAACCCAAGCCTCCTTGTAGGAGAGCTTCAAGATCCTTCAAAGAAGCCTTCCAAAAGCTCCAAAGTCCTCTCCTCCAACTTCTTCTCCTTCTTCTCCTTGCCCTAGAGCTCCTCTAGAGAGAGAAAGTGAGAGAAAAGAGAGTGAGGGTGAGTGTGCTGTGAAAAGAGAAGGGCCCAAGCTATATGGTGTTGTAACAATAACACATAAGCCCCCCAACTCTAATTATTACATCCCGCGTAATCGGCGGTTTTCGGTCCAATGTCCTGGCCCCTACCGGTTGTCCTGGCCTCAATAAGCCCTCCTTTCGGGACATAGCCATTTCCTGCATATTGCGTGCAGACAATGTCCTATTTTTCCCGCGTTGTCTGTCTCGCGTTGTCCTGGTCTCGAACCATTGTCCGATCCCATACGCCGGTTTTTCAGACTTTGCCAAATTTCCACTCGCGCACTGGGCGCTCAGGCATCCTGGACATCCCCCGGATGTCCGGTCTCGCTTCCAAGTCCTGGGAATTCCTCCCTTGCGCTTTGCTTTACCAAGACCCCGCTCCGCTACGCACGGGTTCCCAAGCACTTAGAACCCACTCTTACTTGCTCCACTCCGGGTCTCGCTCATTTCGACGGAACTCGGCACACTTTACGGGGAAGCCATACGCTACAGACATAGTGGTTTTACTTTCCATGTTAGAGACATGATGATTTGAGACTTGTGACGGTTCTTGTGACTATATGCCATTGTGCTCATTCGCACATGCTTGTAAGGGTCGCTCCCTACAAGGCACTCCGAGTTGGCCAACGCGATACTTTCGCCGTGCGGACTGGCGCCAAGTGGATTGCGGTAGGACAGTCGCATTCCTAGGGTGGGGATGTTGACTACTACGGGGCCATTAGGCTCGGCATTTGGCTAGGCAGCCTTCGGGTGGGCATCGGCCAGACCGCCTTCGGGTTGGGTCTTGTTGGACATTAAACTTAAAGTAGCTTAATGGACAATGTGGACTATGACTAGAATAGTAAACTTTAACTCTTTACTGTTAACCTGTGAACATTGTACTAATTATAGTGCTTTCTATTCATGCTTAGAATAGCTTAATTACTTATGCAATTTCATGCTAAGTAGAGAGATCATGTTTAGTAGTTTACATGTTTATTTACATGTCGTTTACTTTACTTATGCATAGTTTACCGTTTACTTGTTTAGTTTTGGGCCTAGTGGAGCATGCAACTGAAGTCAGTAATTGCCCACTGGGAACTATTAATTAATAGTTCTCTCGCCCTCTTTTTCTTATGTGTTTCAGAGCCTTCGGCACCGGCGGAGGCAAGGGATCGTGGAAAGGGAATCGCTAGCTAGATACCGCTGCTTTTCTACCTTGTAGGGGTTTTCTCTCTTTTTGTGCTTTGGTGAGATTGAGAGAGTTTTGTATCCCTCTATAGAGACTACCATGTACTCTGTTATAGTTGGTGTTTGGATTACTTGTGTTGCACTCTCTTTATAGCTTTATAGTAGAGATTGGTACTTTATTTTAGTCTCTTCTTGTATGCTTCCTAGTTTAGAATTCTAGTTGTTACACTGCTCTGATGCTTCTAGATTCTTCTTATTTTTGTGGTTATTTATCGTTTTTGTTAGACGCCTTGTATGTTGTAGACATACGGGCACGCGCCGGGCGGGCTTCCGCTGGGTCCCGGGGCGTGACATAAAGTAAGCTAGGTTAATCAACATATAGATTTGACACTCCAACTAGCACTCTACATACACCTTATGCTCAATATGCAAGGTTAATCGCTATTCTACACTCGGACATAAAGAGTAGCCCGGCGACTTCGGGATGGACACCACCCACCTTTCTATATAGCAACACCGTAGGAAGCTTGTAGGTTATAGGTCTCAAGGATCTAAAAGGTAATTAACACCTAGAGGGGGGTGAATAGGTGCACAATGGCCTAATAAAAATTCTCGATGCGATTTTAAATAAATGCGGAAAAATAGAATCAACACACCGAGATTTTACGTGGGAAAACTCCAACTCGGAGTAAAAAACCCACGGGACCGATCACACGAAAATTCACTAAGAAACAACCGAGTACAAGGCGATTCACCCACGACTTTACCCGATTAACCGAATCTTCTATGTGAATATCCTTCGCTGGTCCACGATCGATTGAAGTCCTCCAACCGATCACGCCGCAACTCCTTGCCGCGCCAACGCCTCGAATCCACAAAGCGTCCACCGAGTCCTCGGCTCCCCCTACACGCGATCCCCGCGCAACACACCTCCGTCCGGAGAAGAAGAACGAAGATTTATGGTGATCTCCAAATTAAAGCACCGTAGACGATGGGAAGAATTCGTCTAATTGATCATCAAGTTGATTCACAAGAGTAGAATCAAATGAAAGAAACTAGAATCAACTTGACGATCAATACTCCATCAAATCTCTCTAAGAACTAGGTCAAAAAGCTTAGGAGAGAGATTCTAGGGTTTTGAGGATTAATAATATTCCGGTGTGTTTTTTTCTTAAACTCCCATGGTCTATTTATAGTGTTTAGAAGACTTGTTAATTAGAGTAGGATTGAAAACAACCTTTCAGAAATAGATTAGAATTGAAATCAGCCTGATTTGGAATAGATTAGCCTGATTTGGAAATCTGTTTTCGAGTCCACCGTCCGTCAAACCATCTCTCGTCCTGGCCTCGTGTGTCGTCAAATTTTTCGCATCGAGCACCGACCGGCCGTACTCAGTGGATTGTCCTGGCCCTAGGCTATAGCACTCGTAAAGTTCATCTCACCGTGTCCCATTAATCCACGATCCTGGCCAAAGCTCGCGAAACTTTCGCTATCAACCTCACCGTGTCCCACAAAGAAGTTGGTCCTGACAGTGTTGCGAAAAGCCGATGACAGACTCACTGTGTCCGGTCAAAAGAGCTGATCCGGACAGGGTTTATACAGAAAATATTTTTCATAAAAACTAATATTTTAAACCCTTTTTAAGTCTTCTAACTACTATGTTATTAATGTTAATCACCATAAATGATCTTAAATGCATACCTGAGGTGTCGAGCTTCTCTGACGAGTCCTGGAGGGTCCGATCTTCTTGTAATCTCTTGATCTCTTCAAGACTCCGACAAACTCACGAAATCCGCCAACTTACAAAATCCTTAACAAAGCTCAGCTTTCTCGATCACTTGTCGCCGCTTAGCACTCGAGCGGAGATGAAGTAGCGATGCACCTCCCTTGGCGATAACTTCGTCGACTCGACGGTCGCCAAACAATCGCGCCACGCGTTCGTACACCTATTAATTAGGTTTACAAATGATCAAAAGAGATCAAAACCCAACATTTAGTAAAACCCCATTTTTGATGCTCTAGGGCTTCACACATGGAAACCATGTGTTAGAAACCCTAGAAACATGCCATTAGTGCTATTTAGCACCCATAGGTTCCATCTAAACATTCCCAAAAGCTCAAAACCCAAAACCCTAGAAATCACCATTAAAGGGTTCTTGAGGTTTACCTTGAGCTTGCTCCAACAAGAGGAAGAAGAGGTGGAAAAGGAGAGGAAGCTCTTCTCCTTGCTCATCTTCTTCTTCTACTTCCTCTGCTGCTGCTTCTTCTCCTCCTTCACTTCTCCAACAGAGAGGGAGAGAGGAATCCTAGAGAGAGAGTGTGACACCCCAATAGTCCCACATCGGATGGGAATGGGGTTGTCATTCGGTTTATATGAGACTTAGACACTAGTAATAATAACTGGGCTTAAGCATTTTGGGCCGGTGGTTGGGCCCAACGAGTTATTATTGCTAGTGGACTGGGTCGTTACATTTGGTATCAGAGCCGGTTCACCAGCTGGACATGTGTGGCGAGTCTCGCCGAGCTGTCCGGATGACGGCTAGCGAGACAAGTCTCACATAGCCCGGTGATCTTGGGTGTGTGTGATTGACCGACGAGGACGTCGTGGCCTTAACGGGGGGCGCCTGTGACACCCCAATAGTCCCACATCGGATGGGAATGGGGTTGTCATTGGGTTTATATGAGACTTAGACACTAGTAATAATAACTGGGCTTAAGCATTTTTGGGCCGGTGGTTGGGCGCAACGAGTTATTATTGCTAGTGGGCTCGGTCGTTACAGAGAGAGTGTGTTGAGGCTTGCAACGTGAGAGAAAATGAGAGGGATCGGGTCCCTCATGTGTCATATAGCCCAACTCATGCTACAATTGCATATAAGTCCCTCAACTTTGATGCTCTGAAGCAGCTCTGCCTGGGCATTTTCGCCCAGGGGAGACCGGTCTTCCCCCACAGGGTCCGGTCTCCAAGGGTCCCTGCCCCGGGTCTGCGCACATAGAGACCGGTCTCCGTGCAGAGACCGGTCCCCACGGTGTTTGGGGGCAGACCGCGGACGGGATCCGTACATCCCTCAATGTCCAAATCCCAAGATGTCCTGCCTCAACCCTATTGTCCTGGCTCTCTGCGCGAAACACCTTCTCGGCCAATTTTCCACCTTACGGCATCGGACATCCCTCAATGTCCGGTCCTTGGATGTCCGGTCTCCCCATCAATGTCCGGACATCCCACCAGAATTCTGAAGTTTTCCTCCAGCTTGTGCATTTCACACTCGAGGCCAACTCCGGTGCACTTTTCACCTTTGGATTAGCTTCGAACTTCCCGAAGCTCATCCCCTCGACAATTAGTCGATTCTAAACGAAGTGTAACTTTCGGATTTCGAGAATTCACTTCCTTACATGGCTTATTCTTGCAGGTAAGCGAATGTTTGACCATTTATTCAATTAGCTTTATCATATGTTCCATTGGCACCAAATGTAACTCTAGGTTCTTGCTTGTCTCAAAAAGACTCAATCAACTACCTTTGTTACCATGGTGGTAAAAAGCATGCGTGGGCATATAGTGATAGCAGTTTCCATAGCAGATAGTAGAAAAAACTAAGTTTTTTTTAACTATCTTTCATTACTTTTGTAGGAGAAATTTATTTTGTCGGAGAGCAGTAAAGAACACGTCATGGACATGCTACGTGATCGTTAATTCCTTTGTGATTTTGACTTCATATCAGGTGGAATAATCATCTTGTCTAATTTCCCAGATTCTTGCGTTAATTTCTCTAGACTAAACGTGTTAAATGTTGCTCTTTGATATAACTGAGAATATATTGAGATGTAAAAGTTGTTTTTCTTTTTTTTTCGCCGAATTGGAGAGCCGAACAGACTCCGTCTTCCGAGCGTGTAGTACAACTTTATAGGCTTGTTGCAAAAGAAGGGGAAAAAAATTAAAAAAGATTATTTGGATTAGAAAATAGAACGATATCTTAGTATATTACAGGAGAAAATACATAAATATATTTTGGAATCATACGTTTTGTTGACTGAATTGTGAATATTTAGGTTATAAGATAACATGTATCGGCGGCACGACCTATTAATGTTATTATCATGTGCGTAAGGTGGAGGTACATATTTTACTTTTTAAAACCGTTGCACATAAATGCAAATCGAATTATGTAACGTATTTTTCTTTGTAGTTTCGTTTTCACAGATGGATCCAGGATTATATATCGTCTTTCGGTACGCATCCTGATCTATACATGGTAAAATAAGTTCTTTACGAGATCGCTTGGATTTTATTACTCAATTTACTTTTTACCGCATGTCAGGGGACTGGATCAACAAGCACAACAGTACGAGTGTACATTTAGCAATTCGAGCCCGACGTCTCCAAGCACGACATGGATGCTCAAACAGCTTTGAAGCCTCTAATAGGTACTTGATCTTTTCAAGCGCTCATTTTTGAAGGGTTAAAAGAGGTCCATGTTTTTCTTCCTTAGTACTTACCCTTTGCATTCCCCTGCCCTAGATATCGTGTTGTCGGTTGCTAAGCTGAAGGACTTCACCGGAAGGGAGAAGCCTACAGTCATCAGATGAACTATATAGTTGAAGGGATCGGCACGGCCAATCCTTTTATTTATATGATGGGCCTATGCCGATTTTTGGCAATTAGATAAAGCATTCAAGCTCCCTTTGCCCCATTTTTTATTTCAGTGTAAGAAAGAATTTGCGTGGATGTGGACCATATAATCAAATGTACTTATTTTAAATTGAATAATTTAGTTTGAACTTGAAGACTATTTGTCATGTACTTCAAAAATTGGATATATTGGGAGTTATTTTGTATGATAAATGTGAAAATATTAATGTCTTTGTTTGATTTGCTTTATTATAAATTTCAGTTGGCTATTTGGAATTAGTTGGTTTTATGATTGACATTAATGTAATGATAAATAATGGTGATAAATATATCGGTGATGAATATTATCGTTATTAATGTAATATTCTATGACAAACTTTATTATCACTAAATATTAGTGTGTAGTGAATAGTCATTGTCATAAATGTAATATTTAGTGATGGATAGTGAAGTCACTAATTATTAGTGACGGTATATGTTGTCACCTAAGATTATTAATTTTAATGTTCAACTATTTTGTAAATATTATTTAGTGACAAATAAATAATATTAAGTGACAAAATTAACTTGTCATTAATATTATTTTTAGTGACAATGTTTCTTTTTTCGTGGCAAAATCTATTTGCCACGGGACCTACCGTGACAACTTAGAGTGACGGTATTTATTGTCACTAAAACTACTAGTGACAAATTTTTAATTTTTAGTGACAATTTTTTACTGTCACTTATAAATCATTTTCTTGTAGTGAGTCTAATTATACTGTCAAAATCTCAGTCCTTACATTTAAACTTAATTTATTTTCAAATTAATTAATTATTTTCTGTTTGAGATAATCTGTTAATAGTTCCAAATTTTAAAATTTAAAATTAATTTTAAATTTTGAACTAAAATATAGATTCATAGTAAATATCCTCTTGTTAGCAAATTTTTGGATAAGCATGATTTTTATTATTTTTTAGAGATAAAGAAGAATTAAACAAATTTTAAATTAAAATATAGGTTCACAGTAGATATTCTCCAATTGGAAAAAATTTAGATAAGCATAAATTTCTTTTCTATTTTAGAGGTAATGAATAATTAAAAGTTTATTTCATTACGTTATTTATTTTAGTAAAGAAAGAGGAACTAAATTTTTTTTTCTCACTAAAATATAGGTATGTTGACGTACCAAAATTTGGATATGTGCTTTTATATAGTATAATCTAACGGATTGTTAGGATGAGATGGGCCCCCTAGGGTTAAGTTGGTAGTTGGTTGAATAGTATAATCTAACGGGTAAAAATGATATAAGGTGTAGATCTAATGTCACGCCCCCGCCGCGAAAACCGCTACCTATTTGGTCCTGCTTCGCGCTGAGCGACGCCGGACGAAACAAAGACTCTCCCCGCCCGCCCAAGGCTCAACAACAGATCGTGTACAAGAATTTACCTAGGAATACTAAATTCTAAACGTACACAATCAACGGGGCACAAACAGTGCCAACAACTAGAGCAAGTAATCCAGAAGTAATACACAAGTGAAATAAAGAGAGAATACTTAGCTATTACAACAGATTTGCTTTAATTACAATTTTACATCATTCCCAAAATACATTAGTCTTCCAAAACATAAAGCATCTAGATACAGAAGGGTGTAATCTAATGCATAAAAGGAAAGCTACTAATGTAACTACCACGATCCTCACTGACCGGGGGCGATGCCCTTGCCGCGGTCCTCGCCCGACGAACCCGCACCGAACACCGGAAATAGAGTGGGGTGAGAACTAACTTCCTTAGTTCCCAAAGTGGGCTCGCCACCGACTCCACCGATCTCCCCACTAGGTCCAAGTGGGCACAAGTAACAACTAGATATATATATATATATAAATATCTGAAAGCTTTAAATGCACAATAGTAAATCTATGCTACTATGCCCATAATTATTTGAAATGCATGCATCATATAGTGAAAGGTTTACTAACATGCTACAAGTTCTCACTATGTTCAACAATGACTGTTCAATGCTAACATTAATATTTCCTTTACCCAATCCGTGGCGATACCCTTGGGTTCGCCTACGCCTCACATATAAATCCCTTTTTGGGGAGGAGGCTCCACGTGCATTCCAACCCGGGATTGTCTGTGGACCTCCACGTGGTCCCGATCGTGCGACACTCCGGAGTATTCGACGACACCGATGGCTATACCACCACTAATACAGACCGTGAGCTTGATCTATCCTCTCCACGTGAGGATACCCTACCGACTAGGGCCAACAGTTCTCTCGGAACTCCACTATTCCGACCAACAGTAACATGTACTTAGCTTTACTAAGATCTATGTTCACGAGCCATTTCTCTTGGGATTTCACCTATCCCTATGTCCAAAGACCTCTAGTGTCAAATACACTATGTTAATGCCACTCGTCATGTTCTTTACATTAGATGCCACTCGATCTATGTCACTAGATAACCCTCGAGTCCATCTCTTTCTTAGCACTATAGAATCCAATGTCCAGACCCAATCCTCACCTATCCATTCACCTAGCATTCCAAGTAAACTAGGTTATCACTAGAAAGCATAAGGAGTAGCCTAAACATGCAATTCTACTATGCTACATGCAGGAGATGAAAATTATGCAATTCTAAGACATAGAAAGGAGTTCGAAGTATTCGAGTGTCACCCCCCACCTTTTGGGAAGCTTCACGAAGCTACGACGCCCGACCCGTAGTCTCCAAACACCGCTTTGGCCTCTTTAGGCCAAACAGCAGCTCCAAACCCTTGTTTGGCTCGGATCAATCAAACCGCGCGACGAAACGAAATTCCGTCTTCGCCAAAGCGTTCGTGGACCTAACAATACGTTAGAAATGAGGTTAAAAGAGATCAAGACCTCTTATTTAGAAAACCCCCAATTTGAGCCCAAGCAATTGCCCCGAGAAAAATCTCGCGTTAGAGCCCAAATTACTTGTGCAAATCATCTCTTAGGAAGCCTAGGGTTCCATAAAAATTATCCCTAGAGGATTTAGAACACTCTAGGAGAAGTTACCATGAAAACCCTCAATTTGGAACCCTAGGTTTGCACACTATAGCAAACCACTAGATCCAAACCCTAATACATGGGATTGATCACATTAGAAGCTCTCTAGGGTCTCATTTGGCCCATTTCTAAGCTTCAAAACCCAAAACCCTAAGTTCTACAAGCTAGGGTTCAAGAGAGCTCACCTCTAGGTAGCTCCAAGACAAGGAGAAGATGAGGAAGATGATGGAGAGCTCCTTCTCTAGCTTCTTCTCCTTCCTTTTCTCCTTCTTTTTCTTCTTCTCTTGTTTCTTCTTCTTTCTAGAGAGAGAGAGGGAGAGTTGTGAGTGTGTGTGTGAGAGGGAATGAGGGTGTGAGAGAGGAAATGCCCTCTATAACCCTTCATTTGTAACAAGATGCCAAAAGCCCCCTCAACAATTCAAACTGCACCAAACTGGACCTTTTTCGGGCTCAGGGACCGGTCTCCCTAGTCAAGGACCGGTCCCAGGGAGCCTTGCTCCACTGCTCTGGGGACCTGCCTCCCCTTAAGAGACCGGTCCCTGCAGAGCCCCCGCTCCACTCCGGCACCGGAGACCGGTCTCCCCTTAAGAGACCGGCCCCTGCAGAGCTCGCTCTCGCGGGATGCCTTCGGGGACCGGTCTCCTTTTCAGTGGACCGGTCCCTCGTGGACCTTCACCCCACCTCAAGGACTTAGCCAAATTTTTCGGCTTTTCGTCGTTTCTTCTCCGTTTCGCTCGTTTGACCTCCGATTCGTTTCAAATCGAACCGAGACTTTCCAAACACGTTTTCGAGCACGTTTTCATCATCTCTTCATCCACGCTAATGCCGAATTTAGCTCATGGCCCAACACAGCTTTTCGGTCTCCATTTTTGCACCTAAGCGCACCAAAACGCCCGAATGCTTCCGAACCTCACCGGGAGCAACTCCGGTGCACTTTTTGCCTTCGGATCAACTTCGAACTTTCCGAAGTCCATCCACTCGACAATCAGTCGATTCTAATCGTGGTGCAACTCTCGGATTTCGAGAATTCACTTTCTTGCATCCTCCCCACCTTAAAAGGAGTTTCGTCCTCGAAACTTACTCAATTTCCAATATAATTCAAACTTTTACCTTACTCCTCAAACAAGTGAGGATGGTGCTCCTTCATCAGCTCCTCGAGTTCCCACGTGGCCTCGCCATCATCCTGATTGCTACACCGCACCTACACATAGGTAATTTCTCGATTTCGAAGCTTTCGCACCTCTCGGCGATAATCCCTACCGGAAACTCTTCGTAGCTCAAGTCTTCTTGGAGTTCCGGCGGTTCATACAACATCGCGTGCTCCGGATCATAGATGTACTTGCGAAGGTTGGAAACGTGGAAGACATTATGCACGTCGGCGAGCTTCGGCGGCAAGGCAAGCCGATAGGCCACCGTACCAACTCGCTCCAATATTTCGTAAGGCCCGATGAATCGGGGACTTAGTTTCCCCCGCACTCCAAATCGCTTAACACCCCTCATCGGTGATACCTTCAAGAACACGCGATCGCCCACGGCGAACTCAATATCTCGACGGCGCCTATCCGTATAACTTTGCTATCTTGACTGCGCTGTGAGCAATCTTTTGCGAGCAATGCGGACTTTCTCTTCCGCTTCTCGCAACACATCGGGGCCGAACTCCGCACTTTCGCCTACATCGCTCCAATGTATAGGAGATCGGCACTTCCGCCAATAAAGAGCCTCGAACGGTGCCATCTCCACACTTGAGTGATAACTGTTGTTGTAGGCGAACTCAGCCATCGGCAGGTGGTTACACCAACTCCCCTTGTAGTCGATGACACACGCTCGCAACATATCCTCCGAGTTTGGATGGTCCTCTCGTTTGTCCATCTGTCTGAGGATGAAATGCGGTGCTGAAATCGAGCCGTGTGCCAAGGGCTTCCTGCAGGCTCTTCCAGAAATGCGAAGTAAATCGGGGGTCGCGATCCGAGACGATCGATTTCGGCACCCCGTGCAACCTCACAATCTCGTCGAGGTAAACCTGTGCCAGCTTATCTCCTGCCCAAGTGGTGTGGATCGGCAAGAAATGTGCCGACTTGGTCAGTCGATCCACAATCACCCATATTGCATCGTGGCCACCCGTCGAGCGAGGCAAGCCGACCACGAAGTCCATCGAAATATCCTCCCATTTCCAAACGGGGATTGGTAGGCTTTGAAGCTTTCCCGCTGGAAATCGACGCTCAGCCTTGATTTGTTGGCATACTAGGCACTTTGCCACAAAGCGTCCAATATCACTTTTCATTCCCGACCACCAATAGTGCTCTTTCAATCCGTGATACATCTTGGTGCCGCCCGGGTGATCCGCATATGGAGATCGATGCGCTTCTTGCAAGATTAGTTTCCGAATCTCCTCGTCGTTTGGCACACACCACCGATTTCAGAATCGAAGTGCACCGTCGGCGTCCAAAGTGAAGTCGCCTCCACGACCCTCCTCGATGTCGCGTCGAACCTTTTGGAGACTTGGGTCCGCGGGTTGCAGATTTTTGATTCTCTCCAACAAGGTCGGTTGGACAACGAGCATCATCAACTGAGCCGGGACCTCGGGAGCGACCACCTCAAGGTCTAACCGCTCCATATCTAGCCATAGGGGCTTTTGATTCGTGACCCACACGGCGAGGTTTTCCGCTGACTTTCTACTCAGCGCGTCTGCGACCACATTCGCTTTTCCGGGGTGGTAAAGGATGTCAACATCATAATCTTTAATAATTCGAGCCACCGCCGTTGTCGCATATTCAGCTCCTTCTGGGTGAATAGGTACTTCAGACTCTTGTGGTCGGTGTAGATCTTGCAATGAGCACCATACAGATAGTGCCTCCATAACTTCAAAGCAAAGATCACCGCCGCCAGCTCCAGATCGTGAATAGGGTAGTTCTTCTCATAGCTCTTCAGCTGACGGGACGCATAAGCGATCACCTTCCCGTTCTGCATCAAAACACACCCCACACCCGAATAGGACGCATCACTATAGACCACAAAGTCTTCACCCTGCACCGGTAGAGCGAGCACCGGAGTCGAAGTTAGCCTCTCCTTCAGCTCTTTGAAACTCCGGTCACACTCGTCGCTCCACACAAACTTGGTGCCTTTCTGAGTCAGGCGAGTGAGTGGAATTACTATCTTGGAGAATCCTTCCACGAACCGCCTGTAATAGCCCGCCAAACCCACGAAGCTTCGAATCTCCGTGACATTCGTTGGGCGCGGCCAATCCTTGATTGCCTCAACTTTCCTCGGGTCTACGGAAACTCCACCCGCGGAAATGACATGTCCTAGAAATGCTACTTCTCGGAGCCAAAAGTCACACTTCTTAAACTTAGCATATAGCTTCTCCTCCCGAAGGACTTGAAGCACAATTCTCAGATGCTCGGCATGTTCCTCGTCATCGCGAGAATAGATCAATATGTCGTGAAGACCATGACAAATCGATCCAAGAACTCTCCGAAGACACGGTTCATCAAATCCATGAAGGCTGCCGGGGCATTCGTGAGTCCAAATGGCATGACCGTGAATTCGTAGTGCCCATACCGCGTACGAAACGCAGTTTTCTGCACATCCTCCGGCTTGATCTTCAACTGGTGATAGCCGGATTGCAGGTCTATCTTCGAGTACACACACGACCCCTGCAACTGATCAAACAAGTCATCGATACGGGGAAGTGGGTACTTATTCTTGATTGTGACCTTGTTCAACTCTCTATAATCCATACAGAGTCGAAACGATCCATCTTTCTTCCGCACAAACAACACCGGGGCTCCCCACGGTGATACACTTGGTCGGATAAATTGCTTGTCAAGAAGATCTTGTAATTGACTCCTCAACTCCTTTAGTTCTGCCGGCGCCATTCTGTACGGAGCTTTCGAGATTGGCGCGGTACCGGGAATCAAGTCTATAACGAACTCGATCTCCCGATCCGGCGGTATTCCCGGCAACTCTGCGGGAAACACATCTAGGAATTCCCGAACTACAGCTAGCTCCTCCAAGGTCGGAGTTACTCGGTCCACTTCTACAACGGTCGCCAAGTAGACTGCGCAACCGCTGTTGACTAATTTCCTTGCTTTCGCCGCCGACACCGTCGCGACAAAGCACGAGCTCTGACATCCTTGATATGTGAACTCCGTTTGCCCTGGCTCACGGAATGTAATCACTCTGCTGTTACAGTCGATTGTTGCGTGATATTTCGTGAGCCAGTCTATGCCCAATATGACATCGTACTCTACAAGGTTCATGAGCCCCAACATCCTAATGGGCATTATCCAGTCACCCACTTGTACTGGACATGATGGACACTCCCTGTTGATGTCAAACGTCGACTCAGGGCCCTTAACTTGCCACCTATCACTCGCCTCTATGGGTATGTCATGCATGCGTGCGAATGATCTACTGATAAATGAATGAGTGGCTCCAGTATCAAATATGGCCCTAGAGCGAATTCCATTAATCAAAACCATACCTGCCACAAGGAAATGCTCTGCTCCTCGGCTTGTACCTGAGCGGCAAATACCCGGCCGCTCGGAGCTGATCGTGTCACCTCAGGTTGACGCGGCGTCATCGCACGTCCCGCCGACGCGGCTGCCGGTGACACTCCATAATTTGCCGGTGCCGATGCGACCGACGGGGGCAAAGCGAAGCTTCCTCCCGGCGCCGCTTACAAAATGCCCCGGTTGCCCGCATTGGTAGCACCTGCCCCGACTCTTCTCGCAACGCGACACCGGGTGGTCACCTCCACAAATGACGCACCGTCGTGCTCCACGGCCCTTGGATTGAGTCCGCGGATACTTCGGGGGCTTCTTGGAGCTCGATTGTCCCCCCGAACCGCCGCCTTGGCGCTTCTTGCCTCTGTCCTTAGACTCGGCCAATATCTCGCGCTTCTCCCGAACGTGGGCGTCACCATGCTCCGCCCAAAGCGCACGGTCGAAGACTTCCGCGAAGGTCGTGAGCTTCAATATCTGCACGGCCTTATAAATCCCCGGCCGAAGTCCTCGCAAGAACCAATCGGCCCGGTCCGGCCATCTTTTACTACATCCGGACGCAACGATAATATGGGAGAATTCTTGTTCATAGTCCGCCACCGAGCGGTCTCCTGCTCCAACTTGCGGAACTTCTCCCCGGAGCTTTCGCTTCACCGTGTCGGGAAGTGTTCGGCGAATAACGCCCTCTTGAACTCCTCCCAATCCATCGACGGAAGGTCGGACCGATCTCTCTTTACCCTCCTCCACCAGACCTTCGCCGCCTTATCCATACAATGGGTGGCGAGGTACACCTTGTCCCTCTCCAAGGTGCTCAGGTCGTCGAAGTGGGTCTCCATTGAGTCAACCCACGACTCGACCACCTCGGGTTCCACCTTTCCGCCTTCGAAGATCGGCGGTTTAAGCTTGTTCAGCTTCATAAGAGCCGCCAATGCACGCTCCTTATCCCCCTCCTCGGCCGTTGCATCGGGTGTCGCTGAACCCGACGCCGCTTGAGGGATGATTTCCGGCGGAGGGCGTGCCATCACCGGGACCTCCGGGATACCCCCACCCTCAGCCGCTTCGGGTGCACGGGCCGGGGCACGGTAAATCGCGGCCCTCGCAGCCGCCGCCGCCGCCGCCGCGCCGCGCGCCGCTCCATCGCCTCCCGGCCGCCGAATCGTCCGCCTAGGGCGCCACCGCGCCCTTAGCCGCCGCACCTCACTCGCCCGCTCGCCGGGGCCGCGCCGCTCCGTCACTCCTGGGAGGCGGTGCCGAATGGGGTTCTTTCGGGCGTCCTCACGCGCCATAGCCCCCGAAAACACAACACTTTGGTTAATTACTTAACCAACATTTCGTCTTAAGTTCGACACTTAACGAATACTACTGAAATCGGGCGGAAGCACATAAGTGTACTCGCTCCCGTCTCTCGGCATCATGTTGTCGGCCGCCAACACAACCACCTCGAGACAAGGGCTCACACCACTTGAATCTTATCTCTAGCCACTACTAGAGACCTTTCAACCCTTCGACCCAATCGAATTAACTTCCGCCACTCGGCATAGGTTCACATTCCACTCACGCACCTACTAGCCTTAGGGTTTCCAACCTAGGGTCTCCTAGGTCATCCTAGACTCTCTCTTACTTGCTCTTGTTGCTCTGATACCACAGCTGTCACGCCCCCGCCCCGGAAACCGCTACCTATTTGGTCCGTTTCGGGCGCGCCGAGCGACACCGACGAACAAAGACTCTCCCCGCCCGCCCAAGGCTCAACAATGATCGTGTACAAGAATTTACCCAGGAATACTAAATTCTAAACATACACAATCAACGGGGCACAAACAGTGCCAACAACTAGAGCAAGTAATCCAGAAGTAATACACAAGTGAAATAAAGAGAGAATACTTAGCTATTACAACAGATTTGCTTTAATTACAATTTTACATCATTCCCAAAATACATTAGTCTTCCAAAACATAAAGCATCTAGATACAGAAGGGTGTAATCTAATGCATAAAAGGAAAGCTACTAATGTAACTACCACGATCCTCACTGATCGGGGGCGACGCCCTTGCCGCGGTCCTCGCCCGACGAACCTGCACCGAACACTGGAAATAGAGTGGGGTGAGAACTAACTTCCTTAGTTCCCAGTGGGCTCGGCCACCGACTCCACCGATCTCCCCACTAGGTCCAAGTGGGCACAAGTAACAACTAGATATATATATATAAATATCTGAAAGCTTTAAATGCACAATAGTAAATCTATGCTACTATGCCCATAATTATTTGAAATGCATGCATCATATAGTGAAAGGTTTACTAACATGCTACAAGTTCTCACTATGTTCAACAATGACTGTTCAATGCTAACATTAATATTTCCTTTACCCAATCCGTGGCGATACCCTTGCGTTCGCCTACGTCTCACATATAAATCCCTTTTTGGGGAGGAGGCTCCACGTGCACTCCAACCCGGGATTGTCTGTGGACCTCCACGTGGTCCCGATCGTGCGACACTCCGGAATATTCGACGACACCGATGGCTATACCACCACTAATACAGACCGTGAGCTTGATCTATCCTCTCCACGTGAGGATACCCTACCGACTAGGGCCAACCGTTCTCTCGGAACTCCACTATTCCGACCAACAGTAACATGTACTTAGCTTTACTAAGATCTATGTTCACGAGCCATTTCTCTTGGGATTTCACCTATTCCTATGTCCAAAGACCTCTAGTGTCAAATACACTATGTTAATGCCACTCGTCATGTTCTTTACATTAGATGCCACTCGATCTATGTCACTAGATAACCCTCGAGTCCATCTCTTTCTTAGCACTATAGAATCCAATGTCCAGTCCCAATCCTCACCTATCCATTCACCTAGCATTCCAAGTAAACTAGGTTATCACTAGAAAGCATAAGGAGTAGCCTAAACATGCAATTCTACTATGCTACATGCAAGAGATGAAAATTATGCAATTCTAAGACATAGAAAGGAGTTCGAAGTATTCGAGTGTCACCCCCCACCTTTTGGGAAGCTTCACGAAGCTACGACGCCCGACCCGTAGTCTCCAAACACCGCTTTGGCCTCTTTAGGCCAAACAGCAGCTCCAAGCCCTTGTTTGGCTCGGATCACTCAAACCGCTCGACGAAACGAAATTCCGTCTTCGCCAAAGCGTTCGTGGACCTAACAATACGTTAGAAATGAGGTTAAAAGAGATCAAGACCTCTTATTTAGAAAACCCCCAATTTGAGCCCTAGAAATTGCCCCGAGAAAAATCTCGCGTTAGAGCCCAAATTACTTGTGCAAATCATCTCTTAGGAAGCCTAGGGTTCCATAAAAATTATCCCTAGAGGATTTAGAACACTCTAGGATAAGTTACCATGAAAACCCTCAATTTGGAACCCTAGGTTTGCACACTATTGCAAACCACTAGATCCAAACCCTAATACATGGGATTGATCTCATTAGAAGCTCTCTAGGGTCTCATTTGGCCCATTTCTAAGCTTCAAAACCCAAAACCCTAAGTTCTACAAGCTAGGGTTCAAGAGAGCTCACCTCTAGGTAGCTCCAAGACAAGGAGAAGATGAGGAAGAGGATGGAGAGCTCCTTCTCTAGCTTCTTCTCCTTCCTTTTCTCCTTCTTTTTCTTCTTCTCTTGTTTCTTCTTCTTTCTAGAGAGAGAGAGGGAGAGTTGTGAGTGTGTGTGTGAGAGGGAATGAGGGTGTGAGAGAGGAAATGCCCTCTATAACCCTTCATTTGTAACAAGATGCCAAAAGCCCCCTCAACAATTCAAACTGCACCAAACTGGACCTTTTTCGGGCTCAGGGACCGGTCTCCCTAGTCAAGAACCGGTCCCAGAGAGCCTTGCTCCACTCGCACCGGGGACCTCTCCCCAAGAGACCGGTCCCGAGAGCCCTCGCTCCACTCGCAGCCGGAGACCGGTCTCCCTTAAGAGACCGGTCCAAGAGAGCTCGCTCTCGCGGACAGCCTTCAGGGACCGGTCTCCTTTTCAGGGACCGGTCCCCTCAGGGACCTTCAGCCCACCTCAACGACTTAGCCAAATTTTTCAGCTTTTCGTCGTTTCTTCTCCGTTTTCGCTCGTTTGACCTCCGATTCGTTTCAAATCGAACCGAGACTTTCCAAACACGTTTTCGAGCACGTTTTCATCATCTCTTCATCCACGCTAATGCCGAATTTAGCTCATGGCCCAACACAGCTTTTCGGTCTCCATTTTTGCACCTAAGCGCACCAAAACGCCCGAATGCTTCCGAACCTCACCGGGAGCAACTCCGGTGCACTTTTTGCTTTCGGATCAACTTCGAACTTTCCGAAGTCCATCCACTCGACAATCAGTCGATTCTAATCGTGGTGCAACTCTCGGATTTCGAGAATTCACTATCTTACATCTAACGGTAAAAAATTTACAAGCACCAAGTGCTTGGTACTTTTACAAGCACCATAGCTGGACTGTATATATATATATATATATATATATATATATATATATATATATATATGTATGTATGTATGTATGTATAAAGAGAGAGAGAGAGAGAGAGAGAGAGAGATCCTGGGACACTATCGATGGCACCAAGGATTTGGTGCTATCGAATTTTCCACCGTTGGATTTAACCCTTTGATTATTTTTACCTGTTAGAATATACTATTCAACTGAATACCCACTCAACCCTAGAGGGCCCACATTATCCTAACCGCACATTTCTCAATCCAAAGGCTAAAAAATTAATTGTCACGCCTTGGGGTCCTTTTTATAGTAAAACAAATGAATTTTTTTTTAAAACCCGACCTCAAGGGTATGCCGATCCGCCACAAATACAAGGAGTCCACCGTTCACACGTACGTAGTCTCCCCGTATTTGCACGGCGTCGCACAAGTACAAGATACAAACAGGGATACAACCACAATCGAATATAAAGACATTCTACATCTACATATCCATACACCATTCACCACATGTTCACATTCATGACTTAAACATAAATCCATATAAAACTTTTTTAAAACTGTTCCCTATACGGGAACTCTTTATCTTTTGAAAACACACTACCGCGAGGGGTAGAAAATCATTAGAAAATCATTTTCCATTTCACAACGATTCACAAATCCTTTGTATTCATTTACTAAAATCATATTTACCCAAGTAAATAAAACCAACTGAACCATATGAATATTAATAGAAGTAAATAGGGCAAAGAATTAAACCAACAAACCGGGTCGGAAGCTCTATCGACCGCTACGAACGTGTCTCATGTCTCATCTCAACCTCACCGCCCGCGATACCCGAAAAATGCCGTGGGGGGGGGGTGAGAACATATAAACATGTCTCCTCCCGCTGGTACCGCCAGCCGATGAAGGCGAGTACTCACCGGATCAGGAAGAGATAAACAATAATATAGGTAAGTGAAATACTAACTACAGTAGCAACAATATACATGAACAAGATATATAAGAATAACTACCGCTACTGTAATGAATAACTAAAAGCATAGAGGATACCAGGGCTATAGCAGTAAGACAAATGTAAAGAGATAACTAGAAGTACAAATGCAACAACTGCTACTATAGCTATATGCGTCAACCGGACAAGAAGTCTAATATATACCCAACTAAAACCTGCTGCTCTGTTGGTCCGCAGACCTCAAGCTTGTGCCCTGGAGATTCACACCGGATACCTCCTGACAGTACCACTGCCACTCTGCCAGGCATATAACCTCTCTAGGGCTCACGGGCTGACACCTGCAACCACTTTTTCGGAAATGAACACCCTCTTGCGGTGGATCAGACCGCTGGTGTTCGTGAAATGCGAACAAATCTCGGGCGATCAATGCTGATATGCTCAAAGGCCAAACATCGGCTGTAACATACCGAACTGGATGCTGATATGCTCAAAGGCCAATGTGTGTGTGCGCGTGCGTGTGCGTGTGCGTGTGCGTGTGCGTGTGTGCGCGTGTGTGTGCGTGCGTGTGTGTGTGTGCGTGGGTGCATGTGTGCGAGTGGTGCGTGTGTGCGTGGGTATGTGTGTGTGCATGTGCGTGTGCGTGTGTGTGGGTGCGTGTGCGTGTGCGTGAGCGTGTGCGTATGCGTGTGTGTGTGTGTGTGTGTACGTGTGTGTGCACGTGTGTGCGCGCGCGCGTGTGTGCGCGTGTGTGTGTGTGTGTGTGTGCATGTGTGTGTGTGTGTGCGTGCGTGTGTGTGTGTGTGTGCGTGCGTGCGTGTGCATGTGCATGTGTCTGTGCGCGTGTGTGTGCGCCCGTGTGTGTGTGCGTGGCTGTGTGTGTGCGTGTGTGTACGTGGATGCGTGTGTGTGTGCGTGGCTGCGTGTGTGCGTGTGTGCGTGTGTGTGTGCGTGCGTGTGTGTGTGCGTGCGTGCATGTGTGTGTGTGTGGGTGTGTCGGTGTGTGTGCGTACGTGTGTGTGTCTGTGCGTGCGTGTGTTTGTGCGTGCGCGTGTGTGTGTGGGTGTGTGTGTGTGTGTGCGTGCGTGCGTGTGTGGGTGTGTGTGCGTGCGTGTGGGTGTGTGTGTGTGGGTGTGTGTGCGTGCGTGTGGGTTTACGTGCGTGTGGGTTTGCGTGCGTGTGTGGGTTTGCGTGTGTGTGTGGGTGCGTGTGTGTGTGTGTGTGCGTGCGTGTGCGTGCGCGTTTGTTTGAGTGTGTGTGTGCATGCATATGTGTGGGTGCGTGCGTGTCTGTCTGCGAGCGTGTGTGTGTGTGTGTGCGTGTGTGTGTGCATGCATATGTGTGGGTGCGTGCGTGTCTGTGTGCGAGCGTGCGTGTGTGTGTGTGCGTGTGCGTGTGCGCTGTGTGTGTGGGCGTGTGCGTGTGTGCGTGCGTGGGTGTGTGTGTGTGTGGGTGTGGGTGTGTGTGCGCGCGCGCGTGTATGCTGTGTGTATCCTTCTGCATGTCTGCTAGTTTATATATGTCATATTCCAAATATAAGAGAGAAAGAGTTTAGAAAGTTATGTAGAAAATACAACAACAGTGTCCCTGAAGATTTTAACATGTTTATGCATTTGAAGCTTTAAGCTATATAACAGTCGACGGAAATATTAGTGCAAGTATATTTCGAAACCTTTCGTTCTTCCATATATCGGCTTATCAAAATGAAGGTTCATTTAGCTTGATTAATTAATTCCATTCTTAATGCTAAAATTTTTTGTTCAAATATCTGTAATGCCAATTGTAACACAAAAAAACAGATTATTACGGGGAGAAAAAAAAGAAGCTTAGTATTTTTTACACATTGCCCCTTTTAACAATATCAAAATTTCAGTTGACTATTTCAACTGACTATTTCAACTGAAAAAAGAACAATCTCTAGGTAAGCACCCACGAATAAGTTGGGACGAACTTTATTAAAGCGTACCAGCTATTTAAGTAGGAAATATATAGATGCCCTTCTATGCTGAGATTTTATAGTTTGAAAAATTATTATGCTAATCCTAAAATGAAAAATACAATTGGAAACACTATTTGACAATTATGACATCTTGCATTGATCAAGCAAAATTTCATCAAATTATGCATGCATCATATCCTGCGAATATTCAGATATCTCCAATGAACAAAACTAATACTCAAAATAGAGCTTTCATAATCTTCAAACATATCCATCAAATAATACGATTAAACTCAAATTCAATTCAAACATACTTCACATCACCATCCAGTTTTTGTAAATTTAAGAATCATAAGATTCTAATTAAAAACTTTTCCCTACATCGCTCTATTCACATCCCACCACTTCCTCATCTTGCCGGTTGTAGTAGAGCTAGCTAAGAACAGGATTGACACACTATATTAAACAGTTAAAGCATTTCATTCGATATGAACAATGCCACTCCACCCAAATTTACAATATCACTGTTCTCCACCTAATTCCAAATACCAAATAAACCAACATAGTACAGTACATATCACAAAAAACATACCTTCCAAAGACATTACATAAACTTGTTCCTACTCAAACACCTTACAATCATTACAAACAGATCATGCCCAAAAGCATCAAACAACCATTAATAGCTCTGAATGTTATATAGACCAATTAGTACACTGATTCATAAAAGGCATTTTCGCATCTTAATGCATCGACGGTACTAATCTGTAACTCAGTACAATAAAAACCCAAAGGACTAGCACAAACATATAGAATCTAACTACAGCTACGTAAGACGAAGACGAACCTTTGGAATCAATTCGCGAGGGATCGAGAGAACCGAATCAAGAGACAACGAGATCGTCCTCAACACACACACCGCGAGAAAGCTCGGTGTGCTCGTCGCGGCTGAGGTCCCGAGGTCGCGTAGGCGATCAGCGGAGGAGGAAGAAGAAGAAGACAAAGGCGGCGGCGGCGGCGGCGTCGGCGGCGAAGGAGGAGGAGGCGGAGAAGGGTTAGGGTTAGGGTTATGGGAGCGTGGTGGTGGGGAAGGGAGGGGAGAAGAGGGGAAAGGAAGGGCTCCTTCTCCGTCGTTCAATTTTAGACTACTTGTTTGATAGGTAAATGATATCGAAAAATTATAAAATTTATTTTCTAAATACTTTTAATAATGTAGATCAACTCTAACGGAGCCGATCATCGATTTGAAAGCTGCATCATCGAAAACAACTCGTTAGCACGGAGAGGTCCGTGTCTGCGGTAGTATAGTAGTAGTTATATATATATATATATATATATATATATATATATATATATATATATATATATATATATATATATATATATATATATATATAACTAGGCTACTATACTTGTAAGGAAGTGAATTCTCGAAACATGAGGATTGGACTTCGTCTGGAATGGACTAGGTGTCGTAGCGGTGAGAATCGGAGAGATCGAAGCTGACTCTAAGCCAAAAAGTGCATTAGAGTAGACCTCGACCGCAAATGGTGCAAACCGCTCCATTCTCAGCTTTTGGTTGGGGACCGGACATCCCAGGGAGACCGGATGCCACAAGGAGCCCTGCTGTGCAGGGGAAGAAATTCGGCTAAGTCCCGAAATACTAGCTCTCGGGATCGGACAACGAGGGATGTCCGGACATCCATTGTCCGGACAATCCGTGAAGACCGGATCCCGTACGCTGGAGAAACTGGCCTGAGGGTTTTTCATAAGCCAAGACCGGACATTGATCCAATGTCCGGACATCCATTGTCCGGACAATCGATGGAGACCGGACCCAGTACGCTGGGAAATGGACACGGGTTTCGCAGCTAAGACCGACAACCCCATGGAGACCTGGCCTCACCGGCGAAAATGCCCAGCCGAGGCGGTAGTGAATCGAAAGTCCGAGGGGCCTTTTGCATCTTGTTACAATAGAAGGCTATAGAGGGCATTTCCCTCTCCCTCTCCCTCATATCACACACACTTACACAATACTCTCCTCTCTCTCTCTAGAAAGAAAAAAAAAGAAGGAGAAGAAGGAGAAAGAAGAGGAAGGAGTAAAGGATTTGGAGAAGGATTGAGCTAGGAGCAAGCCTAGCATCATCTCATCTTCTTCCTCTCCACCATTGGAGCTCTCCTTTGAGGTAAGCTTCAAGAGCTTTCATGGTAGCTTCTTCTAGCATGGATTTTATCCCTTAGAAACAATTTTAGTGGAACCCTAGCATCCCTAAAAGATGTTTTGCACGGGCAATTTGGGCTCTAGAGGCGGATTTTACTCTGGGGCAAAATCCTAGGGCTCAAATTAGGGTTTTTCGATATAAGGGGTTTTGATCTCTTTTGACCTCATTTCTAACATATTGTTAGGTACCCGAACACGTGGGAGGCGACGGTTCGTCCATTCGACGAACGGTTTAAGTGATCCGAGCCGAACAATAGCTTACAGCTTTGATATCGGCCCGGGGAGTCAAAGTAGGCATTGGAGGCAACGAAAGCGACGTTGTTGCTCCCGTGAACATCCCAAAAGGTGGGGGTGCTATCCGAAGCCGTTGGGCTCCCTTTTTATGTCTAAGAATAAATATTGAACATATTGCCTGAGAATATATATATGTATATTTATTTCATGCATGATAGGGTTGGTATGGTTAGATGACTTTCCTTGCATGCTTTCTTATCGTGCGGAGCTATGGGCGTCGCATTAGGACATAGGAAGTCTGCTTGCACACTTCCTTATCGTGCGGCACCATAGGCTTGCATTTGGACATAGGAAGCATCAGGATGAATGTTGTGACACTGAACCCTAGAGATGACTTAATCTTGCATGAATGACAACTAGAGACTTGTGAACCAAGTATAGAACTTGATGAATGATAATGTAACATAGTGTATAGAAACACTAGTGACATGAGTACCAAGTAGATAACTTGATGAATGGCATGTACAATGACATAGTGTAAAGAACACTAGAGATATATGAACCAAGTAGACAACTTGATGATAAATGACATAGAGACATAGTGCTACAAAACACTTATGCATTTTCCCTGTGTGGATGCCCTCCAAAGTGGAGGAGATGGTTACTAGTTCCTGTGTTGGATGCCCTCCAAATTGGAGGAGAAGATCATACTCACACGATCCGCTCAGCTCGTGAGTGGTCGCTCCACACGAGTAGTGCGAGTCTCCGGAGGTCTTGGCACGTGATTCGATAGGGATAGCCTATGTGGGGTCCCGAGGGATATCCTATGCGGGGTCCCGCAGACAACCCATTGGGTTGAATGTGTTGAGTCGTGGGCGTGCCTACGGGCTAGCCATGGATTGGGTAACAAACTCCAAAGAGTAATGAGATTGGGTACAACAGTACATATTGAGCATGATAGAATTGCAATTACGTGGCTAGAGCATTTACATTAACCTTGTTGTTACAGGCAAAATAGTTATTGCATTTCTTCTATTATGCTTTACTTACCGTATTTACAGCTTTAAGATAAATATCTATCTGCTATTGCCTGCTTAGACCTAGTGGGGAGATCAGTGGGGTCGGTGGCCGAGCCCACTGGGAACTAAGGAAGTTAGTTCTCACCCCACTCTATTACAGGTGCAAGTTCGCGGGCGGTTGGTGAGGATCGCGGTAAGGGCATCGCGCCCTAGTTGGTAGAGGCCGCCATTTGCATTAGAGTCTTCCTCGGATAAATTTTGGTATAGTTTTATGTAAATTTGGAGAAAGAACAATGTACATTTTTGATATGTAAAGACTTATGTATTTTGGGGAAAGAATGTAATTGAAGTTAAACAATGCAAACAAATGGTTGAATGATTGTAATAGATAGACTCTTCTCTCTTTATATTACTTGTATAAAATACTTGTATCTTGCTCTTGTTGTCGTTCGCACCTTTAGGTGCATCTTCTTGTCATGTATGATATAGAATTAAATTTCCTGGGCGATTCTTTGTACATGACTTGTTGTTGAGCCTTGGGCGGACAGGGGAGGTGCTATCCGTTCGGCGCCTGATCAGCGTCCCCGAACCGAACCGAATTGGTAGCGGTCTCGGGGCGTGACAATACTAGTAGCCTAGTAATATATTCGCATGTGTGTGTGTGCGTCCGTGTGTGTGGGTGCGTCCGTGTGTGTGTGTGTGTGCGTGTGTGTGTGTGGGTGCGTGCGTGTGCGTGTGTGTGCGTGTGTGTGTGGGTGGGTGGGTGCGTGCGTTTGTTTATGCGTGCGTGTGCCTGCGTGTGTCGTGTGTGTGCGTGCGTGCGTGTGTGTGCGTGTGTGTGGGTGTGTGTGTGTGTGCGTGTGTGTGCGCGTGTGTGTGTGCGTGTGCGCGCGTGTGTGTCTGGGTGCGTGCGTGTGTGTGTGCGCGTGCGTGTGTGTGGGTGCGTGCGTGCGTGTGTTTGTGCGTGCGTGCGTGTGTGTGCGTGTGTGTGTGTGCGTGCGTGTACGTGCGCGTGTGTGTGCGCGCGTGTGCGTGTGTGTGCGTGTGTGTGCGTGCGCGCGTGTGTGTGTGTGGGTGCGTGCGCGTGTGTGTGTGCGTGCGTGTGTGTGTGGGTGTGTGTGTGCGTGCGTGCGTGTGCGCGTGTGTGTGTGTGTTTGCGTGCTTGTGCGCGCGCGTGCGCGCGTGTGTGTGTGGGTGCGTGTGTGTGGGTGCGTGCTTGCGTGTGTGTGCGTAAGTGTGAGTGTGTGTGTGTGTGCATGTGCGTTCGCGTGTGTGTGTGCATGTGCGTGTGCGTGTGTGTATGTGTGTGCGTGTGTGTGTGCGCGTGCGTGTGTGTGGGTGCGCGTGCGTGTGTGCGTGTACGTGTGCGTGTACGTGTGCGTGTGCGCGTGTGTATGTGCGCGCGTGTGTGTGGGTGTGTGTGTGCGTGGGTGTGTGTGTGCGTGTAAGGTACCGGACTTCTAAAATCAGGAAGTTATAGTGTACATTTGGTTGGAGAGCCATTTGAATGGTTCTAGTGAGGTTTGGTGAAGTTCGGTAGCATTCGGGCGTTTCGGTGCGCGTAGGCGTGGAAACGGAACCCGGAAGGCTATGTTGGGCCGTGAGCTAAATCCGGCATTAGCGTGGATGAAAAGATGATGTAAATACGCTCAAAAACATGTTTGGAGAGTCTCGGTTCGATTTGAAAAGAATCAGAGGTCAAACGAGCGAAAACGAGCGAAAACGGACCCCGAAAGTGAAAAAGCTGAAAAATTGGCTAAGTCTGTGAGGTCCGGACATTGTGGGGATGTCCGGTCCCCGTAGCCCGAAATTGCCCGCCTTTGGGCTGTTGCAGAGAGGAAGAGTTGAGGGGCTTTTCAGCAATTTTGCATTAGTAAGACTGTATAGAGAGGTGTATTGGGCTTTTCTCTCTCTTTCCCTCACCGTTTCAAGTCTAATATCTCTCCCTCTCTCTCTCTAAACAACAAGAAGGAGAAGAAGAAGAAAAGAAGGAGAGGAAGAAAAAGAAGAAGAAGAAGAAGGAGAAGGTGAAGAAGGAAGCTGGGAGGAGTTCCCCCTCCATCATCTTCTTCCTCACCTTGGGCATCCTTGAGAGGTAAGCTTCTAAGCTCTCTCTCATGGTAGTTTCTTAGGGCTTCTCTTGTATGCTCTAGGAATAGATCTATTGGAACCCTAGGATGCTAATTAGATTATTAATGCATGATTCATGGAGTTAAATGATGGATTTTGCTATAGTAGCATCTAGGGCATCCAAAAGAGGGTTTTGAGTAATAGTAGGGTTTGATCTAAATTAACCCTATAGAAACCTAATTGAGGGTATGGTGAGCGCGTTGGCACGCTCGGTTCGATGATCCGACGAGCGTGTGCGAAGTTATTAATAAAATAATATATTCTTACCAGATGGCCGCAGCACGCAAAATAGAAGCCCATAAATCGTGAAATCGAAACCGGGGCATCGTGAAGGCGTGGGGTGACGCCACAAAGTCTCAGATCAAGGATCGGTGACCATTCGGGTGGCCGCACAAGATTCCTAGCCGAACCGGATATCGGGTGCCGCGAAGGCCGATTGCAAGTGTCGACGAGCAATCGGAACGCGATCACAGGTGGGTTGTGCTTACCGAAGCGACTAGGTCGCCCCGCATGTCGAAGAAGTATATGTTTTCATGTTGATGCATATATACATATAATGGAAGTTTAATGCATAGGTGAATGCGTAGAGTAATTGCATAAGATTCTATGTAACAGTTACCTTGGAGGAATATGTATGCATGTTAACATGACTAAAGTAGGTGCATGATAGCATCATGAGTGTGCATGAGAGTATCATGTTAGAGTGCATGCCAGTGATAATGGTTAAGTGATATATTGAAATGCATGCTAGATGATATTGGTATATAGACATGAGTAGCATTATGTAAATGCATGCTAGTTGGTAATTGTATATAAATGCATCGGAACCATATGCTAGATGATGACATAAAGATGGTTAATTGTATAATGACATAATATAAAGATGTTGATGTATATATGCTTAGTGAAATATATGCTAGATGTTATTTGCATATGACATGTTAACCAACATGCTAGAAGAGAGCATAGTGACACAATGAGAAAAAGGCTAAGTATAATATGCATGTTGATAGCGTGAATGTTTATAGAAACTCGATGTGGACAATTAGGTGTCAACTAGATCGAGTGGCATTAACCTAGTGTTGTTAAACATAGGTTGACGTTGAACATAAGGTTGTTGAATCTAGAGTTAAATAGAACTAGATCGAGTGGCATCGAACCTAGTGTAATTAACATAGGTCGAATATGAACCTAGGGTCGAGAACCTAGGATGAATAAGAATGACATTGAACCTAGTGTTGTGGACCTAGGGTAGATCGAGTGGCATTAACCTAGTGTCGTGAACATAGGTTGAACAGAATGAACCTAGTGGCGTTAAACGTTTCCTAAGTCCCTAAGGTCTCCAATCCTAAGGTTCCTAAGTCCATCCTAGACCTTTGCTTTCTTCTGTTCACGCTCTGATACCATCTTATCTGTCACGCCCCGCTACCCGCCTATTTGGTCGGGTTCGGGCCACATTAACAGACGCCGAACGGACAGGGCCTCCCCTGCCCGCCCAAGGCTCCAACAACCAGTATAATTACGCAATCAGAAAGAGATTTGCAATTATACTAGGCTTGCACGAGGGCAAGCATCAGTCACAGCGGAAGTAAAAGCTCTAAGCTATAAAATACAACATACAAGATATTTGATTACATTTTAACCAAATACAAGTAAACTAAGCTATTACATCTTTCTCATTCAAATACATCATTTCTTTCTTTTACATTTGCTTTCCACCAAAAATATACATGATCGTTGCCAATTTACAACTATAGTTCAACAAGAAAAGTTGATACATATACCAAAATGGAATGACTATAGTAAATACTCTGGTGGCCACTAGCTATGGCGCTAACCCTTTGCCCCGGTCCTCCACCGGCCCACTAGCGCTAGGACCTGTAGGGTTAGTAGTGTGAGAACTACAACGAAGTTCCCAGTGGGCTCGGCAACCGACCCCGCCGACTTACCCACTAGGTCTAAATTAGGCATAAGTAATTCAACGGAAATTAAATAGTAACCACACTATATATGCTATTACTATGCCTGCAAAAGAAAGGTCAGTGAATGGATAATCAACTGAAAATAGCTATGCATGCATGCTCTTTACTCACTTTACTTTATCTTTCCATGGCTCTTTACCCAATCTTGCCGGTTAACATAGTTAACCCCAACAAACTCAAGACCCAAAATCCCTCTCTGAACGGGGAGGCTCTAAGCCTACAAGACCCGAGGGACCGTCCGTAGGGGCCACGATCCCCTAGGTGACTATTCCGGAACTCACCGCTTGAGGGAGAGCGACCTCCCTCAAGCCAAGACTTGTCATGAGTGTCGATCTAATCCCCAATTTGAGAATTCATAGCCACGAGTTACCATACCACTGCCGTAGATAGGTTATTACCATACCATCTATATCATTCTTGTCATAATGCCACTAAGTTAAACTATGTTTAACTACTATTGTCTCATTGTCAATCTCGTCTCTATGTTCATATCACCTTTGTTAACTAAGATCAAGTCCATATCATGCTCACACATGAATTGGGTTCTAGTTCACATGCCTCTAAGGTTCCATTTCAATTTCTAAGTTCATTTCTCTCTAGAACATGAATTGAGGTTCAACCATTCTGCATAAATTCCAACTACCCTATCATGTATGAAATTACTATACACATACAATGCTCCAAAAGGTGAAATAGACATGGAAGGAAATCCAACGATTTCGGAATGCACCCCCCACCTTAAAATATTTTTGTGGAGTTGCCCTACGAATCTCGCGACCAACCGACGCCTATTCTGCAACCTGCAGTTTAAGAATGGACCTAATCAGGCCATTTTACACAGTAGCTCCTACATCGGCTTTTCGTTTAAACGAACGGAATTGTTCCACGCGTCGGGAATACCCCCAATTAGGTTTTCACAATGTCAATTTACCTTGGGAACACCTTAGGGCAAAAGCTCCAATTTCCAAATCCTAACAATGTCATTTTGGCATTCCCATGGGGTTGATCTCATCCACAAGCAAAAGAAAGCTTGTGAACCCATGAGAAACTCTCTAGTACCCTTCTTAAGCCTTTAGAACCATCTATTTGGCTCCTAACAACAACCCTAGCGAATCACCATGAGAGCACTTAAGCTCTCATGGAGCTCTGCTGGTGCTCTTAACTCTAGCATGTCTCTAACACTAGCAAGAAGCTAGAAAACTCCAAAACTTAAGAGAAAACTCAAACCCTAGAGTCCAACTTGCAAAAACCTACCTCTTGTAGCAAGCTCAACCCAAGCCTCCTTGTAGGAGAGCTTCAAGATCCTCCAAGAAGCCTCCAAAGCCTTCTCCTCCTTCTTCTCCAAGATCTCCAAGCCCTAGAGCACTTCTAGAGAGAGAAAATGAGAGAAAAGGGTGTGAGAGATGAAGTGTGCTGTGAACAAGAGAGGATGGGCACATATCATGTTGTAACAATTGCACCCAGGCCCTCCAAGTTGCTAATTTTGCAATCTGCTAGAACTGGGCAGTTTTCGAGTTGGATGTCCGGTCCTAGGACCTATGTCCGGATCCCGTACGCTGAGAATCCAGGACTTAGCCGTTTTTCAGGTTTTTTTCGCAGGCTAAGACCGGTCCCGACCCCAATGTCCGGTCTCGGGTTGTCCGGTCTCGGGCCAATGTCCGGATACCGTAAGCTAGTTTTCCAGGACTTAACCAAATTTCTCCTCTTCGCAGCTGGGGCACCCTGTGGCATCCGAACATCACTTAGGATGTCCGGTCTTGGTGCTCCAAGTCTGGGGATTTCTCCAGACTTGTAGTTTTTGATCCCTCGATTTTCGTTCTCACTTCGCAGGGGTTCTAACACTCTTAAAAATCACCCATACTCGCTCCACTCCGGGTCCCGGTCATTTTGACGAAACTCAGCACGCTTTACGAAAAAGCCATATGCTACACTTGCCTATCTCTTTATCAACACTCATCTCAATTTTCTCTATACTGTCGCCAAAATCGAGGGACGGCGAGGGTGCAGAAGGAGAAGAGGAGCAGGTGGAAAAGAAAATGGAGAGAAATCGCGGCCGATTGAGATGGAAATCGCGGCCGATCGAAAAGGTGGCTGAGAAAGATAAGAAAGAAGACAAAAATAGCGAGGGGTAAAATAGTCATTTTACACACCGTACCCTCCTGAATATTTTTTATTTTATAATAGAGTAAAGTGTAGGTTTTTAAATGACATGAGAGGAAAGTGAAAAAACAAGTTATTACATAATGTTTTCTAAAATTTAGCCTTTAAAGAAAGGTACAACTGGTTTTAAATAATCAGTTTCCCAGGGAATATAACATCAGCCAATAATTTGAAGAACAAAAACCAGCTAATTTCCCCGAGTCCCGGTACGTAGTTGTCGACATGGTAATGCTCTCTCACTTGGCAATCTCCAACAATTATATGTATATGTAGCACTGAATAAATTCAATCGACCTCAAATTTGATTTTACCCCAAAAATAAGATAATAAGATGATGTTTAAGCATCTTGTGTCGCCACTTCAAAGTTCACCTGCTAACTCTGTAGGCCTGAAAAATGAAAGAAATACAAGAGCTCTCGTGATCGAGATAAAACCAGAAATTCGATAACATGCAAATACTGTGCTTGAGAGTAGTTGTTATATTAATGTTTCCTTGGTATATATACATTGTTAAATATGTGATCAATTCAAATAGTTGGCAGTGTTTGGTTCAGAAATAAAGCAAGGATAGCGGGAAAAAATTCCGCTATGTAGCTATTCAAGAAATATAGAAGGCACTGCCGCTATCCTCGGCGGTTCCTTTATCATGGCAACTACCTGATTGAAAGGGAGTAAGAGATATCTCAGAATATCTGCTCCCTATACCGCACAGGGAGCAGATATACAATTTTCAGTGTAATTGTGTCCTAACTGGGTACATTTTTAACTATCCCTGGCATATCAGTTCTCTAACCAAATTAGCTAAGGGTAAGAAAACACATAATTTTTGAGAGATTCAATCCATAAGTGCACTTGACGCAGATCAGTGGCTGGCGCTAGAACGCACAGATTCATGATAACTTTCACACAAAGCGGTAAGCCAAGGTTTTGGACCTTTGGCATGAACATCAAAGATATTCCTTACGGAAAAGGAATGCAGTTTTGATTAACACTTAGAAGAGGTAGAGTCATACCTTCACAGTCTTTAGTAGTTCTCTTGCCTCGCTGTTGTTCTTGAAGTGGTCGCGCACAGGCTGTGAAGAGGAGGTAACTAGATTAGGTATAACATACTGGCGAGACATTGTTTCCGTAGGTATGGGAAAAAAAGAGAATTAGTAATCATAAGAAAAGCCATCTTTATGAATCATTCATGTTGGTCTGTTAAAGGGTTGACACTCAACGCGCAGCAACTATATAAAGCCCTATAGTCGAAAAATACACATATATCTATATTCTCTATGGTTAAAATATTAGACAAGTTAAAAAGGATTTCTGTGGAGATAAAAAAGAAAAAGAAAAAGCATCAAGAGAAATATGATTGCTTTGGTCATTACAACAAGCACAATCAGTACCCAGCTTATTTAAACAACCAGCATGCTCTTTTAGTGATCCTATAAATTCAACGAAAGAACTATTTCTTGAGATGACTCCTTGAATCACTCTATGCATAATCAAACCCTTGATACATTCATATTCAAAAACAGAGATTCAGAACAAACAGGTGAAATTTGGGTTACCACCTTAGCTTTCTATGCATTACCTGGCAAGTATATTATATCTATATTTGCTTAATACAGACTAAGCATAACCCAATCCACATGAGGTGATATCTCGGAAAGCAAAGTGGAAACGGAAAAGCATCTGACGAACTCACCCACCCAAACACACTGTAAACATAAAACTAAGAAGGAAAAAGATGCGCAGGAAGATAGCAAGACGGTTGGAGTGACATGGTACATGTAAATAAGATTAACCATAAGCTCCAAAAGTGAAGGTGCAAGAAGCATGGCTATAGCCTTTGCAAGTTCATGGATTTTCCAATAACGAAAGAGCAGATGTAGCAATTAAACAAATAATAAATTTATCTAAAATCCTATATTACCTTTTCCGTCCATGTCAATTATGATTTTGACAAATTAAAGGAACCAAAGACAGGTAAAGAATACTTTACCTGCAATATCTGATTTATAGCCTTTGCAAGGGCAGGCTTCACATCAGCTGGATGCAATGCACCGCTTTCATAATCTGCAATCAATTCTTCAATGCTGGCGAATGTCCTGGAGAGACGATAGCACCGAGAGTCAGCAAATCAAAACTCCAAGCACTAAATATTAAGATGGGAAAACTTCAGAAAGACCTCCCGAGGTTCTATAATTTGGACTTTACTAACCTATGATTCAAAGTATAGCACCTAGCGCCTAATGATTTCTGATTTAGTTATCCATAAGCCCGTTAAAATGGTAGCATAGCACTATACATTATCAAACACACGGTGGCAAAGTTTAGATCACAGATAGGTGAAATGCTATATTTCACCACCTTATAGTTTATAAAATGTAGCACTTTGCTGTCCCCTTATATGTTAGGTCTTTACGAAAAACTAAAACAAAACCACAAACGGCAAAATGCTATACTTTGAAACAAACGGTAGAGAACAGCAATTGCACTATAGCACATGGGAGTTTTGAAGTTTTCCCTATTACAAAAGGCAATTAGAGGCTCAAAAGTCTTTTTGGTCTCTAGCACCTACACGAATCCTCCGAACTAAAATAATAAAGGAATACACAAAACAGATACTAAAGAATCTCTCAACGTGAAATTCTACTTTTACAGGCTACAAATTTAAATTTGGTTAAGACGAATACAAGTTCATCCTAGGATAGAAGGATGTAATAGCAGCTAAATTTCCAGCACAAAAAATGTAGTTCAACTGAAATGTTGTTTATAATTGATTTCAAACAAGAGACCACTTGGACGCCCTCTCAATTAATGTATCTAGACAGTGTTTGGTTAGGAGATAGGCTGGGGATATTGGTGAAAATCGCCATTATCCTCCCAAACATAACCAATTTTCAGCTATCCTCGGAATTTGATAGGATAGAAGTTCCTATTGCTTCCTTCACCCCAGAATAGCAATTCCAAGAGGTGAGCTGGAATTGCAATAACCCCCACTATCCCTGTACTCATTACATTTTAACCAAACACAACTAGGATAAGATCTAGAATTGAAGTTCTAACAAGGAGATATTTTTCAATATTCCTGAGATGGAGAATACATAATAATTTTCATTTTTCCTGAGGTAAAACTGCAAAATGCAACCTCAACGTAGATGGAGAGTTTATCAATAATTTTGTCTTCTAAGGCACAAGACCACTTACTTGTTACCACCATTGTCTTCTTGTCTGACCACCTCAAAACTACCAAACCATGGGAAGACAATGTATTTGATATATTCCAGACAAGGATTTCCTTCTACAACCTTTGGAGGGCAGTAAGCTTTCTTTATTTTCACATTCACATCAGCCTACAATAAATAATAGTCAAAGATTAGTGCAGGCAACTAGAGAGACAAGGAAAGATTACATTAAGTGAGCATTACCTCCTCATCCTCCATGTAGATGGAAGAAGATGGATCACTTTTTGACATTTTCTCTTGTCCCTGCTGTAACCCAGGTAACATGTCTATTTTTCAAGTTTAGTCAAGGTTCTAAAAATCTATAGCAACATAAGCAAAATGAAGTAAATTCTAAATATAAAGAAAAAGATCGCAAGTAAGATACGGTGCGACAAAATGATGGGTTTATTTTTCCTTTTAATATCATCACAGTACTCTCTTGCTAACACATTAACCTTCCGCTGATCCATCCCTAACTGGCAAATGTCAGCCTGCAAAAGAAAGTGTCAAACAAAAATCACATGATCGCAGATATAAACTCAGGAGTTACAAAACAGTCACAGCAAAGACTAAAGCAAGAACCTCAGAATGCCATCAATTGTGCAACTAATAGAGGCCAATTCAGATTGAAAAATAAATAAATAAATATATCATAGATACGAAGTTCTGCCGTTACTCATTTATTATTCTTATTAAATCTATCTCTATGCTCAAATTAGAATGCTGAAAAATGGAAAAATAATAGAACCATCTATACAAAACTCCAATGCACAGTTCATTCCCTAGAAAATTGAAAATCAAGTTTTAAGTGTTAATAAAAGACAAATCAAAGCATCAAACATGTTTTACAGAAATCGGATGCTCCACATAAGAATCAAATAGCAGTTTTGTCTTATTTGTTTAATTAAACTTTGCATGCTATGTTGAGATGAATTATCCAAATGTAATCAAGAAAAGGAACCTTCAAGAAAAATATGTCAGCACACTGCATGCAAGGATAAAATATCTGCGCTGCAGTCAAGTCATCTTGTTCACTTCGACCCATGATCTGGCTACACCTGCACAAATAACAGCAAGCTTTGTGAGTCACAATTAATAAAAGGAGTAGAGTGATTAGCACTACTGCACTAGTATTAGTTAAGGCTAGTACTTGGATACCAAAAATTAATAGCAAAGCATGAAAAATACAGAAATACCTTATTATCCGTGGCAGTGAGTTTCTTCGGGCTATATCCATGACAAGGGGCCAGTACTCATGTGCCCGGCTATTTATTTCATCAGATGACCACAAGAACACAACATTATCAAGGTTCATACCAACAGCTCTCCAAATCTCAATGAGATAACGACCTATGGTCCGTATTTTCTTCAAATCGCCGCCCATTTTGTTGTTTAACTGCGCAAACCAGTCGGCTATCCATATTTTAACCGTGCAACCAGCTGATGTCAACTTGTTGACATTTAAGGCCTTCATAACACCCTGATCAAAAGTAAAAAAATACGTATTGTAATCCATAATATAACATATGCACAAGTTAGCAAACTAAAACTCGGCTTTTATGTTTTATCTGACACACATAAATCTAGTATCCCCTATCGGTTGAACGACCGTGTTGAGAATTACCTAGTTAGTTAATTCGCGATTAATACGCGAATTATTCACGTACTTTTTAAGATACGAATTAAACGGGGCGTTCTGTATTTTTCCAAAAAGTTAGAAAAAAAACGTGATTTCTTAGTCAATAATTATTCGCGAATTATTCGCGATTCACGAATAATTTGCCCAAAAACCGGCCATGGCAAACACGGACTCGCAGGGTCGAGTCGTCGCGTCGCGTGCTGCGTATCCTCTCGTCGCCGCGGCGCGCCGGGAGCAAGGGCCACACGGGATCCCGTCTCGTCGCCGCTTGCGTCGTCATCGTCTTCCGCCGCCCTCGCCGCCGGAGCAAGGGGCCGCGGATCCCGTCTCGCTCCGCAAAAGAAAAGTGGAAGTTGAACAGG
>CM045928.1:14963976-15134661 GCA_025177825.1 Aechmea fasciata | reverse complement strand
AAAGATAGTCAGCGTCCAGAATAATCAGATCCCGTCTTGCCAATTCTAAGATAATGACTCATCCCTCGAATTACTAGGTTCACTCAACCTTTGGTCCGCGTAGTAAATGGCGGATTCGACTACATCGATAGTTCACGTAAAAAGTCACAAAAGCAGCTCCACAAGTCAGGAGTAAAATCTCAAAGGCGAAAGGCACACTCAGGCTAGCCAACAACGTCACACTTTGCTCACTACGAGCACATACGAAACGTCGTTCAAAAACTTGAGTCAAAACACTCACCTCGGAGACCACGGTCTCGTTAGTTTACTACACAAACTATCGAAATCAAAACCTCGTCAGCGAAAGCCACTTTTGGCATTCGACAGTCCTAGTTCTAAGCCCTCACTTACCACCTGACCCAAAGGATCCACCTGACAATACCAATTGAGCTCGACAATTTATTCGCTCAATAACCTCGATTAACCAACGCAGGTTCTATGCAAGTCCATCACTTGATGCACAGGATTGCCAATCGCACTATGCGATACCAACCATCAGTGATGCTCAACATTCGTCTCCACGAGACCCTGTCGCTGCTGTCCTACAAGGGACCCTAGCGATCAATATTCCGAGCAATACCAAATACTTGTCTTATTGAGACCCAGGCGACCTGTCACCAATTGATCGAACAAGCATACCACTCCTAGATTTGCACAATTAATTTGAGAAGCAAACCCTAACATTATCACATACGGTGACTATCAAAGCCGACAACCATGCTTAAGTCACTCAATATCTGTGATTTCGAACCTCTCGCCAAACAAACCGAGACTACTACGAACACCCAGACTCAACTAGATTCAAAACCACCATCGTGAATAACCCGATCTCACAACGTGGTCAGAGATGACCGACACTCAAGAGTTTCCAAGACAATCTAGGGAAAACATCGACCCAATCTATAAGTCCCCAGATAGGGAAGGGATATTTCGTTCGACTTTCGACAGTACATTGTCTGCAGCCAATGTACTTATCAAAAGAAAAGCGAAATATCTAAGATCCACTACCAACAACGAGTTGGAAGCGCGACACGACGAAGTATCAAACCATTTGATACCTGAACACTAAACCGAATCCGTTGAACATCGGTTTGCAAGCTGATAAATGAGGACAGATCAACTCTGGACCGACTCAATGGGAGTCACATAGCTTTCAACCTTTGAAAGCTACTCGCGACACTAAGTCGCGAGCACGCAACTGAGGCTTTAGGAAACGGTTTCCCATTTCCGCACCACAATCGAGCTACACTCAAGGTTCCACGAACTCCGTCATCACTTTGGAGTAACCCGAGTCAATTCGACTCTTTTTACCAACCACAGAGTAACGAGGACACACCAATTAAGGCGCTAAGATAACCGCATACGATGTATGCGGAAACAGAGACTCGACACATCAACTGTGTCAATTCGGTTCAAATTCACGTCAATTTGACGTAAGGACTAGCTAAAGGTCAAAAGACCCGAACTGCTGATTCCACCAGCTGTGACGCACTGAGCTTTCGCAAATAGCAAGGTTCGAGTGTTGGATGTGAGATCTGAGCTTTTCCAGATTTTCTGGAGGGTCGTTGTGAGTGTTAGACCTATGGTTCGAACTCCGGAAAAGATGGTTTGCATCTTGGCACCAAAACCCGAAAAGTCGGAGTTTTGGTTAGCTCTCGGATTGAGTTTTCAAGGCTTTGTACCGCTACAAATTGGTGGCTATACCGGTACAGACTTGATGGCTATACCGGTACAAAATGAATTTTGTACCGGTACAGATGGCCGATTGCTGGCAAACCCGAGCCTCGGGTTTGGGTACATTTGAGGTTTATCTTAGGTACAAAATGGATTTGTACTTAGGTACAAGTGCATTTCGAAAACGAAAAGCTGAGGGGGCTTATTTGCGTTTGTGCCTTTCTATATCACTCCCCCACGCCCCTTAGGGCTTCTTTTGTGCTGGGAGCTCAGAGAATCAAGGTAGGGAGCTCTCATTCTCCTCTCTTTGATTCCTTTTGGTTTAGTTGGGTTTTTAAAGCTTAATCTTCTCCCTTTTGCCCTCTTTTGCTTGTTGGAGCTATTTCCACCATTAGAGAAGCATTGAGCTTGGACTTGGAGCTTGTGGTGAGGAAGGTCTTCACTTCTTGAAGGTTTTGATCCTTGATTTGGAGCTTTTGGAAGGTAAGCAACCAATCATTTCCTCTAGATTTAGATTTGGGAGCTCTCTTTGAGTAGAAACCCTAGAAGTGGGATTCTAGGGTTAGAATTGGGGATTTTGGATTTGGACCTTTTAGAACCTAATTGATGGGTGGAGAACTCTCTATTAGGTTGGATTTGAAGATCCATTGGGTCGATTTGAGCTTTGGACAAGATCTTCTTGATCAAAGGTAATTTCTATGTGAATTTTGGTGAAGTTTGTTAGATGTTTATTTGAAGCTTGTATCCCTTCAAATATTTATCTTAGGGTACTAGAAGCTTGGGGGGCAACTTCGTTCGACTAATCGAACAGGATTCGAAGCGTATCCGGTGGGTTTGATCTCACCGAAATGGGTGAACTCTTTCTTTGGCCTCCCTTGGGTTTTAGGACATGTTTATATGTTGACTTGTGCTCTTTAAGACATGCTTGAATTTATGGGAACATAAAATGACTATGTTATGTATAGTGGGATTTACATGCTCTATGTAGTAGAGACTTATATGTGGTTTGGGCATAGTTGACTAAAATTGAGACTATTTGTTTGTGCCACCATAAAAAGCATGCCAGAGTATGATTATTAAGATGAACCTTTAAGGGTGCTTAATGTTTGGATTACTTTTAAAGTATCACTCATGTTTACATTATGATACTCGTTAGAGACAAGTAATTAGAACTAAGTGTTCTTCCTTAACGCTTGGTAGATAAAATACATGGCTTTGTGACTTGGTAAATAAAAAGGTGTTGACCTTAAAGTGAATGATATACCTATATGATTGAGACACATGCACGTATGAGCCTTGGTGTGTTTCCGCCTTATACTTGTTGTAGACAAGATAGTAATGTTAATATAACATAAGACATGACAAGATCTTTGTGATATTCCTTGGGTGCATTTATTCTAGTATTATATCTAGCTTTGGCCTTTGTGATATTGCACTCGATCTAGGGATCGACGATTTCTATTCCATGTTTTAGACATGAGGAAAGGTAAAGTAAAGCCCTTGGGGCATTTTATATGAGTTATTGGCATATACTATAAGTGGTTTAAACTCTTTGCATTGTGATATTTGTGTGCTTTATAGTGGAAAGGACATGTGTATTTTAATACTATGAGGCTTGTGAGTAATGCATAGTTCTCTTACATATGGTGTTGATAGATATCTATTCGATAATTGTTGGATATTGCATGTTATAACTCCTTGGAAATCTTGTTTATATAATGAATTATCCCAAGTAGGATAGTGTCATTTGAGTTGTACAAGTTTATACATCATGTGTTTTGGTAGAGACATACCACTTAGTAGATGTAAACAAGTTGTGACATGTTGAGCTATTTTCCGACTGTTGAGTCGATGAGTGAGATTCCAAGTTTTAGACTTGACGACCGAGTATCCCAAATAGGGACCCTATGCTATAATTATGCTTGCTTGCCCTTGTGCTCATTCGCACATGCTTGTGAGGGTCGCTCCCTACAAGCCGGCACTCCGGAGTTAGCCTTGCGATACGTTCGCCGTGCGGGATTGGGCGCCGAAAGTGGATTGCCGTGTTCTTGGGTCTCCTTTTCGGGAAAGTCGATTGACCACCACGGGGCCACCTAGGCATGGCACGAGCCGGGATGTTACCTTGGGTACATTCCTTATGGATTGGGTTTGAGACTTCTCTTGACTTAGTACATAGTCATGGTTGGTGCATACGTTGTATTGACAATACTGTGGTAATGAACTTATATCTTTTGGACTAATATATGTGCATTGGTATAGAATCATGGAAAGTATAAAATGTATGCTTGGTAGAGAGCTTTCATTCTTGTGGACTAGTGTGTATGCTTGATAGAGAACACTTATTCTTTTGGATTAGTATATATGCTTGGTAGAGAACAACGGATACATAATTTACTTTATGTAGTAATATGAACATTATGGTTGGGCTTGTAAGTGAACGTTAACTTACTCTAACTATGCATGTGAAATGACTTGGACATATGTTTGTGCCATTAAAAGTAGAATATCATGATTATGATAGTTAAACTCGTAGTAGCAGCATGAATATGTTTAATTTCTGTTGTATATACTCGTTTCTTATTTATCGCTTCTTACTTCGTTTTAGCGTGCTTATTTTTAGCGTAGTGGAGCATTTCGTTGAGTTCAGTAATTGCCCACTGGGAACTATTTTTAATAGTTCTCACGCCTCTGTTTGTTGTTAATTTTCGAGCCATCCGCATCGGGAGTGGCTAGGGATCGAGGCGAGGGTTTGCGGCTAGCTAGAGCCATACGGAGTTTCTATAGTGACCCGTTGTCATCTTTTCTTTTTGTACTTGTAGAAAAGATGTATTATGTATCTGTTTAGAGTATTGTATCAGATTCTGGATTTAGTAATCTGTTTATGTATCTTTGTGGATCTTTATGTTAGAACTGGTGGTTTTTATATTACTCGCTCTGATAGCCTGTTAGGATTACTCTCTTTCCTTCCATGTTTTTAGTAAACGCCTTGTGTGCATTGTGTTTGTTTGGTGTACACGGCGGAGTACGTGCACGCGCCGTGGGCTTCCGGAGCCACTGGGCGTGGCCAGTTAATTTGGTATCAGAGCCTATGGTGAAGTCGTAGTGGACCTAGCAAGCCTTAGGCCGGTTGGACGCTAAGGGATAGGAACGAGAGAGACGGGGTCTTTGGGACCATTGTGAGCGAAAGTATTGTGATTGGGTCATAATTATAACTCCATAAGTGTTGGAGTTGGATCGAAGTGGACGACATCTATGTCCTTGCAGGATCACGTTGGCGGCCGACAACGTGATATCAAGGAATAGATGGAAGTCACTTCATTACTTTCGCATGATTGGGATATTGTATTTATGAGTGGGGCTGCGTTGGCATAGGTTGTTTAACCTGTGCTTGTTATGTTTGTTGCAGCTTGAGGCATCGGCGACCTCCGCGATGGCGGCCGAGGCGACTGAGACCGGGAAGCCTGCATCCCCCCGATCCAGCGAGATTCGGGAGTTGAAGGAGCAGTTGACCACCTTGGTCGGCGTGGTGGAGCGACGAGCGGCGTTGTGCTACTTCAGTGAAGCTCTACGCCGCCGGGACGAGGGGATTGGACGACTAGAGAATCTGCCGAACCGGCGGCAGCGACCTCGGGGAGGCCCCGGGGAGGGCACAGGCGAGCGATAACCGCGAAAAAAGGTATGGACACCGAGTGGCCAAGGAGCCCACCAAGAGCAAGGAGCTACATGTCGGCGAGTCGTCGAAGAAGATAAAGAAGAGCAGGGTCGAGGACGCGGCTCTTTCTACGGGAGGAATCCGCCAAGATATCCCAGGAGCCAGAGCCAGTCGCAAGGACGAGGCTCATCTGCACCACAGAGAGGGCCAGATCGCCGTCGAGTTTTTAGTTGCGTGATCTGCGGTGGCCGTCACTACCCATCGCAGTGCTCGCAGAAGCAGGGCAGGTGCTACTTGTGTGGCCAGGCGGGCCACCTTCGACGGGAATGCCCAAGGAGCGGCAAGACTACTGGAACATCGGCGCCGACGTCGACAGAAGGGACAGCTAGTGGAGGTGTACCCGCTGACCTACTGGAGCTGGATGTGATCCCAGACGGAGCTGCTACAGGTAGCATGTCTTACGGTGCTTTCTCGAATTCCTACTGATTGTATTGATTGCACCTTTTGCACTTTCGATCGGCTATTCGCCGAGTTGTTTGCTTAGACTCTTCGCGTTGCTTGAGGGTTGATTGGATAGTTGGGTGTGTCGTTTTACCACCCTACCTCGAGAGAGTTTTGTGTGCCAACGAATGGATTGGCTTAGTTGTGGGGAGATTTGTGGGTACTTGATGCCCTTTGCCGCGCGAGCTAAATTGACTCGCCTTGGGGACTTGAGCACTTTTAGTGCACCTTATGGTTGTGTTTTCCGCTGGTTGCGATGATTTTCCTCCCTGCCTAAATTCAGGTAGTTTTGGAGTAGATTTGGGGCCTAATTGGCCGATGACCGTTGGATGTGCGAGAATCCTCAGAAGGAAGGATGTCTCTTGAGTGGTGGTTGATGTTTCCCACTGAGTCACAAATCGTGAGTTCAGTTGGCGGGGAGGTTTGGTATCTAGAGTTACGCTTCACCGTGGAGCGCTCTCGCTTGACGTGAGACCGGTTGAGTTCGTGTTGGCGTCGACCATCGTGATCTAAATTGAACCACGATCGAGATTTTGGAACCAAGTTGAGGCTCGTCGATTGTTCAATCGACCTTGCGAATTGATGTACTCTGAATGATTGATTGCAATCTGAGTGTCACCGCTTTGTGTTGGAGTTTGAGGTTGTACCTCAAACGGACGTTGTTGTTGGGTTGAGACACCACGAAAATTATTGTGATGTTACCTAAACGTGTAGTGCGCCACCAACGTTAGGGATTTGTGGAATGTTATTCCCAGCCCTTCTTGATGGATTTGTGGGATCGGAGGCTATTGGCCGTGAGTATCTTGTCGAGAATAAGTGAAGACTGACTGCGTCGACGGATGGACGAGACCGAGATATGGAACTCCCATTAATGGGTTGAGCGATTCGAATCTCGAGAGGAATTTACCATGTACCTACCTTTCTTGTCGGTTCTCGCCTAAGGAATTGAGTACGCTGCTTGGAGCAGCGAGAAGAGGTTATGGAATTGATGTTACTGTGGTGGTTGGACGAGAAGCTCGGGTTAGCCCTAATCATAATCTTTGTACAAGATGGATTGATAGAGAACTTTTAATGAGGTTTGAGTGAACTACTCTCTATCATTGGAATTGGAATCTATAAGTTGTGGACAACTAGAAAACCCAATGCTAAGGAAAGCATTGAGGACGAGGATGTTGAGTGATACTTCACGAGCTACCGAGTGGCTAAGGTCAAGAGTTAATCTCCTGAGGATAAGTCCTTAGCACAGGCACGTGAAGAGTTTAAGCGGACACTAGGTTGAGTCGTTGGGAACTCCCACAGGGACAACGGTTGTGAAGCCTCTAGCGATTGAGGCCAAGAGTATTGGATCAAAGAGATTACTAATGGAAGTCGAGAAGACTCTTAAGTGCTGACCCACTATAATGATTATCGAGTGGATGTTGAGACTATTACCTCCCTAATGGAATCAGGTTTGAGCGGGAAACATTGTGATGCCATGCCATAGAATGAAATCCAATGATCTTCATTGGTGAGCTATTGGATGATTTACTTGATCTTTGTTATTGTGGAGTGGAATTGCACTTTTATGCAAACTCGGATGAAGTTGACCTTGGGTGGAAGATCATAGGCGACAGCGATTGATGACCGGTGAACACTCCGGTGGAGTTTCGATGGATTACTGGACGGGTATAATTTCCGGAATCTTTCATGATTAGTACTAGTATATCCTCCTCGGAAGGATATATGATAGAGTTCCTAGTTTAAAGGCAAACAAGCGGTAGGTTTCGCCATCGATTTGGTCGAGGAATGTGAGAGTTGGAACTTAGCCTTTGGGAGCTTCCGGATTCTTGTGGACCGGCCGAGCGGTTTAGCCTAGCGCGATTTGAGATGGGACTTCTTGTTAGGAGCGAGATTCGAGGAGTCACAGCTGGTGATGTCGACTTTTCGTTGGGTCCTTGGAGCCGCGGAATTCTGCGGTGTTTGAGCTTTGGAGCTTTTCGACCTTTTGCGACCTTGGTGTTCTAGGTTGCGCGCTTTGGGAGCGTTCCTGCCCTTCCCATTCGTATGGGTCGGTGCGGTGGATGATTCGTAGTTTCGCGGACGAAACTCATTTTTAGGAGGGGAGAATGTGACGCACTGAGCTTTCGCAAATAGCAAGGTTCGAGTGTTGGATGTGAGATACGAGCTTTTCAGTTTTACGGAGGGTCGTTGACGGTGTTCGACCTATGGTTCGAACCGGGAAAGATGGTTTGCATCTTGGCACCAAAACCTAAAAGTCGGAGTTTTGGTTAGCTCTCGGATTGAGTTTTCAAGGCTTTGTCTGGGGTACAAATTGGTGGCTATACCTGTACGGACTTGATGGCTATCTCGGTACAAAATGAATTTTGTACCGGTACGGATAATGGGTCTTTGGCAAATCAGAGCCTCGGGTTTGGCATTTCGCGAGGTTTATCTTAGGTACAAAATGGATTTGTACCGGTACAAGCTGGCAGATTTCGAAAACAGAAAACTGCAGGGGCTTATTTGCGTTTGTGCTTTTCTATATCACTCCCCCACGCCCCTTAGGGCTTCTTTTGTGCTGGGAGCTCAGAGAATCAAGGTAGGGGGCTCTCCTTCTCCTCTCTTTGATTCATTTTGGTTTAGTTGGGTTTTTAAAGCTTAATCTTCTCCTTTTGCTCTCTTTTGCTTGTTGGAGCTATTTCCACCATTAGAGAAGCATTGAGCTTGGACTTGGAGCTTGTGGTGAGGAAGGTCTTCACTCCTTGAAGGTTTTGATCCTTGATTTGGAGCTTTTGGAAGGTAAGCAACCAATCATTTCCTCTAGATTTAGATTTGGGAGCTCTCTTTAAGTAGAAACCCTAGAAGTGGGATTCTAGGGTTAGAATTGGGGATTTTGGATTTGGACCTTTTAGAACCTAATTGATGGGTGGAGAACTCTCTATTAGGTTGGATTTGAAGATCCATTGGGTCGATTTGAGCTTTGGACAAGATCTTCTTGATCAAAGGTAATTTCCACCTCTTTTCTATGTGAATTTTGATGAAGTTTGTTAGATGTTTATTTGAAGCTTGTATCCCTTCAAATATTTATCTTAGGGTACTAGAAGCTTGGGGGCAACTTCGTTCGACTAATCGAACGAGTTCGAAGCGTATCCGGTGGGTTTGATCTCACCGAAATGGGTGAACTCTTTCTTTGTCCTCCCTTGGGTTTTAGGACATGTTTATATGTTGACTTGTGCTCTTTAAGACATGCTTGAATTTATGGGAACATAAAATGACTATGTTATGTATAGTGGGATTTACATGCTCTATGTAGTAGAGACTTATATGTGGTTTGGGCATAGTTGACTAAAATTGAGACTATTTGTTTGTGCCACCATAAAAAGCATGCTAGAGTATGATTATTAAGATGAACCTTTAAGGGTGCTTAATGTTTGGATTACTTTTAAAGTATCACTCATGTTTACATTATGATACTCGTTAGAGACAAGTAATTAGAACTAAGTGTTCTTCCTTAACGCTTGGTAGATAAAATACATGGCTTTGTGACTTGGTAAATAAAAAGGTGTTGACCTTAAAGTGAATGATATACCTATATGATTGAGACACATGCACGTATGAGCCTTGGTGTGTTTCCGCCTTATACTTGTTGTAGACAAGATAGTAATGTTAATATAACATAAGACATGACAAGATCTTTGTGATATTCCTTGGGTGCATTTATTCTAGTATTATATCTAGCTTTGGCCTTTGTGATATTGCACTCGATCTAGGGATCGACGATTTCTATTCCATATTTTAGACATGAGGAAAGGTAAAGTAAAGCCCTTGGGGCATTTTATATGAGTTATTGGCATATACTATAAGTGGTTTAAACTCTTTGCATTGTGATATTTGTGTGCTTTATAGTGGAAAGGACATGTGTATTTTAATACTATGAGGCTTGTGAGTAATGCATAGTTCTCTTACATATGGTGTTGATAGATATCTATTCGATAATTGTTGGATATTGCATGTTATAACTCCTTGGAAATCTTATTTATATAATGAATTATCCAAAGTAGGATAGTGTCATTTGAGTTGTACAAGTTTATACATCATGTGTTTTGGTAGAGACATACCACTTAGTAGATGTAAACAAGTTGTGACATGTTGAGCTATTTTCCGACTGTTGAGTCGATGAGTGAGATTCCAAGTTTTAGACTTGACGACCGAGTATCCCAAATAGGGACCCTATGCTATAATTATGCTTGCTTGCCCTTGTGCTCATTCGCACATGCTTGTGATGGTCGCTCCCTACAAGCCGGCACTTCGGAGTTAGCCTTGCGATACGTTCGCCGTGCGGGATTGGGCGCCGAAAGTGGATTGCCGTGGTCTTGGGTCTCCTTTTCGGGAAAGTCGATTGACCACCACGGGGCCACCTAGGCATGGCACGAGCCGGGATGTTACCTTGGGTACATTCCTTATGGATTGGGTTTGAGACTTCTCTTGACTTAGTACATAGTCATGGTTGGTGCATACGTTGTATTGACAATACTGTGGTAATGAACTTATATCTTTTGGACTAATATATGTGCATTGGTATAGAATCATGGAAAGTATAAAATGTATGCTTGGTAGAGAGCTTTCATTCTTGTGGACTAGTGTGTATGCTTGATAGAGAACACTTATTCTTTTGAATTAGTATTATATATGCTTGGTAGAGAACAACGGATACATAATTTACTTTATGTAGTAATATGAACATTATGGTTGGGCTTGTAAGTAAACGTTAACTTACTCTAATTATGCATGTGAAATGACTTGGACATATGTTTGTGCCATTAAAAGTAGAATATCATGATTATGATAGTTAAACTCGTAGTAGAAGCATGAATATGTTTAATTTCTGTTGTATACTCGTTCCTTCTTTATCGCTTCTTACTTCTTTTTAGCGTGCTTATTTTTCGCCTAGTGGAGCATTTCGAGTTCGGTAATTGCCCGGGAACTATTTTTAATAGTTCTCACGCCTCTGTTTGTTGTTAATTTTCGAGCCATCCGCATCGGGAGTGGCTAGGGATCGAGCGAGGGTTTGCGGCTAGCTAGAGCCATACGGAGTTTCTATAGTGACCCGTTGTCATCTTTTCTTTTTGTACTTGTAGAAAAGATGTATTATGTATCTGTTTAGAGTATTGTATCAGATTCTGGATTTAGTAATCTGTTTATGTATCTTTGTGGATCTTTATGTTAGAACTGGTGGTTTTTATATTACTCGCTCTGATAGCCTGTTAGGATTACTCTCTTTCCTTCCATGTTTTTAGTAGACGCCTTGTGTGCATTGTGTTTGTTTGGTGTACACGGCGGGTCTGTGCACGCGCCGGCGGGCTTCCGCTGGGCCCGGGGCGTGACACCAGCAAACAAGGAGTAGGCGTCACAACCCTACCAAAAGAACCGCGAAAGCAACACCAATATTGCAGTCGACTAGACCCTGGACTACACCCAAGTAACCCCACAGAAGTCGCGACCGTAACCGGTATAAGTACCGTCTCCGTAGAGACACTCGCAGTAGCTCTCGTGTCAAAAGTCGGAATAGTGGCCCGGGCGTCGGCATTCTAAGCCCGATATCACCGGCCTTTCAAGGCCCACCGACCGGAATAGCCACACACGGGGACTTCACCCCGCCATTCGATGTCCAAAAGAAGCACCGCCACTACTCCCCACTTAGACACACCTTGCGAAAATCGTAACACATACCGAAAACACCGTGCACTCGAAGTTTATCGACTCGACATGCACACCGGGACACAAGTCCAAACCCCGCACTCATGTGCCTATGTATCGCAAGTCTTCCTAGGGTCAACCTAACCAATGGTTCAGTTCCTTTTTATTTTATTTTATTTTGAAAACAACTGGTGAATGGTGTTGTGGTTGTAATTCGCTCTGATACCATTTTAATCTGTCACGCCCCGGGGTCCCTTTGGTACATAAACACAGCGGAAATTTTTTTTTTTTTTTAAACCTTGATCCCCAAGGACATGACGGACACCACAAATACGAGAGAGACCACTTGTACACACGGACGTAGTCTCCCTGTATTTGCACGGCATCGCACAAGTACAATGAGTCTTTTACAATCATACAACCACAACAAAGTGTACATGTAAAGAATTTAACTTACATCCATACACAAATTACACCATTCACCACAGGTTACATTCACTAGTATATAATCACAAATCCACATCTATCGGTTGAAATGTTCCCTACTGAAATTTTTTTTGAAACTCTAAGTTATAAAATCCCTTTTGAAAACCTTTTACAAAGCTGTTTCCCACACGGAAACCCTTTCTTTGAAAACACTACCACGAGGGGTAGAAATCCTTTTCCTTTGAAATGCTACCACGAAGGGTAGAAGACAGTTTAATTCACAAAACATGAGTTCTTTCATAAACTTTCAAAAACCATTATAAGTCTCAATCCACCACTAAAGTGAAGCTAGAACTGAACCATGATGTACTCTAAGTAATAAAACGAGAAAGGTAAGGAAGTAACCGATACTGGTAGGAGCTAAACGTACTCTAGACCCGCTCCTCACCTGCTGTCCCACTAAGACCTGTAACGTCGCCTGAAAAAGAAGAAGGCGAGGGGTGAGAACATGTAAACATGTCTCCCCCTCCCAGTGGATACCTCGCGGAGATAGACACAAAAGGAGATAATAGTAGTAGTACAGTAGCTATGATAAACAAGTAAATGGAGAGAGATATATATATATGAAACAACAGCTACTGTAAGTATGCATCGAAAAGCTGATAAAGTAAAATACCCAATCTGGAATCTGCTGCTCTGTTGGTCCTCAGACCTCAAGCTTATGCCCCATGTATCTCAAAACCTGCATTCTGCCCATATCAACCAATGGTCGCCTATGGGCTCACGGGTTGGCTCGTCCAACCACCTTTCCGGAAAAGAACACATCATGGTACGGTGGATCAGACCGCCCGTGTTCGTGAACTGCGCTCAAATCCCGGGCAATCGATCTTTGTTATGCTCAAAAACCATACGTCGACAAGCGGTGACAATCCCGAGTCCCTAAAGGGACATCGACCCCTTTGGGTCATTAAGTAAACTCGCCGACCACGTGAGTCACGAAGCAACTGAAACAAACCGACCGAACAGTCAGCATGTAAAAGCGAAACAAGCCGACCGAATGAGTCAGCGAAAAAGCAAGAAAGTACCAGAACCGCCCAATCAGGTCAACTAGGATGGAACAACTCAACATCCTCTCAACGGTATGCGAGTACTACTCAAGGAAACACAAGAACTGACCACTCAGGTCAACTAGGATGGAACAACTCAACATCCTCTCAACTGTATGCAAGTACTACTGAAGGAAACACGAGAAGACCAACTGAACAACAAGGTCACTGAGTATACTGAAGTAGACTGACCGAACAGGTCACTGATGTCATAGGCTGACAAGAAGCAAATTACTCTACTCCTACACATGGTACTAAGCATGGAAACACTGAGTAGAGTAAAACTGTAACACAAAGGTGCAAGATATATCAACGATAAAAGATATGAATAGCAAGGTGGAAGGAACGTCACCAGCGTGTACCACTGTACGGACGTCGGATCGAAGTACCCACTGTACTGTTGTAGAAGATCGGATACGTCGTACGTGCAAACGAAGAAACCGGACCTACGAAAGGTCCGGGTTAGCGTCTAACCCACCAACACAATCTTGACTCCACACCCCACAAACTAATCCCACGGAGATTGGTTTAGAAACCAATTAGTAACTCGCCGGAAGTCCGTAAACCGCAGGGACTCCGCGGGACCTGGTCTCGAAATGCACCGACTCGTGTCACGAGTCACCCCGCCACAAAACACTCCTATTTGGATGTTTTGGCACACAGATAACACTACAATACAATTATCGTCGGATAATTGTACGAATACGGGTTCCCGGAAGTGTCTATTTCGACACCGGAACCAACCGTCGCTCACCCGTCATTTCTAAACCCTCGAAATGACGCGGGTGACCAGCCAACAAGGCTCAGCGACACCGTAAATAATCTCTAAGAGTTGTCGGAAGAAATCCGAACCGTAAACACGTTTCCGTCGGCGAATTTTGCCGAAAAACGCTCCGAAAATCACCTCTGATTTTCCATAAATATTTAGGACCTTGGACGATCAGTCCAGGAGGTACCCACAGCACGTACGCACTGTCTACAGCAACCCCATAAATTATAATTGCATAAAAAACCCCGAACAATCAAGAAATTGCATCATTTCATGTAAACTTAGGGTTATTATGGGCCGTGCACGCAAGGATGCTCGATAAATCGAGCCATCGCAGTCGCTAGAAGATTTCAGCGTGCCGGAGACCGTGCTCACCTTTCGGAGCACTGTCGGGCTTCGTAGAAGGCGCACAAGCGACACAAAGTTCTGTAAATACTGCGCACAGTGCGTAAAGTACAAATTTCCCGCTAAACGAGGCATCGTAAATCTAAACGGAGGTGAGCATCGCGTTCAGCACGAAAAGGCGATGACCGTGCTCACCTCACTGGGTCAAAAAGACCAAGTAATGCCTCGGGAAACGTGCCCAAACCCTAGACTAGGTGCTGTTAACCAAATATTGCTCACCTGACCCGAGGGGAGCTAGGGCTGACCGCCGGCGGCAACGGGGCGGGCGCACCGGCGGGAAGCGACCTCGGGTCGGGAGGTCCGAGGAGGGAGGTAGCCGGCGGCGGCGGCGGCCGGACGCGGCGGCGGCGATCCCTCGTTCTTCTTCCTCTCGGGTTAGATAGCGCCGGCGGCACGGCGCGCGAAGACGGTCGGGCGGGGCGATCCGGCGGAGGAGGTCGCCGGGAAGGTCTTGCTCACGTCGAGAGCGACGGCGGCGCTCGGTGGAGGAGTTGGCCCAAGCTCGGCCTTTGCACCGAGTCCGGCGGCCGTAGGGTGGTGCGGCGACGGCCGGCGGCCGGGGTGGCCGGAACGGCGAGCCCTCGGCTCCCGGAGGTGGCGGGGCCGATATGAGCGGCACGGCCAAGGGGAGGCGTTGGTCGCGCGCCGAACCCCACCTCGGGTCTGTGCGGGGCGGCGGGTGCGAGGGAGCCGAGGGCGGCTCCGGCGGCGGTCGAGGCGACGGGCCGGCGGAAAGGTGCGCCGCGACCTCTCCTTGCCGGGGGAGTAGATCTAGGGGTCACATGGCCTTCCTGTTGCTTCTCGGCCAAGGTATGGGTCTTTGCGGGGAGAGGAGGAAGAAGATGATGCGTAGGGGTTTTCCGACGGCGGGCTGCTGCCGGCGACTAGGGGACGAGGGATGCGTGCAAAGAGATGGCGGGGCCTGGAGATGGTTAGGCTGCTGGGGGAGGTGAAGGGGCTATTAGGGTTAGGGTTAGGTCAAGAAAACCCTAAAACACCACTTTATACACCATCGCAAATTTTGCATTTTAGCCCTTCACCTCACTCTATTTCACCTCTAGTCCCTGCCAGCGGATGAATCTTGCACCAAGGACCCTCTACGTCCAAAGTCTCGCAAATCGACGCATAAAATATAAAGACTTTTCGCGTTTTGCCATTTTGCGATTTTAACCCCTTTGCGTTCTTTTCGCGATTCCCGGAGATCCGTCCACCAGATTCACGATCGGATCGCGCCAGCGCGTTCAGCGCGTCGAGGACATTGAACCTAGCCTTTTACTTCGTTTGATTTGGTCTCGGATTCGCGAAGTATCCATTCCCTCTCAACAATCCGATTATTACGCATCGACCCCTTTGCGATCATCTTGTAATATTCGACGATCCGTCCGGCGGATTTCCGATCGGATTGCGCCAGTGCGTTCAGCACGATGGAGACATCGAATTTAGCATTTTATTTCATTCGATTTGGTCTCCGATCTGTGACGAACCCATCTCTCCATCAATTCCTGTAATAAACCAACATATTAACATATATACTTTATATATGTAAAATCGTTCGGGACCCTTTTTCTCGACAATCGTGCATTGAAATTCGATTCCGTCAGTGCCAACGGTTCCAGTATATCTGAGCCGTTCGAAACGAGCTATTGGAAGCCTATATTTGGAATCCAACACGTACCCGAACCTAACTTCTATTCCCGGCTTATCCAGGAAAAGCGAGATTACTATTCACTTTAAGTCAGACTTCCGGGTCGCGTAACTTTTCCGTTTTAGCTCGGTTTCGCCTGAAATTTGACATGTGCTCTTATAATACAATTACGCACATATTCACCGTCTCCAAATATTTTATTTCTTGTTCTGAAAAAATGACAGTTATTACAATAAGGTCCCTGGATGTTACCCCGCAAGAAGGTGGGAGGTCTTTGAGATAGACGACATGATGATAGTCGCATTGTCTGTTGTGGGCTTGTGGAGGTCACGACTCCTAAGCCGTGAGCTCCGGAGTGTCACATTGAGATTGGGACGGGGGAGGGCACGACAGTGCACACCCGGAAGATTGTCACTATGGTGACATGATGTGGCGAGTTGTGACTCGACCTATGGGTGAGCCGATGCTATTGGGACCAGAAAAAGAGACAGGTTATTTTTCTGTATCTTACATTCCATGTATGTGCATATGTTGAGTATTTGACCATGTTGTTACTGAAATGGCAGTGGTTGGCATTCGTTGCATGTTATACTTCGGTAGAGATAGACTTGTATCTATGCCATATTGTGTTGTTGGCATCATGCACAGAGGGTGAGCATACTAAGATCACATGTTGTGTGTGGGGACGATCATGATATTCTTATAAGTTGGACTGGATTTTGTGGAAGCTCCTGATTAGGTCGAGAATAAGTCACATGTGGAGTGATGTTTGATCATGTTATTCTTGGATCTAGGCCCGTGAGGCTGTGAGGGGTGAGTTGGACTGGGTTTTGTGGAAGCCCCTGATTGGGTCGAGAATAAGTTTGGTCAAGAGTAAGTAAAAGAACACCGTTGATTATAGTGAACCATGGAACTCATTCCCTACCGTTGTAAGGCATTGTAGTAATTGCTTTCAGTTCTATACATGCTAAGTGTAGTTGCATTATTGTTTACCTGTTTTTGTAGCTACTTATGCCAGATTAGACCTAGTTAGAAAATTGACGAGGTGGGTGGACGAGCCCACTCGGAACTATGTTTATAGTTCTCACCCCCATGTTTTGCAGGTCCACACATGAGCGACGAAGTGGCGCGAGGAAAGGACGTAAAGATAGTTAGCACCCTGCCATGTAGCCAAAGATAGATGTACCTTGGATCGATGTAGCTTAAGGGTTTAAAAGAATGAAAGAAATGTAATAAATTTGATTGTATTTGAAAGAATGTAAATGTAAAGTGAATGAGATGAATGTTTGTAATAATGTAGTTATTTGTGTTTATGATGCCTTTCTTATACAATTTGTGTACGAATTCTATTCCTGTTTGGAATGTTTTGAATTGTACCGATTGTGACACCTTGAGCGAATAGAAAAAACTCTGTCCATTCGGCGAGTCTGGCACACATGCCCGTGTGGGGCTCCTTCCACCTATTTGGGGAAAGTGACGTGGTGTGACAAATCTGGGGTGGTATCAGAGCATAAACAATCTAAATGGACCTAGGAGACTCTAGGATGGTAAACCATAAGGACTTAAGCTTGTGTGAGATAAAAAATTTTGACATGTGGTGAAAGATAAATTGATTGGGTCGTGTATTGGGTATGCCTCTAAAAAGGATGTTAGAGGTAGATTCAAGGTGTAGTTTATTTCCAGCCGAGTGTATTCATGTTGGGCGCGCAACAACATGAAAACCGATTGACGAGACTAAGCGCCCTTGTGTAACTTTTGCCTAATTCAGTTTCGTATTGAATGTCATTTTGCATTTGACATTGAAGGTCGAGGATTTGACCTAGGTTATGGAATCGTACGGACGACCTCTAATGGGGTCTCGACCAGAAGGGTCAACAGTGGCCCCCCGAGTGATTCGCAGCGAGCAGAGATATGGAACTTCGTTGGCCGTGCTCGTTAGAGTAGTGCAGCGTCGAGGCGAGCAGATTAAGGAGCTCTAAGAGTTGTTAGCGCAACAAGCAACTATGGCCCGAGCGGGTCAAGAGCTGCATGTGCTCGTGGTTAGAGCCCCTAATGTGACTAGGGGATTTATGTGGCGGTCGTGCCCGTAGTCGCGCGCCATGTATTATAAGGAAGTTGCGATAAGAAGATCGCACGGTGAGAGAGTTTGAGAGGGAATCCTCTCATATGGTCAATTGTTGTCACGCCCGAGACCCGCCACTTTGGCCGGATTTCGGCGCACCAATAGACCGTCGAACGAGAATTTTTTCAATATGTCCAAGGCATCACATTTAGACATGGCAAACTGGCAGGTTGGGTAACCCGTGGGCGGGTTATTGTACCCGCGGGTTACTTGGGCATGGATAAAATTTACTCGTAAATTTTTGGGTAGCTAACATCTTTACCCATACCCGCCCGTCGGTGGGCGGGTGGGTATGCGGGTGTCTGCGACCACGAATGACGTATCTCGCACGGTAAAATTTATCTTGAATTTCCCGTTGGGTAGTATTCATGATTCAGATTGAAATATATATATATATATATATATATATATATATATATATATATATATATATATATATATATGGTTATCAAGTGTTGCGGATCCATGGCTTCCAATAAACGCAAGCGTCTATTGTTAATTACCCCTATAAATTGTTAGGGTACCTTCGATTAAGAGACCTCTGAAATGCTGAAGATGAACTGGAATTGGAAAAAGAGGAAATTTATAATTTATTGCTCAATTACATGGCTTTAACCAAGGGCATACCCTTGATCAGTGTACATGAACAGAGCATAAAAGAAAATGTTTAATTTCATCTTAGTTATATGTTCTAAGATGGTCAAATTAATTTTGTTGGACTCTATATATTTTGGAGCTCAACACTGTTCACCCTAAGATGAGATATCAATTAAATTCCATCTATATGCATTGGAATTTGATCAGATTTGATTCAAATTAAACTCTATATGTATTAGAGTTTGATTTGGCTAATTGAACTTTAATTATATGTGATAAAGTCCAATAGAGTTTGATTTGAGTTTTTATCCTAAATGTATGTATTAGGACTAGCCCAAATATTTTGAATTAGACTCTAATTTTATATTTTTAGAGTCTGATATAATTAGGCTCTAAGTTTATGTGTTAGAGCTTAATCACATTTGATTTTGATTCATCTTAAGGTGAAATATTAACTAAATCCTAATTATATGTATTAGGATTAGTCAAATTTAAATTAAACTCCAAGTATATGTATTGGAATCTAATTTAACCTCGTTTGTTTGAACTCCTAGTAAATGTATTAGAGTCCAACAAATTTAATTTGATTAAATGGTTTGATCAATTCTAAGCACATATTTAGAATTTGATCGAGTTTGAACATGATTTGACTCTACTTTTATGTACTAGAGGATTGGATGATTTGGATTTGGTTTGAGTTTGAGTTTAGTTTAACGACGTTTCGGTCAGCTGAGATTGGATTTGGGTTTAGTTTAACGACGTTTCGGTCAGCTGTGATTGGATTTGGGTTTAGTTTAACGACGTTTCGGTCGACTGAGATTGGATTAGGGTTTAGTTTAACGATGTTTCGGTCATATTGGTTTGGGTTTAGTTTAACGACGTTTCGGTCGATTGAGATTGGATTTGGGTTTAGTTTAACGACGTTTCGGTTAGGTTTTGGACTTGGGTTTAGTTTAACGACGTTTCGGTCGATGTTGGATTTGGGTTTATAGGTTTATGGTTCATATATATGGGTTCATAGCTCATGAGGTTTATGGTTCACGAATATGGTCCACAGGACTTGATTCATATTTCATGAACTTGGTGTATGGTTTGTAGTTTGTGGTTTTGGCTCATAGTTCATGGACTTGGTGTATTGTGTGGTCCATGGTTTTGGTTCATGGTTCATGGACTTGGTGTATTGTATGGTCCATGGTTCTGGATTTGGGTATGGTTAATGGGTTAATGGGTTTAGAGGTTAATGGATATGGACATAGGTTAATGGGTTTATAGGTTAATAGATTTGGATATATGGGTTTTTAATGGATTTGGATATATGGGTTTTGGATATGGGTTAATAGGTTTAAATGGGCTAAGGTTTATGGGTTTAATTGGGTATTGGTTTAATTAGATATTGGATATTGGGTATTTGGGTTTTGGTTTAATTGGATATTGGGTATTGGGTTTTGTTCTCTTTGGAGCAGGATTGAGATTTGAATGAAAAATAAAAAATGTATGGATTCTCTCATTTTGCAGATTACAATTCATAATTAAATTCATTCAATATTATTAAGTCTCAATTTAGTATAATTTGACTACACCGAAGAATTCAATTCTAAATAGAATTTAAAGAGTTCAAAAGCTTCCTCTCTCTCTTTTTAATTTGGAAGTGAAATGATCTCTCTTTCTCTTTTGGTAATATTTTTGCAAAGAGCACCGCTCTCTTTGTTTTATTTCGCCGTCAACACTTGTTCGGGGCATTCCGTTGAACATATAGCGGGAACATTGACAAAAGAGTATCGCTCTTCTCTAGTTTCGTCATAGACACTCATTTGGGTCATTTCGTCGAATGGTTAGAGCATTCTGTCGAGCGGTTTGTTGGCGCGTCGACGACGAAGCATTCCGTCGAGCGGTTTGTTGGTGCGTCGACGACGAAGCATTCCGTCGAGCGGTTTGTTGGCGCGTCGACGACGAAGCATTCCATCGAGCGGTTTGTTGGCACGTCGACGACGAAGCATTCCGTCGAGCAGTTTGATTAGCATTCCGTCGAGCGGTTTGTTGGCGCGTCGACGGCGGAGCGTCAAACGAAGTCGTCGGCTTCATTTTCGTCGACGGCGGAGCGTCAAACGAAGTCGTCGGCTTCATTTTCGTCGACGGCGGAGCGTCAAACGAATTGGGCATTCTGTCGAATAGGTGGCGGACACACTTCCTCGTTGTCGGAGTGAAGTCGAGGCGGGTGGCAGAGCACCACGCGTCGCTGTTGGAGCAGAACCGAAGGTGGCGGCGGGTGGTGAAGCACCACGCGTCGCTGTCGGATCGCAGCCGGGGGCGGGTGGCAAGCACCATGCCCCGCCGGAGCAGGCCGAAGGTGACGGCGGCACGCGGCTTGGCTCAGCGGCATCGACCGGGCGGGTGGCGAGCACCACGCCCTGTCGAGCAGGGCGAAGGCGACGGCGGCGGAGTGGAGGCGCGGCGGTTCGTCGGAGAAGACCGGGGCGGGTGGCGAGCACCACGCCCGTCGGAGCAGGCCGAAGGCGACGGCGGCGGAGTCGAGGCGCGGCCGGTTCGTCGGAGAAGACCGGGGCGGGTGGCGAAGCACCATTGTAAGATACCGAACTTCAAAAATCGTAAAGTTGCGGTAGAAGGTAATATATCGGATTCTTAATTTAAAAATAAATATAAATAAAAATAGTGTGAGATACTATTTTTATTGCATTCATAGAAGTAAAATATGAATCTGGTTTGACCTGTGCTGAAATCGGAGCGAAAACAGGAGATTTAGAATTTTCTGTTGGAAACGGGACTGATAAATTAGCAGAAAATGCACAGTGTCAGAAAATTATGAAAACTGGGGGATATGTCAAGATTATTTATATGAGGCTAGATTTAAAGTTTCATGCTAATCGGACACCAGGAAGATGAGAAATAAAATCTGAATGCTATTTAATAGCGATTATGGTTCGGTACAGTTTTCGGTGACCAAACGGGGTCGAAACTGAAAGATTAAAGTTTCTTGCATTAAGTTGAGTAAAACCGAACATAGCTGTCAAGTTTGAGCTTAATCGGACATTCCGAAGGGTAGACAAAAAAATCAAAGCTTCAGCCAAAAATTGAGGTGAATAGTGTGATGAATAGTGTCTTTTTTTTGGTGGCTTATTAAAGAAGTCGTTGCTTCTTCTCCTCCCCCCAAACCGAGCCACACACACACTCCCACACACTCACGCATACCAGAGGGAGAGAGAGAATCCTCTCTTTCTCTCTCTAGATCTCTCAAAAAAATTGAGGGCTTTGGTGGAGATCGACACGTGAAGTGAATCGTTGTCATCTTCTTTGCTTTCTCCTTGATTTGGAGCACATTTTGAGGTGAGTTCCTTGAACCCTCTCATGGTAAAGTTTAAGGGCATCAATTATATGCTCTAATAATGGGTTTAGTCAAACTCCTAGATGCTAAATAAGTGTAAATTGCATGAATCAAGTTCCAATTTGGAGTATTTTTGCAATATTGAGCACCTAGGGTTAGAAATGCTAATTTTGGGAATATTGGGTATTGATCTATTTTGATCACATATCTGACATATTGTTAGGTATCTGAACGCGTAGGAAGCGACGGTTCGTCAATCCGACGAGCGGTTTGACTGATCCGAGCAAAACAAAGGCTCGAAGTTGAAAATTGGCCGAAGAGCCAAAGTGGTGGTTAGAGGCTTCGAGATCGACATTGTAGCCTCGTGGAACATCCCAAAGGTGGGGGGTGCCATCCGACGCAGTCGAACTGCCTTCTATGTTTAAGAATTCGTATTGGTCATATATATATATATATATATATATATATATATATATATATATATATATATATATATATATATATATATATATATATATATATATATATGGTATCATGCGTGATAGGGTTATGTAGTCATTTTTACTATTCTTGCATGCTTCCTTTTTATGCTTGGCATGTGAATATAGGATGCATGAGAATGAGCTATGTGACATTGAACCCTAGAGATGAGTTAAACTATAACTTGATCTTGCATGATGACGAGTGACATTAATTTAGTGTAAAGAACACTAGTGGAATGTGAACCGAGTATAGAACTTGATGAATGTCATTGCATTATAATTTAGTGTAAAGAACACTAGTGGAATGTGAACCGAGTATAGAACTTGATGAATGTCATTGCATTATAATTTAGTGTAAAGAACACTAGTGGAATGTGAACCGAGTATACAACTTGATGATTGGTATTACGACTTAGTGTAAAGAACACTAGAGATATGTGAACCAAGTAGACAACTTGATGATGAATGACATAGAGACATAGTGCTACCAAAACACTTATGCATTTCCCCTGTGTGGATGCCCTCCAAAGTGGAGGAGAAGATTATTAATTCCCCTGTGTTGGATGCCCTCCAAAGTGGAGGAGAAGATCATGCTCACACAGTCTGCTCAGCGCTCGTGGTGGTCGCTCCACACGAGTAGTGCGAGTCTCCGGAGGTCTTGGCACGTGATTCGATAGGGATAGCCTATGTGGGTCCCGCACAACCTATTGGGTTGAATGTGTTGAGTCGTGGCGTGCCTAGCCATGGATTGGGTAATAACATAAGAACATAAAAGTGTTTCATACATACTTGATTGGGACATAGTAGCATGATAGATATTTCATAATTATATCATGATCTTGTTGTTTCTGCATAGCGTAGTTGCATTAATTATATCATGTTTTACTTACAGCAGTTACAGCTTTAAATTATCTATCTATCTATCTATCTATCTGCTTTTACCTGCTTAGACCTAGTGGGGAGATCGGTGGGGTCGGTGGCCGAGCCTACTGGGAACTAAGGAAGTTAGTTCTCACCCCACTCTATTACAGGTTCTAGCGCGCAGGCGACCGGTGAGGATCGTGGCAAGGGCATCGCGCCCTAGTTGATAGTAGCCTCCCAGTTGCATTAGAGCCTACCTTGGTACTATTTTGGAATGTAATAACTTATGTATTTTGGAGAAAACAACATGTATATAATATTTTGGGAGTTAGAGAGTTGAAAGATGTAAGCAATGTAATTGAATGTAAACAATGGATGAATGGTTGTAATAGATAGACTTATCTCTCTTTATGTTACTTGTATGTTTACTAGTACCTTGCTCTTGTTGCGATTTGCACCTTTTGGTGCATTGTTTAGTCGTGTATGTAATAGAATTAAATTTCCTGGGCAATTCTTTGTACATGACTTGTTGTCGAGCCTTGAGCGGACAGGGGAGGTGCTGTCCGTTAGGCGCCTGATCGGCGTCCCCGAACCGAACCAAATTGGTAGCGGTCTCGGGGCGTGACAACCACGCCCCTGTCGAAGTGGAGTCGAGGCGCGACCGAGGCGGCAGGGCGGCGGTGATGAAGCGCGACGCGAACGAGCGGAGGCGGAGTCCGGGCGTCGGGCTCGACGCGCAGCCGCAGGCGACGGGCCCGACGCGAGCAACGCGGGCGGCGCCGAGGGCGGCCGAGGTCCGGCGAGGAGCTCGGGCGGTGGCGCCGCCGGGCGGCGACGAGGTCCGGCGAGGAGCTCGGGCGGCGGCTCGCGCGGCGAGGGCGACGGGATCGAGGCGATGAGCTCGGGCGGCGGCTTCGCGCGGCGAGGGCGACGGGATCGAAGCGATGAGCTCGTCGACCCGCGCCGGCGCGGCCTCCTTGCGGGCCTCGCCATGGAGGGTTGGGCGGCCAAGGGCCGGCGCGGACGACGCGCGTCGAGGTGCCGCGCGGATGGCCAAGGATGGCGGTGTCAAGGTGCCGCGCGGGTACCGAGGCGGCGCGCGGCTCGAGGAGGCCGAGCGAACGGGGTGAGCGGCGACGGAGGAGGAGATGATGTGCGCCGAGGTGGTCCACGACGGGTGACGGCGTTGAGGTGCCGTGCGGGTACCGAGGGCGGCGCGTCGAGGTGCCGCGGAGTTGAGGTGATGATGCGCGGCTCGAGGAAGTCCACGACGGGTCCGACCGCGACGGAGGAGAGGAGGTGCGCGCGGCTCCACCAAACGAGAGAAAGAGAGAGAGAGAGAGAAGAGCTTTATTTCTTTTTTCTCTTTTTTTTTATCGAGAGAGAGAGAGAGAGAGAGAGAGAAAGAGAGAGAGAGAGGAAGGAGAGTTTTTTTTTTTATCCAAAGATTAATGGAAAAGGGGTTACCTTTTTTTTCTTCTGTGAATAGGGGGGATGGAATTTTTTCTTTTTTTTTGTTTTGGTTTGGGTTTTAGAATTCAAAAAAAGCAGTCCATATAGGTGGATTTCAGTGGGTTTTTATGGCCTTCTTCTCTCCTTTTTTTTTTTTGATCGTGGCATCATGGAGGTGTGGGAAGAGTGGGTGGTTGGTGTAAGTTGTGCAAGTGGGTGGATCGTGCATAGAATAATGGGATAGTTGGGTCCGCTTTTGTCCATGCACCTAGTGCATGGACCCATTTCATACACCACATTTTTTTCTTTTTCTTTCTTTTTTCTTTTTCAATTTTTTTTTATGCCTCAACAAATGCCCCCACCTTTTTAAGCTTGTGGATTTAACAAGGTGGAAAAGGTGATAATTTCCTTGCTCGATTTCAACCTTCCGATCGCCACCGAGGTCTAATATCAAAAGTCCAAGGTAACTGAAATTTCAAATTAAGATGCTCAGTTTAACGACATGACGGTCATATTACATCAGATACTCGCTTAACGATATGGCGGTCAAATTACTCAGTTTAACGACATGGCGGTCAAATTACTCAGTTTAACGACATGGCGGTCAAATTACATCAAATTGCTCAGTTTAACGACATGGCGGTCGAATTACATCAAATTGCTCAGTTTAACGACATGGCGGTCGAATTACATCAAATGCTCAGTTTAACGACATGGCGGTCAAATTACATCAAATTGCTCAGTTTAACGACATAGCGGTCAAATTGTATCAAATTGCTCAGTTTAACGACATGGCGGTCAATTAAAATTGCTCAGTTTAACGACATGGCGGTCAAATTACTCAGTTTAACGACATGGCGGTCAAATTATTTAGTTTAACGACATGGCGGTCAAATTACTCAAATTGCTCAGTTTAACGACATGGCGGTCGAATTGTATCAAATTGCTCAGTTTAACGACATGGCGGTTGTATTATATCTTGATGCTCAGTTTAACGACATGGCGGTCGGATTAGAAATTATGGATTATTTTTATTTATTTTGTCTCGAGAAGCAATCGAAATTGTTGCGCGTAACCGACCCTAAGGCGAGTTAGCATTCCGTCATAGGCAAAATATATCTTGGGTGATAGGCGCCCATACAGGTTTTCACTGAGTATCTTCCCATAATTTTTGCTTGTGAACTTCGAAAGGTTTTCTCACAGCGGGGATCCCAATTTTGTCTATGGGGTTATACCACAGCCGAAATTTCTTTTTTACCATTTCACACTTGAAGTCCGATGTGGACAATCAAGTCCGCTGGTGGCTCATATTTTACCCATATTATCTAAAATGTTTAGACAATATGTCCTCAACCTTTTTTTTTTTTTTTTTTGTTTAAGACCAATTGAGAAGTGATGGTTTAATGAGTATGACCACACTACACATGTTAGTCTTATTTTGTCGGCTATATTTGCTCAGTTTAACGACATGGCGGTCGATTGAATTTGATTGCTCAGTTTAATGACATGGCGGTCGTTTGGGTTTGGATTTAGTTTAACGACTTTACGGTCGATTGGATTTGGATTTAGTTTAACAACTTTACGGTCGATTAGATTTGGATTTTTTCGGGATTTATTTGTAGACTTTGATTTTGCGTTGAACCGTTATGCTTTGGTTCTGGACCCATCAAGACTTGGTTTGAGTTGGGCGATCTTCATGGTTTGGTTCGAATCGGACCCACTTCGATCTGATCGAGATCCTTCAATCCATTTGGTTTGGTTTGGATTGGATCCGCTTCGATTCGATCGAATCCTTCACAGTTCGATTCGGATCGGATCCATTTCGGTTCGAGTTGAATGTTCTATGGTTTGGTTCGAATCGCTGCACTTCGATTCGACCAGCTCCACTTTGGATCGGACCTACTTCAGTTCAAGTTGGACCCTTTATGTAGCATATCGAACTTCTAAAGTTTTGAAGTTACGAGGTATGTTGGCTTAGAAGGCCATAAGAATGGTTCCGGTGAAGTTTGGAAGCTTTCGAGTGGTTTCGGTGCACTACGTGCGAGAACGAAGCCCGAAAGGCTATCTTGGGCCACGAGCTAAATCCGACGCTTGCGCGGATGAGATGATGGTGTGGACATGATCCAAATCATGTGTGGGGAGTCTCGGTGCAATTTCAAGTGAATCGGAGACCCAGGTCCAAAAGTGAGTTGGAACGGAGAAGAAACGGAAAAAGCTGAAAATTTGGCTAAGTCCTTGAAGTGGGCTGGAGGTCCCTGTGGGGACCGGTCCCTGTAAAGGGAGACCGGTCCCTGAAGGCTGTCCCGCGAGAGCAGGCTCTCTGGGACCGGTCCCTTGAGGGAGAAACCGGTCCCCATGTGCGCGAGTGGAAGCGAGCTCTCAGGACCGGTCCGTGGCTAGGGAGACCGGTCCCTGAGCCCGAAAATGGCCCAGTTTGGGCTGTGCACAACTTATATTGTTGAGGGACCTTTGTGCAAATGTGCAAAGTGTATAGAGGGGTTAGGGCTCTCTTTTCTCTCACTCCCTCACTCTAATCTGTCTCTCCCTCTCTCTGTTCGACCGAAAGAAGAGGAGAAGGAAAAGAAGAAAGGAGAGAAAGAAAAGAAGAAGAAGAAGAAGAAGATGGAGATGATGAAGAAGATGAAGATGGAGATCCTCTTGGCCATCTTCTTCCTCTCCCACGAGCTCGGGGCAAGCTTGTAGAGGTAAGCTTTAGCCTCCTCTAATGGTAGATCTTGTAGGAATGGGTTTTAAACCCTAGATCTATGGTTTTGATTCCCTCACAAGAGTAGAAACCTCGTAGCAACCGAAGAACACATGAAAACCATGTTTTCTTCAAGGTGCTCTAATGGTGGATTTCTAGGGTTTGCTCTAGGCACCCTATGGATGGCTCTAATGCTCTTAGATGAGTTCCTAGAGGTTAGACAAGCTCTCTATTGCTTGTTCTAGGGATCAAAACGGTAGGTTTCGCGAAAATGCAAAACCTAGGGTTAAAAAAGGGGTTTTTAGAAATAGATGAGTTTGATCTCATTTGACCCTATAGAAACCTAATTGGGGGTGCAGCGAACGCGTTGGCGCGCTCGGTTCGGTGATCCGACGAGCGAGTACAAAGATATTAATTATTTAATATATTCTTACCAGATGTCCGCAACACGCAAGATATAGCTCCTAAATTCATGAAAATGGAACTGGGGCATCGTGAAGTCATGTGTTAACGCGGGGAAGTCTCAGATCGAGATTCGGAGATCGTTCGGTTGGTCGTGCAAGAGTCGAGCCGAACCAGGGTCACGAGTGCGCGGGCGGTCGATTGCGAGTGTCGACGAGCAATCGGAGAGCGTAATAAGGTGGGTTGTGTTCTGAAGCGACTAGGTCGCCTATATATGTCTAAGAGTAAAGGTTTCAGTTGATGCATATAAATGATATATGTGATCCATGTATAGAAAGTGCATGTTAGAAACATCATGTAAAATGCTAAGTAGATGTAGATGATGAGCTTAATGAATAAATGCTTTATAAATTCATGAATGTATGCTTAGCATGGTGGATACACGGTGATAATGATAATAGCATGATTGAATGTTTAACATGGTAGAGATAAATGTTAGATTTGAATTCATGACGAATATGATATGGAAATGGTAAATGTAAGAATGCAAGGTAAAGCATATGAGTTGTGGACAATCTATATATATTAGATCGAGTGGCATTGAACCTAGTGTCTTGAACATAGGTTGAACAAGTGTGGGTGACATAGAGTCATGAACCTAGCAACAAAGGTGACATTGATTGGTATAGAGGACATTGTTGTTAAACATAGTTTAACCAAGTGAGGCATTGAAACAAGTATGAATTGAAAAGTGGCAAGAATAAGTAGGTAGAAACCTAGTATGACATTGACATTGGAACTTAGGGACAGATTTGGCTACCTCCTCAAAATTGAGGATGGGATCATACTCACATGTATCGATTCCGGCTTGTGAGAGGTCGCTCCTCCACAAGCGGTGTACTCCGGAGTGTAGACACCATGGGGCGGTACCCCGGCGAGGATCCCTCGGGTAGTTGAGCCTTGTGCCTCCCCCGGTAGACGGGATATATGGATTGTGAGTTGGGTGACTTAAGTGCACCCCGAGATGAATTGGGTAAAAGCCAACTGAAAAGAAAATGAGAACAAGAAAAGCCTGCGTTATGAGCATTGGATTTAGTACCCCAATCGAGAGGCATAGATGGCTAAGGTGAATGTAACCTTAGGAAAGAGAGACAATTGGGCAAAGTGTGGCTAAGAATAAAGAATTATTAATAATACAAAGAATGGTAAATAATAAAGAGTAGAATCAATTAGTCTACTTGCCTGAATTGCATGATTTGCATATTGCATATTGCGAGGCCTGGACATGGTAAATGTTAGTTGCATAAAATATTTGATGAAATATATATATCTGTGGATATTTGGTGGACTAACATGTTGCAGGGCCTCCTTGGACCTATTGGTCGAGCTGTTCTCTTGGGTGACCGTACCCACTGAGAACTATGGACAATAGTTCTCACCCCGTGTTGTTTTGGGGGTACGGTACACACGTGAAGCGTGACGAATGGCAAGAGGCGTAGCTCAGTAAATAGCGCCCTACCGGGAGACCAGAGATAGAAGTACCCCAGTTGACAGAGCTTAGGGGTATAGTGGGAAAAGAAAACAAGTTGTAATAAAAATGTATAATTTACTAGATTGTATTTGGAAGTCTGTAATAATGAATGTAAAAGTTTAAAGTTAATGTAATATTGGAATATGGGTTGAATGGTTGTAATAGCAAGTAACTGTTTTATGTTTATGATACTTCCTTATGCAATCTGATTGTAACATCTGTTCATGTTTGGAACCTTCTTGTAATTGTATTGATTGCGACGCCTTGAACGTACAGGGGAAACTCTGTCCGTTCGGCGGTCTGTCGTCGGCGCCGCGACCCCGACCAAATTGGCGGGCGGTCGCGGGGCGTGACACTTTATGGTTTGGATCAGATTGGACCAGCTCCGGTTCAAGTCGGATCCTTTATGATTTGGTTTGAATCGGACCCACTTCAGTCTGAGTCGGATCCTTTAAGGTTCAGATGGGATTCGGTTCGGCTCAGTTTGGATCCGGATCAGTTTGGTTCAAGTCGAATCCTTTATGGCTTGACTCGGATCTGATCCACTTTGGTTCAAGTCAAATCCTTTATGGCTTGGTTCAAGTTAAGCCCGCTCGTGGCTCGATTCAATTTTGCTCGAACCTCTGTGCTCTGTTGATTGAAACCCCTTCAGTTTGAGTAGGGCCCCTTACGATCTGGTTCAGATGGTATCTGGTTTGGTTCAGATGGGATTCGGTTCGGCTCAGTTTGGATCCAGATCAGTTTGGTTCAAATCAGATCAGCTTCACTTTAACTCAAGTCGAATCCCTTATGATTCGGTTTAGTGAACCGACTCATAATTGGTCCGACTTGACTTGGCTTGAACCTCATGTGCTTTTATTTAAGCTGAACCCGACATATGATTTGGTTCTGCTTGGGTTGGATCTCCTTCGGCTCGAGTCGAATCAGTTTTACAAAAAAAATGACGAGTCCATGCCTCATGGTCATAAACTGAAAATATAAAGTGAATGTGCTAATCTTGAACTGAACTTTACGACTTCGTCCATTTATGTTGTCCCGGGGTGAAAATAGATATATGCCTCCAGGATAAAGGAGCGTTGATTGCCCCTATTTCATTTGTTCCCCACATGATGAATAGCTAGGGTGCAATCATGAGGTGCGAGGTCGAATCGAGAAGGTAAAGGATCACAATTGTTCATGAAAGTTGATCGCCGACCGCTTTTGTTGCAAGCAAGTGATCGAATATTCTCGTGATGTCACCAAATGGAAAAGAGAATGAGCTGATATCTTCAGAAAGACGAAGGATTGAACGCCCTTGAAGAATAGTCAAGATATGCATTTGGGAGGAAGAAGACCACGATCATCAGCAAGAATCGTCTTGCCCCCTGATGATTTGACCGGCATAACGTCCTTTGTGGTGATGCCAAATTGGAGGAAAATCAAAATTCCTCATTTTGATCTCCACCGAGGTAGAGGATATGGTGTTGTTAGAAGCCATTGCTCATCTTAGCGGCGAATAGCCAAGATATGATGTTAAAAGGAAGAAGACCACGGTTCTCAGTCAGAATAATCCTGCCCCCTGATGACTTGAGTGGCAGACCAAAACATGATCGTAGCCAAAACGTCCTTTGAAGGAAAACTGGAATTCCTTGCTTTGATCTCCACCGAGATAGAGGATATGGTGTTGTTGGAAACCGCTGCTCCTCTTGGCAACGAATAGCTCCGAGAAGACCACGATTGTCAGTCATAATAATCCTGCCCCCTGATGACTTGAGTGGCAGACCAGGACATGATGGTAGCTAAGCTAAAACGTCCTTCACGGTGATGCCAAATTAGAGAATGACTAACATGCCTCGCTTTGATCTCGAGGGTAGAAGATGCAATGTTTATTCATAAGTCTCTTGTCGACATTATTGGATTTGGTCTCAAAGATGGATGGTGAAGCCATGTCCCACGGTGACGTACCTCGCACGGTGAAATTTATCTTGAATTTTCCGTTGGGTATTATTCATGATTCAGATTGAAATATATATATATATATATATATATATATATATATATATATATATATATATATATATATATATATATATATTATCAAGTGTTGCGGATCCATGGCTTCCAATAAACGCAAGCGTCTATTGTTAAATACCCCTATAAATTGTTAGGGTACCTTCGATTAAGCGACCTCTGAAATGCTGAAGATGAACTGGAATTGGACAAAAAGGAAATTTATAATTTATTGTTCAAATACATGGCTTTAACCAAGGGCATACCCTCAGTGTACATGAACAGAGCATAAAAGAAAATGTTTAATTTCATCTTAGTTATATGTTCTAAGATGGTCAAATTAATTTTGTTGGACTCTATATGTTTTGGAGCTCAACACTGTTCACCCTAAGATGAGATATCAATTAAATTCCATCTATATGCATTGGAATTTGATCAGATTTGATTCAAATTAAACTCTATATGTATTAGAGTTTGATTTGGCTAATTGAACTTTAATTATATGTGATAAAGTCCAATAGAGTTTGATTTGAGCTTTTATCCTAAATGTATGTATTAGGACTAGCCCAAATATTTTGAATTAGACTCTAATTTTATATTTTTAGAGTCTGATATAATTAGGCTCTAAGTTTATGTGTTAGAGCTTAATCACATTTGATTTTGATTCATCTTAAGGTGAAATATTAACTAAATCCTAATTATATGTATTAGGATTAGTCAAATTTAAATTAAACTCCAAGTATATGTATTGGAATCTAATTTAACCTCGTTTGTTTGAACTCCTAGTAAATGTATTAGAGTCCAACAAATTTAATTTGATTAAATGGTTTGATCAATTCTAAGTATATATTTAGAATTTGATGGAGTTTGAACATGATTTGACTCTACTTTTATGTGCTAGATGATTGGATGATTTGGATTTGGTTTGAGTTTGAGTTTAGTTTAACGACGTTTCGGTCAGCTGAGATTGGATTTGGGTTTAGTTTAACGACGTTTCGGTCAGCTGTGATTGGATTTGGGTTTAGTTTAACGACGTTTCGGTAGACTGAGATTGGATTGGGGTTTAGTTTAACGACGTTTCGGTCATATTGGTTTGGGTTTAGTTTAACGACGTTTCGGTCGACTGAGATTGGATTTGGGTTTAGTTTAACGACGTTTCGGTCGACTGAGATTGGATTGGGGTTTAGTTTAACGACGTTTCGGTCATATTGGTTTGGGTTTAGTTTAACGGGTCGGGTTTTGGACTTGGGTTTAGTTTAACGACGTTTCGGTCGATGTTGGATTTGGGTTTATAGGTTTATGGTTCATATATATGGGTTCATAGCTCATGAGGTTTATGGTTCACGAATATGGTCCACAGGACTTGATTCATATTTCATGAACTTGGTGTATGGTTTGTAGTTTGTGGTTTTGGCTCATGGTTCATGGACTTGGTGTATTGTATGGTCCATGGTTTTGGTTCTTGGTTCATGGACTTGGTGTATTGTATGGTCCATGGTTCTGGATTTGGGTATGGTTAATGGGTTAATGGGTTTAGAGGTTAATGGATATGGACATAGGTTAATGGGTTTATAGGTTAATGGATTTGGATATATGGGTTTTTAATGGATTTGGATATCTTGGGTTTTGGATATGGGTTAATAGGTTTAAATGGGCTAAGGTTTATGGGTTTAATTGGGTATTGGTTTAATTGGATATTGGATATTGGGTATTTGGGTTTTGGTTTAATTGGATCTTGGGTATTGGGTTTTGTTCTCTTTGGAGCAGGATTGAGATTTGAATGAAAAATAAAAAATGTATGGATTCTCTCATTTTGCAGATTCCAATTCATAATTAAATTCATTCAATATAATTAAGTCTCCATTTAGTGTAATATGACTACACGGAATAATTCAATTCTAAATAGAATTTAACGAGTTCAAAAGCTTCCTCTCTCTTTTTAATTTGGAAGTGAAATGATCTCTCTTTCTCTTTTGGTAATATTTTTGCAAAGAGCACCGCTCTCTTTGTTTTATTTCGCCGTCAACACTTGTTCGGGGCATTCCGTCGAACATATAGCGGGAACATTGACAAAAGAGCATCGCTCTTCTCTAGTTTCGTCATAGACACTCATTTGGGTCATTTCGTCGAATGGTTAGAGCATTCTGTCGAGCGGTTTGTTGGCGCGTCGACGACGAAACATTCCGTCGAGCGGTTTGTTGGCGCGTCGACGACGAAGCATTCCGTCAAGCGGTTTGTTGGCACGTCGACGACGAAGCATTCCGTCGAGCGGTTTGATTAGCATTACGTTGAGCGGTTTGTTGGCGCGTCGACGGCGGAGCGTCAAACGAAGTCATCGGCTTCATTTTCGTCGACGGCGGAGCGTCAAACGAAGTTGTCGACTTCATTTTCGTCGATGGCGAAGCGTCAAACGGGTGGGCATTACGTCGAACGGTGGCGGACACACTTCCTCGTTGTCGGAGTGAAGTCGAGGCGGGTGGCGGATCACCACGCGTCGGTTGTTGGAGCGAGAACCGAAGGTGGCGGCGGGTGGCGAAGCACCACGCGTCATTGTCGGATCGCGACCGGGCGGGTGGCAAGCACCACCCCCTGCCGGAGAGCGGGCGAAGGTGACGGCGGCACGCGGGCTTGGCTCGACGGCATCGGCCAAGGCGGGTGGCGAAGCACCATGCCCTGTCGTAGCGAAGCCGAAGCGACGGCGGCGGAGTCGAGGCGCGGGCGGTTCGTCGGAGAAGAGGCGGGCGGGTGGCGAAGCACCACGCCCTGTCGGAGCGAGCGAAAAGCGACGGTGGGTGGAGTCGAGCGCGGCGGTTCGTCGGAGAAGACCGGAGGCGGGTGGCGAGCACCACGCCCTGTCGGAGTGGAGTCGAGCGCGCGGCCGAGCGGCGGCGCGGCGGTGATGAAGCGCGACGCGAACGAGCGGAGGCGGGTCCGGGGTTCGGGCTCGACGCCAGGCGCGAGCGGCGGGCCCGAGCGAACAACGCGGGCGGCGATCGAGGGCGGCCGAGGTCCGGCGAGGAGCTCGGGCGGTGGCGCCGATCGGGCGCGACGAGGTCCGGCGAGGAGCTCGGGCGGCGGCTTCTGCGCGGCGAGGGCGACGGGATCGAGGCGACGAGCTCGGGCGGCGGCTTCTGCGCGGCGAGGGCGACGGGATCGAAGCGATGAGCTCGTCGACGGCGCCGGCGCGGGCCTCCTTGCGGGCCTCGGCCATGGAGGGGTTGGCGGCCAAGGGCCGGCGCGGACGACGGCGTCGAGTTGCCGCGCGGATGGCCAAGGATGGCGGCGTCAAGGTGCCGCGCAATCTGAGGGGCGGCGCGCGGCTCGAGGAGGCCGAGCCAAACGGGGTGACGACGACGGAGGAGGAGATGATGCGCGCCGAGGTGGTCCACGACGGGTGACGGCGTCGAGGTGCCGTGCGGGTACCGAGGCGGCGCGTCGAGGTGCCGCGAGTTGAGGTGATGATGCGCGGCTCGAGGAAGTCCACGACGGGTCGGCCGCGACGGAGGAGGAGGTGGCGCGCGGCTCCACCAAACGAGAGAAAGAGAGAGAAAAGAGCTTTATTTCTTTTTCTCTTTTTTTTTATCGAGAGAGAGAGAGAGAGAGAGAGAGAGAGAGAAGCTTTTTTTTTATCCGGCATTAATGGAAAAGGGGTTACCTTTTTTTCTTCTTGTGAATAGGGGGATGGGATTTTTCTTTTTTTTGTTTTGGTTTGGGTTTTAGAATTCAAAAAAAGCAGTCCCTCTAGGTCGATTTCAGTGGGCTTTTATGGCCTTCTTCTCTCCTTTTTTTTTTTTTTATCCTGGCATCATGGAGGTGTGGGAATAGTGGGTGGTTGGTGTAAGTTGTGCAAGTGGGTGGATCGTGCATGGAATAATGGGATAGTTGGGTCCGCTTTTGTCCATCCACCTAGTGCATGGACCCATTTCATACACCACATTTTTTTCTTTATCTTTCTTTTTTCTTTTTCAATTTTTTTTTATGCCTCAACGGGTTACCTGTAATTTTTTTTGGCTCTTATATTTTTAAATGCAAAACATATACATATAAGTTTTAAAAACGTAATATAAGTCATTGCTTAAAATATTATAACATACAATAAAAATATTTAAAGTCTTAAATAAAAAATATTTTATAATATGAAAGACGTGCAATGAAAAATTAGGATTATAATTTGTAGTATAGATAAATAAGAAATATATATTAATTGAAAAAGTATATTTTGTAATTAAAAAATATATGTGCGGATACCCGTGGGTACTCGCGGGTTGTCCAAAATGCCCACTGCTTAATGGGTACCCACCCATTTTATCCGTAATTTTTGGGTTGAAAAAGTTGGTATCCATACCCGCAAATTTATGGGTAACCCGCGGGCACCCGCGGGTTTGGGTCAAGATTGCCAGGTCTAGTCACATTCATACAATTCAAGAGGTTCCAACCAGGAACAGAATGCATATAGAAATTGTATAAGTAAGGCATCAAAAACATAAATACTACGCTATTACAAGCATTCACATTACATTTACATTTACATTCTTCCAAATACAATCAACCTTTAATACAATTTTGTTTCATTATTTCCTTTTCTACACCCCTAAGCTATGCTGACTCAGGTTACATCTATCTCTAGTCTCAAGTGGTAGGGCGCTATCTACCGAGTTACGCCCTTTCCTCGAGCAGTGCCGCTCACTTGTGGACTTGAAAAACATGGGGGTGAGAACTATAAACATTGTTCCCGGTAGGTGCGACCACCCAAGGAAAGAGCTCGATCCACGGATCCAAAGGAGGCAACATAAGCAAGTTAGTTCAACAAATAAACATATAACTTTATGCAAATAATAAACATCATGCTTATGCCTCAATCAAATGCAATAATAAAAATCATGCTAGTAGATCTACAATTTCTACTTTCTATTTCACTATTCATATCATTTACAATCCACTCCTAAGGTTCTTTTACTTTAGCCAAGCTATACCTCCGACTCGGTTTCGAGTCAATCATCAGCGGACTACCGCTCTTGTCCAGGCCTAAGGTGAAGGACGTCTCACATGCACCTTAGCCTTAAATCTACTCGGCTATAGGTCATCCATCGGGCAAAGAAATACCCACATACCCTTGACCACAAGTCGCTTACTCGGCGAGGAGAACCACACATACCCGTTGAATCACTGCTGGGCGAACCACACATACCCGCAGTTATGATTCACTTGCTGGACGAGGAGAACCACACATACCCACAAGTATAATCTGCTGCCAAGCGAGGAGAACCTTACATACCTGCAGCCACAATCACTTGCCAAGTAAGAAGAACCACACATACTTGCAAGTATCGATCTAGGGATTCCAGAATCTACTTCCCGAGTCTCAAAGGTTCATCGCATATCCTCTGTTGTCAACCTTTCTAGGTTCAAGTCATTTATGTTCTAGTCATCCTGCCACTACTCATTCCAACATATGTTCAATGACACTAGGTTCAATGATGTTCCAATCATGTTCTTTATTATCCTAGTTGTCCACACCTAGAATTTATAATTTTATGACATTTAGTCTTTGATCTCACACTTAGTCGAGTTCTCTAATTTTCCTAAAGTTCATCGACCTATATTCATTGTCCACATCTACGCATACATACATACATATATATATATATATATATATATATATATATATATATATATATATATATATATATATATATATATAGAGAGAGAGAGAGAGAGAGAGAGAGAGAGAGAGAGAGAGAGAGAGAGAGAGAGAGAGTATATATATATATATATATAGAGAGAGAGAGAGAGAGAGAGAGAGAGAGAGAGAGAGAGAGAGAGAGTCTGGCTACGGTGCTTGTAAAAGCACCAAGCACTTGGTGCTTATGAATTTTACCGTTAGATCTACATCTTTAATCATTTTCATTCGTTAGATCATACTATTCAACCAACCACCCACTTAACCCAAGGGCCCGCATCATCTTAACCGCACATCTATTAATCCAAGGGCTAAAAAGTTACAAGCACCACTGACTTGGTACTTTTAAAAGCATAGGAGCTCAATTCTATATATATATATATGTTACGAGATCTTATGTTGGCATATTTCGTGAAGTGAGTCAGGAGTCTTGAAGGTTTAAAGAAGAAGAGATGAAGATCGAAGACTCGCATACTCAAAACATGAATCCACAATGCTCGGTAAGTTCAAATATTATTGATGATGATTTATAAATTTTTAAAAGTGTTTGGAAGACTTAGGATGTTTTTAAATTGAATATATGGACAAAATTGAGGTTTTGAAATCCTAGTCTATCTCTATGTTTTCTAATTGATTTTAAACAGGTTTTCAAATCCTAGTCTATCTCTATGTTTTCTAATTGATTTTAAACAGGTTTTCAAATCCTAGTCTATCTCTAATTTATTTTCAAAATTAGATTTTCACAATCCTAGTCTACTTCTAAGTCTTCTAAATCTATAAATAAGCGATGGGGGTTCCATTAATTGGTATGCTTAGAGTTTAGACCATTATGAAACCCTAGAAATTTGTTGGGTGCTTTCTTTCTTTCTTCAATAACAAGTTTCTATCGGATCAATTCTTGAAACCGTAATTTCTCGTTCTTCATGGAGAATTGATCCGGCTATTGCTTAGAAACCTCTTCTACGATTCTTTAATGATTATCTAAGCAATAAATCATCACCGATCAAATTGTTCTTGCTCCGGACGGAGTGCGCTCGTGGATTCGAGTGGGCGTCGTGGATTCGACGTGATCGGAGGCTTCGTGGATTCGAAGTGGAGGCGTTCGTGGATTCGAACGTGGGCGTGGACAACCGGCGGCGTGCACGAGATCCGAAGAAGATAAAGAGAGGTTTGAGTCCGTGGATTCGGTAAATCACCTTGTAATCTTTTATTCTTAGTGGATTGTTATCGCGTGTTGGTCCCGTGGGTTTTTTACTCCGAGTTTGGAGTTTTCCCACGTAAATCTCAGTGTGCTTTTTATTTTCCGCATTTATTTTTATTGCAGTTGTGGTTTTTGGCCTTTATACCTATTCACCCCCTCTAGGTGATTAGATACGATCTAGATAGATCCTTGGGGCAACCCTAATTTACAATATATATATATATATATATATATATATATATATATATATATATATATATATATATATATATATATATATATATATATAGAACTAGGCTACTATGCTATTAATAGCACCAAGTCATTGGTGCTACCAAGCCATTGGATTAATAGATGTGCGGTTAGGATGATGTGGGCCCCCTTGGATTAAGTGGGTGGTTGGTTGAATAGTATGATCTAACATGTGAAAATAATCAAAGGGGTGGATCTAACGGTGGAAAACTTAGTAGCACCGAGTGCTTCGTGCTATTGATAGCATAGCAACCGGACTCTATATATATATATATATATATATATATATATATATATATATATATATATATATATATATATATATATATATATATATATATATATATATATATGGGCAATTGCTTATATATCCCTGAAAAGTTTCCGATTTTTCGATTTACCACTCTTAGAAGGCTAATATTGAAAATATCCCTCATACGTTCCAACCTATTTCTATTATACCCCTAAAGTTAAAATCATTAATTAACTGTTATCTCTGTAAAATTACTATTTTGCCCTTTCAAATATACCCTTCCACCGTTATTGTCTTTCTTATTTGCCCTTAAAGTTAGGGGCACAAAAAGTATTTTGACTTTTGAACTTTTCCAATATACCCCTCTACCGTCACCAACCTTTTGTATTTGCCCTTAAGTTAAGGGCAAAAGTGCCATTTTCATTTTTTTTAAGCGTGGTAGATAGTTAACTCACGTTTAACTCATTAATTTAACAAGAGATAAGCTGGGGTATTTTGGAATAACGATGGAACATATGAGGGATTTTTTAGAAAGAAAAAAAAAGTAGGGGTAAATCGGATATTTCCAAACATATAAAGGGTATATAGGCAATTATTCCTATATATATATATATATATATATATATATATATATAGGCTGGGGCTACTATACTTATATGAGTATAGAGTCCTTTGTACCTATAAGTTTTCAGCGGTTCAGATGAAAAAATGAACGATTAGGATGAAAGTGATTACTGTTAGGTTGATAGTGGGGCCCCCTAGAGTTGAGTGGGTGGTTGTTGAATCGTATAATCGACGGATGAAATTGATTAAAGGGTAGATCTAATGGCAAAAAACTTATGAGTATAAGAGGCTTTATACTCATAAGAGTATAATAATAGGACTCTCTCTCTCTCTCTCTCTCTCTCTCTCTCTCTCTCTCTCTCTATATATATATATATATATATATATATATATATATATAGGCTAGGGCTACTATACTTATATAAGTATAGAGTCCTTTGTACTCATAAGTTTTCGGTAGTTAGGATGAAAAAATGAATGGTTAGGATGAGAGCGATTACGGTAGGTTGATAGTGGGTCCCCTAGGGTTGAGTGGGTGCTTGGTTGAATAGTATAATCTAACGGGGAAATTGATTAAAGGGTAGATCTAATGGCAAAAAACTTATGAGTACAAAAGGCTCTATACTCATAAGAGTATAGTATATATATATATATATATATATATATATATATATATATATATATATATATATATATATATATAGTAAGTCTCCCGTACTTTCGAAAGTACGGAGACTTCCGTTCTTGTAAGTTATTTTCGATGATAGGACATCCGATTTGACAACCGGCAATGTTAAGTATAATCTATCCTATTTGAACTATCTAGAAACCAAATTTTATAATTTTTTGACATTATTTACCAAGCGATCAAAAGTTGTAAAAAATGACTATTTTATTGGATGTGGCACGTTTTTATGTTCAACGGTGTAGAAGTATCCAAATTACATAAAAATTTAATAAAAAATTATACATAATGTTAATAGCAAGATCAATACTTCCGATTTGAAATTTGAGTAATTTATCACTATTTTTTATGAGATTTTCATTTTTTCGTTCATTTTGAGGCTACTCGTTCACTAGACAAACGAAGTCAAAAAATTATGAAATTTGGTTTCTCGATTGTTACAATAATGTAGATCATGTTTAACGGAACCGATTGCCAAATCAGATGTCCTATCATCGAAAACAACTTACAAGTACGGAGGAATTCGTACTTTTAAACGCATAGGAGCCTCTCTCTCTCTCTATCTCTCTCTCTCTCTCTTTATTTTTATATATATATATATATATATATATATATATATATATATATATATATATATATATATATATATATATATATATATATATATATATACATCCTATATGTTCTCACATGCCTATGTCATCATCCAATGGTATGTAACATCATCTAGCGATTTATGATTTATGCATTCATATTTACAACATATAACCTACTATTATATACATGCATCAATAATAATATCATACTTTACTCTTTTGACATGGAAGCGACCTAGTCACTGTTAGATGTATGCCCTAGAAGCCAACCAAGCCGACACATGTATTCTTTCTAGGACATAAATTTGTATTTGATTTTAAAATATAATGAATAAATTTGGGTCTTTATTTCCATTCATGTTGTGTATGTATCCTTGAATCGTCCAAGGAATTAATAAGATGATGACATATATTCTCAAGAGTTGAGAATTTGAGACATGTGTTATTGATGGTTAATTCCTAAATGTTCTTCATCAATGGATTATCACGGGGACGGTGATTGATCCGGTGAGATTAGTGCATAGGTCGTTTCCTTTTTGGGTAGACAGTCTTGAGTCTACAGTGTGGGGACACTGAAGCGAATATGCAGGTAGTTGTTAGAGAACAAGGGTACCGAGCGTGACCAACACGAGGAGTCACTTGGATGTCTGCTCGTTCGTTAGTGACTCACTCAATATTGCGATAGTGTGGTGGTCCTTTGACTGCGGTGCCTCGGCTATTCACAATGAGGTTCTAATTTGACTATACATACACTTTGTCCCTAGCCATTCTGGTCCTTGCGGTGCATGTTGGCTACAGTAAGTTCATTATAGAAATATGGTGCGAACTTAGATGGAATCTATCTCCCTTAGTAGGTAAGGGTGTTAGTCCTATGTGATTTATGAGATCGAGTTTAGAAGATCTTGGCTAGGCGAGTTAATAGCGGAAAAGAGTTTTCGATATTAGAAACTCGAGTCGAATAAATTTAACATATGAAAGATGATGGGGTTTGACGAATTATTCCATAACCTCCGTCTAGTCGGGACTCGTGATAGAAGGATTGTATCATATGGTAACTGCACCAAGAGGTTCAGTATTTCATTCTACTGGAATGCCACTACATGCTACTAGGCGCCACTGGTGGATTGTGAGACTCATGAGAATTATCTAGATGATCAATAATTCTCATTGGGTTGAATTGGAATTGTTAGATCCACTCAAAGGAGTTTCAGTGATATTGTTCAAATATATCTCACTACCAGATATAATAGAACCTATGGGGTCACACACATAAGAGGTTGTGATTGATTGGATAGTTAGATCGCAATTATTGGGGACCTAATTGTCAATATGTTGATAATTGGACTAATTTATAATTATTACAAATTAGTAGTATTAAAGTGTAAATGTTACTAAAGAGGACTTACTAATAGTTAGTAAATTATAAGAGGACTTATGTGTAAATATTGCATTATTAATTTGATATGATCAAATTAATATAAAGTTCAAGTCGAATCAAATTAGGATTCGATCGATCTAACCAATTAAGGAAAGAATAAATTTAAATCTAGATTTGGACTTATCCTTAATGGTTATTATATTATTAAAAGAGGATTCTATCCCTTTATATAAATTATACATGAGTTGAAAACCCGAGCCGTCATCTTTCTTCTCTTCTCTCTTCCATCTTCCATCTTCTAGCAAAAAAGAAGACCTTCTTTGCAAGGGAGCTAACACCCCGGTGAGGACATCGACCAAATCAATAACCTTGTGTGGATACCTGTAAGGTACCGAACTTCTGGAATCATGAAGTTGCGGTGGAATGTAGTATACCGGATTCTCGGTTTAAAAATAAATATAAATAAAAATAGTGTGAGACACTACTTTTATTGAACTTAGAGAAGTAAGGTATAAGTCAAAAACGACCTGTGCTGAAATCGGAACGAAAACAGAAGACTCGAATTTTTTGTGAGAAACGGGACAGATAAATTAGCGAGAAAATGCACAATGCCAGAAAATTATGAAAACTGGGGGATATGTCAGGATTATTTGTACGAGGCTAGATTTAAAGTTTCGTGCCGTTCTGACACCCGGAAGATGAGAAAAAAAATCCGAATGCTATCTGGTAGCGATTACAGTTCGGTAGAGCTTTCGGTGACCAAACGGGGTCGAAACTGAAAGATTAAAAATTTTTTTGTTAAGTTAAGTAAAACCGAATATAACCGAATATAGCTATCAAATTTGAGATCAAACGGACATTAGAAGGGTAGGCGAAAGTATCTAAGCTTGAAATTTGGAAGTTGAGTGTGAATAGTGTGAATAGTGTTTGGATGTTGCTTATTAAAAAAGCAACTAGCTTCTTCTCCCTGGCAGCACCTCCATTCACACGCACACATGAAAAGGAGAGAGAAAACCCTTTCTTTCTCTCTCTAAATAGCTCTCAACTTCCTTGATCATTTTCTCCCAAATTCGCAGTGTTGGCGGAGAGCGATCTCGTGAACGCGTTGGAAGCGACGGATCGAGCTTTCGTGCGCCCGTTGGAGCGGCGTATTTCCGTCTCGCATTCACAATTTGGGTAAAATACTTAGGATTTGATTAAATCCTTAATACCTAGTATTCTACTAATCTCTAGAGCATTACTAGCATGTTTCTCCATTTAATTTGGAAATATTGGAGGTTAATTTCATGCTAGGGTTCAAAATGCGATTTTTGGAAATATTAGGGTTTGACCTAAATTGATTATGTATAAACCTAATTACTAGGTTTTCTGACGCGTTGGCGAAGTCGGTTCGGCGATTCATCGAGCCTATGCAAAGTTATTAAAGAAACGGACGTTTAGGCTTCGTTTCCGCCTGGAGGGCCGAGGCGTCGTCCAAAAATCACGGGATCGGATTTTGAGCATCGTAACAAGAAACCGAAGACCTTTATTTTTCGGATCGCGGATCGGAGGTCGTTCGGTAGTCGCGCGTGGATTGGGTCGAGCCGAGCGGCGTGCTCCGCGGGAGGCCGATTGAAAGTGACGACGAGCAATCGGAACGCGATAAAAGGTGGAGGGTGCCATCCCGAAGTAGTCGGACTGCCTCCTATGTCTAAGTAACTTGTATTGGTCATATTTCATATAGACATATATGTGTAGCTTCATGCATGATAGGGTTATGTAGTACTTTTACTATTCTTGCATGCTCCATTTTATGCGGCATAGTAGGCTAGGCATGTGATTGTTGGGTGCATGAGAATGATGTTGTGACATAGAACCCTATAGAGATATGTTGTATAATAACTTGATCTTGCATGAGCATGATGATGAATGGCATGGCATTACAACTTAGTGTAAAAAACACTAGTGACATGTGAACCAAGTAGACAACTTGATGATTGACATTATGACTTAGTGTAAAGAACACTAGTAACATGTGAACCAAGTAGACAACTTGATGATTGGCATTATGACTTAGGGTAAAGAACACTAGTGACATGTGAACCAAGTAGACAACTTGATGATTGGCATTATGACTTACTGTAAAGAACACTAGTGACATGTGAACCAAGTAGACAGCTTGATGGCGGCATTATGACTTAGTGTAAAGAACACTAGAGGAATGTTAACCAAGTAAATAACTTGATGAACGACACTAGAAAATCTTGTTAGATAACACTTGTGCATGAGGACCCTTGTGACGGGATGCCCTCCATAACGGAGGATGAGATCATACTCACACGTCATTCGGTGTTCGTGGTGGTCGCTCCACACGGGTAGTACGAGTCTCCGGAGTCTTGGCACGTGATACGATTGGGATAGCCTATGTGGGGTCCCAACGGAAGTCTATGTGGGGCCCCGCAGACAACCCCTCGGGTGGTTCGAGTCCCCCTTCATAGACGGGTTTGAAATGTGAGTCGTGGGCGCGCCTATGGGCCAGCCAATGATTGGGTAACAACTCCAAGGAGTTATGTAAATCGGGCACAAGGTGCATAACAAGCATAATAGAGTGACTTTCACACCTGATAGAGGCATACTAGCATGTTAGTGGTTACATGGCTATGGCATTTACCTTGTTACTACGGGCATAGTAGAATGTTATATTTCCTTTATTATGCATCTTTACGGTTTAAAGATATCTATCTATTTATACGCTTATGACTGCTTAGACCTAGTGGGGAGATCGGCGGAGTCGGTGGCTGAGCCCACTGGGAACTATGGAAGATAGTTCTCACCCCACTCCATTTTAGGTTCTAGCACGCGGGCGGCCGTTGAGGACTGTGGTAAGGGCGTCGCACCCTAGTTGATAGTAGCCGCCTATGCATTAGAGCATCCCCCGGTACATTTTGAGATGCCGTTATTACATCGGGGATTTGTATATTTTGGAGACTTATGATGTATATATTCATTTTGGAGTTAAAGAAGTAAACTGGATGTAAATGGATGGTTTGATGATGTAATAGATAGGCTTATCTCTCTTTATTTACTTGTATGATTACTTGTATCTTGCTCTTACTTGATCGCACCTTTAGGTGCTTCGTTCTTATCATGTATGTATTAGAATTAGTTCTGGGCAATTCTTTGTACATGACTTGGTTGTCGAGCCCTGGGCGGACAAAGAAGATGCTGTCCATTCGGCGCCTGATCGGCGTCCCCGAACCGGACCAAATTGGTAGCGGTCTCGGGGCGTGACAATACCTATAGAGGCCGAACGCGTGTGTGACTTCAAGGGAACCCAATTCCACGATCATTAAATTGAGGTGAAGATCTATCCGCGAAAAAGGTAAAGATTCGATCTTACTTTTCTTCTTTAATCTTAAAGAACATGAGGAATCCTAATTATGTAGTTTTTTACATAGGATCTCGAGAGTTTTTAAAATCAAATTTGTTTGATTTTTTTTTTCCGTTGCGTTTTTACCATACGCAATTTTCTAATAATCACTTCGGTGAAGTACAACCCACCTCACAAAACTTCCTAATTGCTTGTAAACATTTGCAATTAGGCCAACCTCTTGGATCTCCAAGTTTGCTCCCAAGCTTTCCTTACCCTATACAAGAGATCCATTCGTTACCAATTTTGAACACCTAAACAATTTTTTATATTGAAATCAAGTTGTCCTACTTGATTTCCTAACCCTCAATTAGGGTTTTAAAAGGTTAAAATATTTTTAAAACCCTCATTGAGGAGATCTCTCTTTTAACCTAGGGTTTCCCCAAAACTAGAGGAGAATCCCAAATCTCATGGTAAATCCCACCCTTTGTGGTCTAGATTAACTAAGGATCAAACACAAATCCCTAGCCTTAAACTCCAAAACTCACCTCAATTCACCGCTTCTCCGAGCTTCCCGAGCTTGATCTCCACCAAGATCTTCCAATTGGAGAAGAGGAAGAAGATAGTGAGAGAGATGAGCTCCCCTCTCTCTCACAATGTGCGTGTGTGTGTGTTCTTGAAAGAAAGAGGAGAAGAGTCCGGCCCCTTATATAAGCCCCCAAGCAAAATTACCAAATTACCCTTCAAAAACAACATTCTGCAGCACTGTGTATCGGTACTCGGTTCGGCGTACCGGTACTCGAGCATCCATAACTCTCACGCTATTCATGTATGTTGTTTATGTTTTACCTACGCAAACTAGATGTACATAATGTTGTTGAGCCTTGGGCGGGTAAGGAAAACCTTATTCGTTCGGCGGTCCGCCCACAAGCTCTGACACCCTAATAGTCCCACATCGGATGGGACTGGGGTTGTCATTGGGTTTATAAGGAGACTTAGACACTAGTAATAATAACTGGTCTTAAGCATTTTGGGCCGGTGGTTGGGCCCAACGAGTTATTGTTGCTAGTGGGGATCGTTACATTTGGTATCGAGCCGGTTCTGACTAGACATGTGTGGCGAGTCTCGGTGGCGGCGTCTGGATGACGGGCTAGCGAGACAAGTCTCACATAGCCTGGTGATCGTGGGCTGTAGAGACCTGAAATTTTAGCTGAGGCATGTCGACAGCTCTGGAGAGTGTCGGGACAAGTCCGGGTTGCGTTGGCGCGAAGTGGACGCCAAACGGGCCTTGTGGGAACTTGAGAGCAGCTTGTATCCTGAAGATTTGCGAAATAGCAAATTTTCGATGAGCTGTACCGGTACAAATCTGGATTTGTACCGGTACAACATCGATTGCTATACCGGTATAACCACCAGGCTATACCGGTATAGCCCCGCGCAGTGAAGCTCTCGGGTTGCCTGTTTGTACCGGTACAAGGGGGGTTTTGTACCGGTACAAGGTGGAGGCATGGCTTAGTTTGACTTTTGGGTCACTTGTCTTGTCACCACTTTCCCCCCTTACCTTGGACCAGAGAGGAGATAGGGAGGGGAGCTCCTTCTTCTTCCCTTGCTGCTGCTGCTACTACTCTTCTCCTTCTCCTTCCCCTAAGCTCAAGAGAGGAGCCGAGCAACGTCGACGACGCGCCGCGGAGCGGATCAAGCGAGTTTTCGACGAGGTGACGCTGCGAGGAGGCCGTGTGACAGCCGATCCTTGCCATCCTCGACGAGGTGCAGCTCGCAGAGATGGTTTCCAGAGGTGAGTAGGCCATCGAGACTCCTTGTTGCATCAAACTTCTCCGATTTTCGAGCTGCTGCTGTCACTGCAGTTTTTCCAACGTCGACCGTTGGCGTTTTGACTCGTACTCAGCGTAGGAGCGGCGGAATTCGGCAAAATCTGGAGCGTTGGATCCGGGACTTCGAGATGAATCCAGAGAGTCCTTAATCGCCCGATTCGGAGAAGGTTTGCCCTGTCGAACTCCATTCTTACTGAGTCGTTGTTTTGCAAGCAGACCTGGAATGCTGAAATGCTGATTCTAGCGTCGACCCGCCGTGTTTTGCCTTGTTCTCCGTGTAGGGAAGTCGGATCGCGACGAAATTTGGCTTGCTAGATCCGCGACTTCGAGACGAAGATTCTGAGCCCAAGATCACAATTTTTGGAGCAGGTTTGCCCAGTCGAAACCCCACATTACTGAGCTACTATTTTCGAGCAGATTCTGAAGTGCTGTTTCGCAGTTTCCAGCGTCGACGTTTCGTAGATTGGCTTGTTCTCTGCGTAGGAGCGTCGAATTCAGCAAAACTTGGACCGTTAGATTCGTGATCGCGAGACGAAGATTTAGAGCCCTTAATCGCTGAATTCGGAGAAGGTTAGCTTAGTTGGATTTAAGCTTTTCTCAGCTGCTGTTTTTCGGACAGATTTCGTGGATTTGAGTGTGTTTGGGTTTACCACCTCGCAGCAGGAGGACCGGCGGACTTCGACGGACCAGCGGAGGATCGAGTTGGATCTGGGCCACTCTCTTCACTGCCAGGAGATTGCTTGAGAGGTGGGTTTACATCGGATTACTCCTAGGATAAATAGTCGACATGTATTAACTCTAGTTTTGACTAGTATATGATAGCTGAAATTCATGGATTATAGTTGGATAGGATCTGAATTTCGAAGCATGTTTAGCAAGTAATATTTTCTTACATGTTGGACTTGGATTTGACTTAGGAGAAAACTACGACTGGATCGTCATGTGTTACACTACCAGATTTAGCTCTAGGAGCCGTGTGGTGTCGTATCGTCGCCTGGGGAGTGCGATGGATACCCAGGGTAGTGTAGCTTACTTTTACGCTTGTGCTGTGGATGCCGAGCCTAGTTACAGTAGAGTTCAGACTGTCGTTGATGTCGGGGACCGTCGGGGGTTGACGGTGGGCCCAGTGTACTGTTCGGTTACAGATTGTGCCAAAGGCACGTGGTGTACTAGTGATTAGACCCAGTTTACTCGACTTTTGCCTGTGAGAGCTACAATGAAAGTGACAGAGATACTTGTATACTCGCGTGGGTCGCGCCCCGCGAATGCCATTCCGGAATGAGGTTTCAGTGCGATGTGGATTCGCAGTTTCTGTTTGGGACAGTTCTTGAGCCGACACCTTAAAGGCGGTGTACGGCGTAGCTAGATACAGGCAGGGTGGGTCCGTTTGGGCAGCCCGAGTGAGACAGTCAGTGACCCTTCGTTCTACCTTCTGTGAGGTTGTGACTTGAGTAGAGCCTAGTTGAGCGAGACGGGTGTGTTCACAGTCTAGAGAGAGTTTTCTCCGCCACTCTTGAGATATGGTGTAACCTTGATAGGCGAGACGTGGGTACTCCGGTCTCGAGAGAGCTTTGTCCGCCGATGCTCTTGAGTTATGGTGTTACCTCGCTAGGCGGGACGGGTGTATCACAGTCCCTCGTAAGATTGGGTCAGCTTTTACTTGTTCTACAGAGGGTTGTTGAGGGCAGGATAGTATAGTGTCACTTAGCTGTTGAGTGTTCCGGCTTCTTTTACTTTCTTGCTTACCCTGTAGACTTAGTGGGTGGACCGATATTGTTTAGGGCGGTACCCACTGAGGACTACATGTTTTTATAGTAGTTCTCACGCCCTTTTCTTCCACCGTTGTTGCAGGGTCTTCGGTTTCGGCTGCTGCTCCTTCTGAGGCGGATCGAGGCAAGGGCGTTGCGAGTTAGAGCCCTTCCTGCGTGTTGCTGAGTTAGAGGACTTCCCCTCCTGCAGGTAGTGATGGTTTTTGGGTTTTGTGAGTTATGTGCATACAGTTGTGAACTCGCTGGAGCGAGTAGTTTCTTGTATCTGTGGATGTTGTATGTATATTGAACTCGCGTTTCGTTTCCTACCTGTTTGTTTATTGTATTCTCAGCTCTATGCTACTGTTTGTAGTATTGTATGTTATACAGGTACAGCTACGCTTCGTGTACAGGGAAAATTTCTTATACACGGCGAATTTGTCGGCGTGCCTGGGGAAATCCTTCAACCCGGGGCGTGACATGGGCTGTGTGTGTGATTGGACTGACGAGGATGTCAGGGTCTTAACGGGGGGAGTTTGTGACACCCCAATAGTCCCACATCGGATCGGAATGGGGTTGTCATTGGGCTTATAAGGAGACTTAGACACTAGTAATAATAACCGGGCTGAAGCATTTTGGGCCGGTGGTTGGGCCCAACGAGTTATTGTTGCTAGTGGGTCGTTACATTTGGTATCGAGCAAGTTACAACCACAACACCATTCACAAAGTTGTTTTGAAAAGTAATGGAACTGAACCAGATGAACTGAACCATTGGATAGGTTGACCTATAGGAAGACCTACGGTATAGGCACGTGGGAGTGCGGGGTTTGGGCTTATGTCCCGGTGTGCATGTCGAGTTCGGTAAACTCTGAGTGAACGGTTTCTTCCGTATATGTTACGGTTTTCGCACAAGCTGGTGTCTAAGTCGGGAGTAGTGGCGGTGCTTCTTTCTGGAGATTGAGTGGCGGGGTGATGTTCCCCAAGTGTGGCCATTCCTGTCAGGTGGGGCCTTGAAGGGCCAGTGATTTTCGGGTTTAGGCGAGTGTCTTGACTGCCGAAGCCCGGGCCACTCTTCCTACTTGGACACGGGAGCTGTTGCGAGTTTTCTACGGAGACGGCACTTCGACCTGTTACGGTCACGTCTTCTTTGGGGCTACTAGGGTGTAGTCCAGGTTATGGTTAGTAGTTGTTCAGTCGATTGCAACGTTGGTGTTGCTTCCGCGGTCCCTTGGGTAGGGTTGTGACGCCTATCCCTTCTTGTTTGCTGATGAGTCAGCGGTTCGGATCTTTTGATCTTTAATAGGTTTACGTCAAATGGACGTGTACTCGAATCGAGTAGACACAGTTTTAGTGTCAGGTCGCTGTTGATGCATATATCGTATGCGGTTATCCTAACACCTAATTGGTGTGTCGTAGGGATAGTAAATGGTTTGGTAGGATCTGTTCTCGGAGCTTTGAGTATAGCTCGGTTGTAGTATGGGAATCAGTTAGAGAAAACGTTTCCTAAAGCCTCAGTTTCTTAGTCCGTGACATAGTGTCGCTAGTAGCTTTCGGAGGTTGAAAGCTATGGGACCTTCTATGAGTCGGTCGTTCTGTTTTCAAGTGTCGACTTGTAAAGTCGATATTTCGATGGTATTAGGAGTGAACTGTTGGTTCAATGAAGAGGTATCAAGTGGTTTGATACTTCGACGTGTCGCGCTTCCAACTCGATGTTGGTAGTGGATCTTGGATATTTCGCTTTTCTTTTGATAAGTATATTGGCTGCAGACAATATACTGCCGAAAGTGAGACGAAATACCTTTCCCTGTTTGGGACTTATGGATTGGGTCGATGTTTTCTCCAGAGTGACTTGTGGGAAAGCTAGAGTGTTGGTCATCTTTGACCACGTAGTGTGCCTGAGATTATTCCCTGGCAGGTTTGCGCAGTTGACTTATCGTTACTGCTGGTGGTTTTGACTCTAGTTCGAATCTGGGTGTTCTTAGTTCTTTAGTTGTGCTTCCCACAGTTTAAAGTGTTTGGTTGGTTGTAGTCTCGGTCGATGTCGAGCGGGTTGGAATCAGAGTGACTCCACTTGTTGGCTTGGATCGTCATGGTTGGTGATAGCGTGAGGTTTGCAACTTGGTTAATTGTGCAAACCTTGGAATGGTATGCTTGTCTGGTTATTTGGTGACAGGTGCGTCTGGGTCTCTGTGAGACAAGTTGTTGGTGTTGCCGGGAACTGTTTGTTATAGGTCTCAAGGATCTAAAAGGTAATTAACACCTAGATGGGGGTGAATAGGTGCACAATGGCCTAATAAAAATTCTCGATGCGATTTGAAGTAAATGCGGAAAAATAAAATCAACACACCGAGATTTTACGTGGGAAAACTCCAACTCGGAGAAAAAAACCCACGGGACCGATCACACGAAAAATCCACTAAGAAACAATTGAGTACAAGGCGATTTACCCACGACTTTACCCAATCTACCGAATCTTCAATATGGATCTCCTTCGCTGGTCCACCACGCCGCAAATCCTTGCCGCGTCCACGCTTCGACTCCTCAAAGCTTCCACCGAATCCTCGGCCTCTCACGCGATCTCCGCGTCACCCTCCGTCCGGAGTTGTTGAAGAAAACTTTTGGTGATCTTACAATTTACGAACCATAGACCAAGGGAACCCTTTTAGTCAATCATCAAGTCGATTCATGAAGGAGTATTCAAAGAGAAAACCTAGAATCAACTCGACGATCAACAAGACAAAACTCGCTTTAAGAATTGAATCATAAAGCTCTAAAACGAGTTTTAGGGTTTTAGAAGAAGATGAATATTCAGCGATATATATTTTGAAACCCCCCATGGTCTTTTTATAGTGTTAGAAGACTTAGAAATTGATTAGGATTGAAATCATCCAATTTTGGAAACAAATCCGTCACCAAGGTCCGGACCTTGCAAGGAAGGTCCGGTCCTATGAGTCCGGACTTAATCCATTCAACCAGTTCTATCGTTAATTTAATTAATCAAGGTCCGGTCTAATCCCAGAGGTCCGGTCCTATCTTGCATAGCAACAAAACTCAACCCTCGGGATCCGAATCTTCACCAAAGGTCCGGTCCTTCATCAAGACTGCGTAATGAACTGCTCTCGGATCAGGATCATCACCAATGGTCCTGGTCCTTCATCAAGGTTTTGCAAGTGACCACTTCTCGGGATCGGATCTTCTCATAGGTCCGGACTTAGACCAAATTTAGTCGAATTTTAATTTTAGTTAAATTAAGATTAATTCAAGTCTTCTAACCACTAAGTCTTTAATCAAAATCACCAGAAATTATCTTAAATTCATACCTGAGGTGACGAGCTTCTTCGCGAAGTCTTGAATCTTCAAATTCCTTCTTTGAGCTATTGACATCTTCAAGACTCCAATAACTTCACAAAATCCGCCAACCTATAAAATCCTTAACAATCTCCCCCTTTGGCGATTTCGTGACAAAACACAAATTAAGCCCATACAATCCTCAAAAACAAAAAGACGAGAATTATCGCAATCACCAAACGATAACCCCCTGCATGATCGATCCAACAAAAGTAGAAAATTACAAATTAAAATCCTATTACAAACTCTATGTCTTAGACATTGGAGTCTTGAAGTCTTGAACGTTCCTGCAAAGAAAACTCAAACACACATTCAAGCTTCAAGAAATTCATTAAGCATAAAAAGTAAAAATCATAGATACAAGCATAAAAATAAGCATCAAAGATTAAATCAGGAAACATCTCAGGAAACATCATCATCATCTAACTTTCATCTCCATCCATCTCCCCCTATCATCATTAATCATTCCCAATCATCTCCCCATCTCCAGTCCACATCTCCCCATCACCATCTTCATCTCTCCCCCTTTTTGTCCGAAAGCGCTAAAATGACAGAAGGAGGGGCTAGATACAAAAACCACGCTGAGTTAGTGTCTGGAGAAAGCATATCCATATCCCATCTTAACGATCTCCGGTCATAAAAACAACAAGTACCAGAAATTCATGAATACATGATGTGGAGGATAAAATCCGCTGTTCACATATAAGTCTATACACATTAAACATAAACATATCAATAATTAAGAGAACCAAAAATAAATGATTCCTAGAACTTCCTAGGGCCATACACAGAAAGTTTAATATTGACAATTATGCATTTTAAAAAAGAGTTAAAAAGTTTTGTGCCAAGACCGGACCTTCCCTTGCTAAGACCGGATGTTCCATGATTTGAGAAGAGGCGCAAAGAACATCCAGGACTTAGATCCAAGGACCGGTCCTTCCTTGTGAAGAAATTTCGAACGATTATCAGGATTTTAGCAATCTTTTCATGAAATATGTATTAACAAGCTACTAGTCACTTAAATTCAAGGATGTCATAAATGTTGAACCGTGCATCAACTAGAAATTAAAGAAGTAAACCGTGAAATTATGCACATCTTTTGAGATCTAAACAATAATTGTACTAAGTTTAAATTTCAAATTTGCAAAAATAGAGAATAAAGAAGATCCCATAAGCTGAAATAAGCACAAGAATATCACCCAATTGAGTTATGCACATATCTAAGACAAGGAGTGGCTCTTTGAGCATCTTTATTATAACTTCCACCTTATATCATTCGATAATGGAGCACTCACCAAAACACCTCAATTAAGAATTTGACTTTGATCTTTTTCTTAGAGATGTACACTTAAATTCATGTATTAGCTTCACACACTTACCGGACGACCGGGGTGGTAGCTCTTTCTCACATGTGGTGGTAGTTTTCACACTCCTTAGAAAGGATGTAACTCTTTCCACATCTTTTATACGTGGTAGTTTGCATACTCCCATAAGGGATATAACTCTTTCCACATCTTTTATTTTTAAGATTGCTCCCCCTCAAATAGTGCAACCCACAATGAGATAATTTTATTGTGATTTCAGAAAATAAGGAAATCATTTATTTCCATCAAGCAAACAATCAATTCAATTCAATACACTTTCGATAGTTCATAAAAGATGTACTAATTTAACAAGTATACAAAAACAATTTCTAGAAGATGTTGAGGGTCAAATAGAATGACATAGAAGAATTGAAGTGAATTGAAGGATGTTAAAATAAATTATGCAATACTATGAATCAATTCAAAATCTTCGTGCATAATAGTCAATATGGAAATAATGGCCCATAGAATGTATCTAGATAGAAGGATTCATACCGATAGCCTTTCTCAAATGTAGAAAACGTTTTTGATCTAAAGGCTTAGTCAAAATATCCGCTAGTTGATCATCGGTAGAAATATATTCAAGTTTAAGAATGTTTGATTGGACCAATTCTCTTAAGAAATGTGTTTAGTTCGTGAGTGTAGAACAGGGTTTTTAGAAATATCTATGGCACTAGTATTCTCGTAAAGGATAGTACGGGAGGAGGTAGGTAGCCGATCGTCGCTTAGTAAGGAAAGATTTCACCTTTGCGCACCCAAACCTTACGAATTTTGGGATGCGTTGGTTGGCTTGTAAGCGTCTTATGAAGCTTGTCGACGATTTGAATTCCCTTGCGCTTTGGATCATCCTCTTTTAGTTTCCAAATTTGTTTAGTCATTGATTTGGGATCATACTTCTTCGGCTTCCAAGTTCGTTTTGACTTCGATCTTGGAGCGTTCTTTGTTGACTTCCACACTTGTCTCGGCTTCATTTTCGGATCATCTCTCTCGTTCTTGGATTGCGTCCCTCGATTCACGCGTGCCATGGGGTTCTTCTTTTGTGTACAATTTCTCTTCACATGTCCTAGAACTCCACAATAATGACAAACTTTGTTAGTAAAGAAAGATTTTGTAGGACGATTGAATTTACCTTGGACCTTGGGCAATAATTTAGTCAAGTTCGCGTTCCCTTGCTTAGTGACTTGATCAACATACGTCCGTTCATATCCTAACCCAAGTTTGGATGTTTGACCTAGTCCTAGCATCTTATCGAGTTTAGTAGATCCGGAGGAGAACTTGTTCATATCCGTTTTGAGTTGAATAACTTGCTTCGTGAACTCCAAGTTAGCTTCCTTTGCCTCCGACAATTGCTCGTTGAGAAAATTAAAATTTTCTTCATACGTCTCTTTTTCCTTTTCAAGCAATGCTACCTTCTCAACTAGGGAATTGTAGGCCCTCGACAATCCGTCCTTCTCTTGCTCCAAGGTTTTCGTAAATGTGATCAATTCCGAGTTTTCTCCTTGTAAGTCGAATAACTTTCTTCTCAATCTCTTGTTGTGCTTTGCCATCTTCTTTGACTCGGCGACCAGTTGGTGGTATGCGGTTGCCAACTCATCCACATCCGAGTCTTCCTCCGAGGAGTGCTCCGACTCGGATTTTTCCTGCAAAGAACCGCCCTTGGCCATTGATCTACAACCTATACCCGCTCTGATACCAATTGTTTGTTATAGGTCTCAAGGATCTAAAAGGTAATTAACACCTAGAGGGGGGCGAATAGGTGCACAATGGCCTAATAAAAATTCTCGATGCGATTTTAAGTAAATGCGGAAAAATAAAATCAACACACCGAGATTTTACGTGGGAAAACTCCAACTCGGAGAAAAAAACCCACGGGACCGATCACACGAAAAATCCACTAAGAAACAATTGAGTACAAGGCGATTTACCCACGACTTTACCCAATCTACCGAATCTTCAATATGGATCTCCTTGGTCCACCACGCCGCAAATCCTTGCCGCGTCCACGCTTCGACTCCTCAAAGCTTCCACCGAATCCTCGGCCTCTCACGCGATCTCCGCGTCACCCTCCGTCCGGAGTTGTTGAAGAAAACTTTTGGTGATCTTACAATTTACGAACCATAGACCAAGGGAACCCTTTTAGTCAATCATCAAGTCGATTCATGAAGGTGTATTCAAAGAGAAAACCTAGAATCAACTCGACGATCAACAAGACAAAACTCGCTTTAAGAATTGAATCATAAAGCTCTAAAACGAGTTTTAGGGTTTTAGAAGAAGATGAATATTCGATATATATTTTGAAACCCCCATGGTCTTTTTATAGTGTTAGAAGACTTAGAAATTGATTAGGATTGAAATCATCCAATTTTGGAAACAAATCCGTCACCAAGGTCGGACCTTGCAAGGAAGGTCCGGTCCTATGAGTCGGACTTAATCCATTCAACCGATTCTATCGTTAATTTAATTAATCAAGGTCCGGTCTAATCCCAGAGATCCGGTCCTATCTTGCGTAGCAGCAAAACTCAACCCTCGGGATCCGGATCTTCACCAAAGGTCCGGATCTTCATCAAGACTGCGTAATGAACCTGCTCTCGGGATCCGGATCATCACCAATGGTCCGGTCCTTCATCAAGGTTTTGCAAGTGACCAGCTTTTCGGGATCCGGATCTTCTCATAGGTCCGAACTTAGACCAAATTTATTCAGATTTTAATTTTAGTTAAATTAAGATTAATTCAAGTCTTCTAACCACTAAGTCTTTAATCAAAATCACCAGAAATTATCTTAAATTCATACCTGAGGTGACGAGCTTCTTCGCGAAGTCTTGAATCTTCAAATTCCTTCTTTGAGCTTTTGACATCTTCAAGACTCCAATAACTTCACGAAATCCGCCAACCTATAAAATCCTTAACAGGAACATCGATCGCTAGGGTCTCTCATAGGACGGCAGCGACAGGGTCTCGTAGAGACAGGTGTTGAGCACCACCAGTGGTTGATATCGCTTAGGGCGATTGGCAATCCTGTGCATCAAGTAAATGGACTTGCATGGAACCTGCGTTGGTTTAATAGAGATTATTGAGCGAACAAAGTGTCGAGCTCAGTTGGTGTTGTCAGTTGGACCTTTTGGGTCAGGTGGAAAGTGAGGTCTTGGACCTAGGACTGTCGAATGCCACAAGTGGCTTTCAGTTGACAAGGTTTTGACTTCGAGAGTTTGTGTGGTAACTAGGGGGAGACTGTGGTCTCCGAGGTGAGTGTTTGGACTCAGGTTTTTGAGCGATGTTTCGTATTTGCTCGTAATGAGCAGGTTGACGTTGTTGACAAGTCGGAGTATGCCTTTCGGCCTTTGCGATTATACTCCGGACTTGTGGAGTTGATCTGTGACGTTTCTACGTGGACTATTAACGTAGTCGAGTCGATTACTGTTATACGAACCAAGGTTGTGTAGACCTAGAGTTTCTGAGTGAGGAACTCTCATCTCAGATTTGACATTAGTAGGGATCAAATAATCCTGGTCGCGGGACTGTCTTTGTCCGCAGGTTATAGGATGGTATGGATCCCGGTGAATTTCGATTCGTGATTTTTGGAGTTGTACATTCTTCCCCTCGTCCCGTCCAGGTGAAACGATAGTTGAGTTGTCGTGATTTATGGAAATGTAATTGACCAGTACTCAAGTGATACCGTATTGGTGGAGCAATGTTTGATTGCAATTTCAATGGGTACATGGTCAAGTTTCGGGGACGAAACTTCTTTTAAGGGGGGAATGATGTAATAAACCGACTTTTTATCTGGAGGGATTTTGACATTTGATTTTAAATGTTATTGTGCGTAAATTAATTACGAGAGCACACGTCAAATTTCAGACGAAAATGAGCTAAAACGGAAAAGTTACGCGACCTGGAAGTCGACTTAAAGTAAATAGTAACTCCGGCGTTTCGTTGAGCGGAAAGTAGAGAAGGGTCCCGGTGCGTTCAGAGCTCCGAATATAGGCTTCCAATAGCTCGTTTCAAACGGCTCAGATATTATAGAACCGTTGGCACTGACGGAATCGAATTTCGATGCACGGTTGTCGAGAAAAAGGGTCCCGAACGAGATTACATATATAAAATATATATGTAATAAGTTGGTTACTAAGGGAAAGAAGGAGGGGATGAGTTCGTCGTTGATCGGAGACCAAATCGACGAAATAAAATGCTAGAGTCGATGGTCGCGGCCTTGCAGAACTGGCGCGATCCGTCGGAAATCAAGCGACGGATCTCCGGGAATTGCGAAATCTTCGCAAAGGGGTCAAAATGGGCAAATTCGTAAATTCAGCGATAACCCCGATATTTTATGCGCCGAATCACGCGAATTCGATCATGGAGGGGTATATCTGCATAACGCACTTATTGACAGGGATTAGGATTAGGATTTTGATGTCCCAGGGGCTAAAGTGCAATTGTTACCTTGTGTATATATATGCAGGTAAGGTGTTCATGGGTGAAACCCTAAATCTAGACCTATTTTCTGCCAACCCCGAGCCCAACCCGATTTCCCTTGTGACTGCCGTCACCGTGCCCTCGACCCACCTCCGGCGACCCGCCCGGCCGAAAAACCTCCACAAACCTTCTTGTTTCCTCTCCCCGCCACCACTTCACATCCCCTCAAGATGCGGGTTCTTGGAGAGCATCTAACCCAAGCATCGTGTCCCCCGTCCCGAGAGACGTCGGAGACTCACCTCCCCGGCCGGCGCCGCCGTCCCGGAGTGCCGCCACCGCCGCTTCGTTCCTGCGGCCACGGGCCACCAAACCCGAGGCGGGTGCCCTCGGCTCCGGCGCGCCGCCGCCGCCATCCCGCGGCCGTGCCGCTTCCCTCGGCCCGGAGGTCTCCCGAACCTCCGGCGCGCCTCCGCGACGACCCCACCGCCGCGGCCGCCGTCCTCCGCCTCTGCGGCCGCGGTGCGGTGCGGACCGAGGGTGGCCGCTCCTCCACCGCGCATAGCGTGGCCCAAGGAGGGCGACAGGCCTCACTGGAGGTCCCCGCGGCGGAGCATCGGCGGCGCACCCTTCCCCGGCCGCCGGATCGCCGCCGGAAGGCTGTGGAACCCGAGGGCTTCCTCGGTTAAGATCGCCGCCGCCGCGCACCGGCCGCCGTCCGCCGCCGGCCACCACCTTTCTCCGAACCCCCGGTCTCGGCGCACCTTCCCCCGGCCGGAGCGCACGGCCCGTCGACCGAACCCTAGACTCGCTGCCTGTAAGTCTTTGGTTTTTGTCTCTGATTTGAAATCTAGGGTTTCGATCTCTCATCCGGAGATCCGTTAGGGCTATCGGACCTCGTGAGAGAGCACGGTCAATGATTTTTCGTGCGGCGCGATGGTCACCTACGTTGAGGGTTTTGATGCCCTGGTTAGCAGGAAATTAATGTTTTACGCGCTGTGCGCGTTGTTTCTTAATTTTTGTGTCCCTTGTACGCTTCCCACAGCGGCCGGCTTCACTCCAAAGGGTGAGCGCACGGTCTCACACACCGAAAACTATCAACGGGTGCCTTGGTTAGGTTCTTGGATCTCGGTTAATTGTATGAAGCCATAAAAGCCCGGAATCGCATGAAATAGTGCGATTTCGCGCGTCTTGATGGGTTTTTATGCAATTGTGACGTTTGTGGCCGCTGTGAACGGCGTGTGGGTGATGTGGATAACCTCTGGACTGATTGTCCAAGGTCCCAAGCCCTCATGGAGATCAGAAAGTGATTTCTGGCGCGTTTCTCGGCGAAATCCGCCGACGGAACGCGGGTTTGGTTCGGAATTCTTCCGATGGTGCCTCGCGAGTCGTTGTAGTGTCGCTGAGCCTTGTTGGCTGATCACCCGCGTCATTTAGAGGGTTTAGAAATGACGGGTGAGCGACGGTAGGTTCCGGTGTCGAAATAGACACTTGGGAACCGTATCCGTATAATTATCCGACGATAATTGTATTGTAGTGTTATCTTGTGTTTCGCCAAAACATCCAAATAGGAGTGTTTTATGGCGGCGAGTGACTCGTGATACGAGTCGGTGCATTCAGAGACGATTCGTGGGTCCGGCGGAGTCCGGTGCGGTTACGGGACTTAGGCGATTACGGTAACTGGTTTCGGAAAACCAATCTCCGTGGGATTAGTTTGTGGGATGTGGAGCTAGTGCTTATTAGTGTTTTGTGTTAGTGGGTTAGACACTAACCCAGTGGACCTTCCTTAGGTCCGGTTGACACTCTTTTGCAGTCAGGAGACAGACACGACATCCTTACAGGTGGGTACTTCGTTCTGACGTCGGTACAGTGGTGCACGCTCGGTGACACATTTCTATCCCTTTACTTTGCTTTTCATACCTGTTGAGCCTTGCACCTTACTGTTGTTTTATTTCTCTACTTAATTGTTTCCATGCTTAGTATCATGTGTAGGAGTAGAGTAGTTCATCTATATCTGTGACCTAGCTGGTCGGTTCTCGTACTATATATTTGTGACTTGGGTGGTCGGTTTCAGTATCTCGTTTCCTTGAGTCGATTCTTTAACTACTGTCGTTGATGACCGTTGTGGTTGGTGTACCCTGAGGGGTTGGATTGTCGGCTAGTGGCTGACGGTAGTTCTGGATTCTGTTGATATACACTGTTGACCTATTCGTTTATTCTTTGTGCATATATTCTAGTTGACCTAAGTTGTCAGTTCTTGTGTTTTCTTGAGTAGCGTTTGCATACAGTTGAGTAGATGTTGAGTTGTTCCATCCTAGTTGACCTGAGTGGTCAGTTCTTGTGTTTCCTTGAGCGGTTTTGCATATAGTTGAGAGGATGTTGAGTTGTTCCATCCTAGTTGACCGGAGTGGTCGGTTCTTATACTTCCATACAGTCGATGACCTATACGGTCGGTGAGCCCTGAGGGGCAGGATTGTCGACTGGTTGCCGACGGTTGACCTGAGCATATGAGCATCGATCGCCCGACTCGTTCGTATTTCACGAACACCGGTACGATCCACCGCGGCGGGGTGTTCTTTTAGAAAAAGTGGTTGGGTGTGCCAACCCGTGAACCCATAGGCTACCTTGGGTTATATGCGGGTATAGAGTGGCGGTGGGCATTGCACGAGGTGCAACGGACCAACATGGCGATTTTTAGATTGGGTATATTTGGACTTCTTGTCCGGTTGACGCATATAGCTATAGTAGTGGTTGTTGCTTGTCTATCTTCAGTTATTTCTTTACAGTTGTCTTACTACTATAGCTTTGATATCCTCTTATGTTTCTAATTCTTCTTTACAGTAGCTGTTGTTTCATATCTAAATATCTCTCTCGTTTACTTGTTTATCATAGCTACTGTACTACTATCATCTCCACTTGTGTTTATCTCCGTGAGGTATCCACTGGGAGGGGGAGACATGTTTACATGTTCTCACCCCTCGCCTTCTTTTTCAGGTGACGTTGCAGGTCGTAGTGGGATAGCTGGTGAGGATCGCGTCTAGTTCGCGATAGAGCCTCCGACCCGGTTTGTACTACTTAGTAGTTCTCCTTTTTATTCCTATTGTTATAATTTAGTTGGTTATATGGTTCAGTTGGTTTACTTTATTTGAATTCATATGGTTTTGAATGAAATAAAGAGGTTCTGGCTTTTGTATAAAGAAAATAGTTTTCTATCCCTCGTGGTAGCGTACTTTTGAAAGAAAAGAGTTTTCGTGGATTTATGCTATACACAATGTGAATGAACCTGTGGTGAGTGGTGTATGTGAATGTATAAATATTGATTGTTTGAATATTCATTTATTGTGGTTGTTTCCTGGTTGTATGATTATACTCTGTACTTGTGCGACGCCGTGCAAATACAGGGGAGACTCTGTCCGTGTTGTATTTGTGGCGGATCTGGCATACCCTCGGGAGTCAAGTTTCAAAAGAAAAAAAAAAAAAAAAAACCCGCTGTGTTTTTACTTATAAAATGACCCCGGGGCGTGACAGTATAAAATGACCTCGGGGTCATTTTATAAGTAAAAACACCAATAATTTTTTTTTTTTGAAACTTGACTCCCGAGTATGCCGGATCACAAATACAGAGTCAGCGTCACACGGACGAGTCTTCCCTGTATTTGCACGGCGCTGCAATACGAGTATTATGTCATACATCCAGGAAACAACCACAATTCAACATCCTCTCAACTGTATGCAAACGCTACTCAAGAAAATACAAGAACTGACAACTCAAGTCAACTAGAATATATGCACAAAGAATAAACGAATAGGTCAACAGTGTATATCAACAGAATCCAGAACTACCGTCAGCCACTAGGCAATCCAACCCCTCGGGGTACAGGACCACAACGGTCATCAACGACGATGAGTCAACGAATCGACTCAAGGAAATGAGATACTGAAACCGACCACCCAGGTCACAAATATATAATACGAGAACCGACCAACTAGGTCACAGATATAGATGAACTACTCTACTCCTACACATGATACTAAGCATGGAAACAACTGAGTAGAGAAATAAAACAACAGTAAGGTGCAAGGCTCAACAGGTATGAAAAGCAAAGCAAAGAGATAGAAATGTGTCACCGAGCGTGCACCACTGTACCGACGTCAGAACGAAGTACCCACCTGTAAGGATGTCGTGTCTGTCTCCTGACTACAAAAGAGTGTCAACTGGACCTAAGGAAGGTCCACTGGGTTAGTGTCTAACCCACTAACACAAAACACTAATAAGCACTAGCTCCACATCCCACAAACTAATCCCACGGAGATTAGTTTTCTTAAACCAATTACCGTAACTCGCCGGAAGTCTCGTAAACTGCACCGGGACTCCGCCGGGACCCACGAACTGTCCCGAAATGCACCGACTTGTGTCACGAGTCACCCGCTGCCATAAAACACTCATATTTGGATGTTTTGGCAGCAAACACAAGATAACACTACAATACAATTATCGTCGGATAATTATACGGATACGAGTTCCCGGAAGTGTCTATTTCGACACCGGAACCTACCGTCGCTCACCCGTCATTTCTAAACCCTCGAAATGACGCGGGTGATCAACCAACAAGGCTCAGCGACACTACAACGACTCGCGAGGCACCATCGGAAGAATTCCGAACCAAACCCGCGTTCCGTCGGCGGATTTCGCCGAGAAACGCGCCGAAAATCACTTTCTGATCTCCACGAGGGCTTGGGACCTTGGACCATCAGTCCAAAGGTTATCCACATCACCGACACGTTGTCCACAACGGCCACAAACGTCACAATTGCATAAAACCCCATCAAGACGCGCGAAATCGCACTATTTCATGCGATTCCAGGGCTTTTATGGCTTCATACAATTAACCAGAGATCCAGTAACCTAACCAAGGCACCTGTTGATAGTTTTCGACGTGTCGGAGACCGTGCTCACCCTTTGGAGTGAAGCCGGCCGCTGTGGGAGGCGTACAAGCGACACGAAAATTAAGAAACAACGCGCACAGCGCGTAAAACATTAATTTCCTGCTAACCAGGGCATCAAAACCCTCAACGGAGGTGACCATCGTGCTCGGCACGAAAAATCATTGACCGTGCTCACCTCACGAGGTCCGATAGCCCTAACGGATCTCCGGATGAGAGATCGAAACCTTAGATTTCAAATCAGAGACAAAAACCAAAGACTTACAGGCAGGGAGTCTAGAGTTCGGTCGCCGGCGGCCGGGGGCCGTGCGCTCCGGCCGGGGGAAGGTGCGCCGGGACCGGGAGGTCGGAGGAAGGTGGTGGTCGGCGGCGGACGGCGGCCGGTGGCGCGGCGGCGGCGATCTTAACCGAGAAAGCCCTCGGGTTCCACAGCTTCCCGGCGGCGATCCGGCGGTCGGGGAAGGGTGCGCCAGCGATGCTCCGGCTGTGGGGACTTCCAGGAGGTCAGTGCTACTGTAAGGTACTGGACTTCTAAAACTATGAAGTTACGGTGTACCTTTGGTTGGAAAGCCATTTGGATGGTTTCGGTGAAGTCAGGAGCTTTCGGGCGTTTTGCCAATGCATTAGGAGCAAGAACGGAGCCCGAAAGGCAATGTTAGGTCGTGAGCGAAATCCGACGCTTGCGCGGATGAGATAATGATGTGGACATGATCCAAATTCTGTGTGGGGAGTCTCGGTGCGATTTCAAGTGAATCGGAGACCCACAAGTCCAAAAGTGAGTTAGAACGGAGAGGAAATGGAACCCGAAAGGCTACTTTGGGCCGTGAGCCAAATCCGGCACTTGCGCGGATGAAGTGATGATGTGGACATGATCTAAATCATGTTTGGAGAGTCTCGGTTCGATTTGGAACGAATCGGAGGTCAAACGGTCCAAAAGTGAGTTGGAACGGAGAAGAAACGGAAAAAGCTGAAAATTGGCTAAGTCCTTGAGTGGGCTGAGGGGACCTGCGGGGTCGGGACATTGATCCAATGTCCGGACATCCAATGTCCGGACAATGGTGGATGTCCGGACCCAGTAAGCTGGAAAATGGGCAAAAGGGCCCTGCGCAGGCCAGGACCGGACATTGTGTGAATGTCCGGACATCCAAGGTCCGGACATTGATGGATGTCCGGTCTCAAGACTCGAAAATGCCGGTTTGCATTTCAAATATTGCAAAGTTGAGAGGTTTGTTTGCAATTATGCGGGGGTTAAGTGAATAGAGGGTAATAAAACCCTTTCTCTCCCTCTCACTCCCTCAGATCACTCTCTCCCTCTCTCTCTGTTCGACCGAAGCAAGAAGAAGGAGAAGAAAGGAAGAAAGAGAAGAAAGAAAAGAGAGAAGAGGAAGGAAGAAGATGAGGAAGATGATGGAGATCAAGGTGGAGACCTCCATGGCTATCTTCTCCCTCTTCCTCGAGCTCGAAGCAAGCTTATAGAGGTAAGCTTCTAAGCTCCCTCTCGTGGTGGATTTTCATAGAGGGCTTTTTAAACCCTAGAAATGGTTGGATTAGAACCCCCTTGAGGCTAAATGGAAGATCAAGGCGCAAATCTAGGGATTTACGGTAGGTTTTGCATAGATGCAAACCTAGGGTTCGATTTGGGGGTTTTTAGAAATAGATGAGATTGATCTCATTTGACCCCATGTAAACCTAATTGGGGGCCTAACGAACGCGTTGGCGCGCTCAGTTCAGTGATCCGGCTAGCGGTTGCAAAGATATTAATATTTTAATATATTCATACCGATGTCCGCAAAGACGCAAGATAGGAGCCCTAAATTCATGAAAACGGAACTGGGCAACTTGAAGGCGTGGGGCAACGGCACGAAGTCTCAAATCGAGATTCGGAGATTGTTCGGTTGGTCGCGCGTGAGTTCGAGCCGAACCGTAGGGGTGCGGGCGGCCGATTGCGAGTGACGACGAGCAATCGGAGAGCAAAACCAAGGTGGGTGCGTTTACCGAAGCGACTAGGTCGCCTGTATGTCTAAGAGTCATATCTCTCTTATTGAAGCATGTTCATACTAAATAAGTAGAAATGAATGTTAGCGACATAAAGTAAAACGCTAAGTAGATGCAAGTGAATGAGTGAAATGCATGATAGGGTTAGTATGGTCAGATGACTTTCCTTGTATGCTTTCTTATCGTGCGGAGCTATGGGCGTCGCATTAGGACATAGGGTGTCTGCTTGCACACTTCCTGATCGTGCGGCACCATAGGCTCGCATTTGGACATAGGAAGCATCAGGATGAATATTGCGACACTGAACCCTAGAGATGACTTAATCTTGCATGAATAACAACATGATAATAGCATAAAGTGTAATGCTAGAAGAATAAATGAATGCATGCTTAGCATAGTGAACACTCGATGAATATGACCATAGCATAATATAGAGATGCTAGTGGATAAGTAAACATGAGGTAAACGATGAAACCGGGAATGCCAAGTAAAGAATGCGAGTCATGGACTAAATGCACATATAGATCGAGTGGCATCTAACCTAGTGTTGTTAATGAACATAGGTTGTAGTAAACCTAGAGTCAATGGATCTAGGTGAGTGGCATTGAACCTAGTGTCAAGGACATAGGTTGAACAACGATGACAATGGACCTAGTCTGAGTAAACATAGGTCGGGCTAGAATGACATTGAACCTAGAGTTAAGACAACCTAGGTTATGTGACAAGGAATGAACCCTAGAATCAAGTGGACCTAGGATGTAAAGAACAATGGACCTATTGGGTCGACTCTTGAGGGTCAAGGCCAACCCTCAAGCACAGTGGAAAGTGGATTCCGGAATCCCGGTAATTGTGAGCTCGATAGTTCGGTTCCGCGGTGTATGCGGCATGTTCCTCTCCCACCGGAAGAACTTCGAGGATTGTGACTAAGCAAGAACAAAGTGAGCGCTAGGGTGTATGCGGCATGTTCCTCTCCCTATCAGGGAATCTTGGCTATGGGTGTATGCGGCATGTTCCTCTCCCACTGGCAGATCCCTGACCACGGTGCACGGACCTTCGGACCGTTGGGCGATGTGGTTCTTGGCTTGGCAGGCCGAGGTGTATGTGACAGGTCCTTCACCTCGAGTTGTGCAAAGTGCGGATTATCCGCTATTGGTTGACTCGGGGCCGAGTCGGGTGGCTGGTTGGTATCAGGTAGAAAGAACCGTGAGGGCTAGTGATATGTATGGTGAACCTAAGGTAATAGACACCTTAGAAGCAAGTTGGACTTGAGATGGAACCTAGGGTTATAGAAACCTTAGAAGTTAATGACATGAGCTAAGGTAAGTAGAAACCTTAGAGTTGCAACGGGTATGATTTATGAATAGCTAAATTAACGAATAGCTAAGTAAGAATGAAATGGCTAAAGTACAATATAACAACAAGGTAAAGAAAAGCTAAGAGCTAAAGTAAAAATTTGCATGTTGCATTTGTGAGGCATGTTGTTATGTTAGTTGCAAGTTATATACCTATATATGTTTTTGGACTAACATATTTGGCCTCCTTGGACCTATTGGTCGAGCTGTTCTCTTGGGTGACCGTACCCACGAGAACTATGGACAATAGTTCTCACCCCCGTGTTGCGTTTTGGGAGTACAGGTATACACGTGAGCGGCGCAGCGGCAGCAGCGCGAGGCAAGGGCGTAGATCTGTAGATAGCGCCCTACCAGGAGACCAGAGGTAGCAGTACCCTGAGGCCGTCTTAATAGCGGGGACTAGAGGGTAGTTAGCAAAAATGTAACTAACTTGTGAAATGATCTAATAATAAGTAGATTGTATTTGGAAGTCTAATGTAAATTAATCGGTGATGTAAAATGAATGTGGAATGAATGTAATAACATAGGATGTGTTTATGTTGATTGATACCTAGCTTCCTTATGCAATCGTTGTATGTTGAATACGTTCCTGGTTGGAACCTTCTTGTAATTGTATCGATTGCGACGCCTTGGACGTACAGGGGAAACTCTGTCCGTTCGGCGGTCTGCCGGCGCGCCGAATCCGACCGAATTGGCGGGCCCGGGGCGTGACAGCTACCCTCCTTGGGCCACGGCTATGCGCGGTGGAGGAGCGGCCACCCCCTCGGTCTGCACTACAGTCCGGCGGCCGCAGAGGCGGAGGAGGACGGCCGGCGGCGGTCGGGTCGGCTGGAGAGGCGCGCGGAGGTTCGGGGAGACCTCCGGGGCCGAGGGAAGGTGGCACGGCCGCGGGATGGCGGCGGCGGCGGCGCTGGAGCCGAGGGCACCCGCCTCGGGTTTGGTGGCCCTGGCCGGTGTCACGCCTGGCCTGGCAGACCTTCCCCAAAGCGTGCCTGCACCCGCCATATGCCAACACATATCGGGCGTCTAAATAAAAACAATGAATTAAAACAACAAAAGGCCATAACTAAAAAATCAGAGCCACAACAACTAATGCTAAACAACAAGTAGAGAGAAACAAAGAAACTATACCAAGTATAACTAGAAGCATAAATAAAACAAGGCTAATAGTATCCTCCTCAAAATACACAAAGGTGGTGGTCTCTATACAAGGTACAACTCTCCATCTCTCACAAAATAAAAAGAGAAATGGTAGACCACCTATGCACGCGTCCTCTCCAACAGTCGCTAGCCCGAGGCAATACTCTTGCCACGGTCCCGAGCCTCCCCCAAAGCAGAAGGCACTGAAAGTAAACAGAGACAGAGGGCGTGAGAACTATAATTTATAGTTCCCAGTGGGCAATTACGGACCTGCACCAATTGCACCACTAGGCCCAAGATTAGAGCAAGTAAGCGATATAGATAACCTTGTAAATAAAGCATAAAGAAATGCTACATTACTCATGTTCCACCTCTGCTATCATAAGTCCATGTTCTAACATTTAAGCATGATATGTTTTACTTTAGCCAACAAGTATACTAAAATGTAATTAAAGCATTATCAAGTATACTATACAATCGAGCAAAGTCCACATAATCCAACTACTAAGCCCTATCTAGTAGTGATTGTCATTTAGTATTGTTGAATGTCCAAGTTCAATTCTCTTTCACTAGGATGTACCCACGATAATCCAACTGTGCCACCTAAGTACCGTGGTAGCCCCAACATCCCCCCGCAAGGAATGAGTCTGTCCCAACGGTCCCGTAGGTTTTTCAACACCGCACGCGCGAACGAATCGCAAAGGCTAACTCCGGAGTGCCGGCTTGTAGGGAGCGACCCTCACAAGCATGTGCGAAAGAGCATAAATGGCAACAAGTATAGTCAAGTTTCAAGTCCAAACCTTATGTCTCAACATGGAAATAGTAACTAGCAACCCTAAGGTCTAGTTCAATTATTCTCATGACACTAGATTCTCTATGTCAAGTTCATTCACGAGCCTAATGCCGCTTGATGACATTAGCTCACTATTCTACTCTTTTGATGCCAAGCCCATGCCGCTTAATGACAAGGGCTTTTCTCCTATGTCACGCATAGTTCTATGTTCTCAAACACATGCCAAATTCCTCTTAAACACATAGTTTCAAGTTTCCAAATAGAATGCTACAAAGCTTGACTCTCACATGCATACGTCTCTACTATATAGAGTAAAATTGCGTTACACATAACATATGTATTTTAAGCATTCTAAAATTCACAAATAAATCAAATAGCATGAAAATGTACTAATTTTCATTTAACCATAAGCAAATATGCACCAATGAGAATTTCTCATTGTGCTAGGTGAGGCCAAACCCACCGTCGCTCCAAGCGTCGCTCTGAACCGCTAACGAAGCTTCGATTCCTACTCCTAGTACCCTACAAAGTAGATCCTAGGAGTTACAACCTCAAGAGATAAGTCTTGAGTTCAAACTTTAAGCTTCTATGTAGAGAGTAAGGAAAAATTCACCTTAGAGTAAAAATCCTTCTCCAATCCTCAAATGGAGGTTAGATCCCTTCCAAGGCAACCTAAATCAAGGTTCTAAACCAATTAATTGGACTCTAAAAGCCCTAGGTTGCAAATCCCCAAAATAAACCCTAATCTACTAAAACTAGGGTTTCAACAAGTAGAAAGCTTCAAAATCCCAAACTAGAGGAAATAGAGGTGATGCCTAGCTTCAAGAAGCTCACAAACAAGTTCTAAGTCCACCAAACTTGAAGATCTTTCTTTCAACTTGCTCCCAAACCAAGCTCCAAGCTTCATCCATGGCGGAGAATGCACCAAGAAGCAAAAAGGAGAAAAAGAGAGAAGGATCAATCCTCCAAAAATGCACCCAAGACACAAGAAATCAAAGGAGGAAAGGGGAGAGCTCCCTACCTCTATTTTCTGCAGTGAAGGGCTCAAAATGAGCCCTAGGGGTGAAGGAGCATATGTATAAAGCAACAAAATGCCAAACAGTCCCTACATTTTCGGATTTTCAAAAACCGTCAGCCTGTACCGGTACAAATCCAGTTTGTACCGGTATAAACCCTGCGAAACATCCAACCCGAGCCTCGGGTTTGCCCATTGCTCATCTATACGGTATAAATCTCGCTTGTACCAGATAGCCATCATTTTGTACCGGTATAGCCACCATTTTGTACCGGTACAAAGGCATAAAATTCCAACCCGAGAGCAACCTAAAATCCAGCTTTTAGGACTTTAGTGCTTGGGATTCAACCACCCACCTCGGTACACGTGCCATAGGTCGGAACACAGTCAACGACCCTCCAGAAAAATCTGGAACGGCTCAGTTCTCACATCCAACACTCGAACCTTGCTATTTGCAAAGTTCACATGGCCATACTAGTCATAGGAATGTGAGCCACGGCGGCGTATTCGGACGGCGCACGGCCGGGGGAGGTGAGTCTCCGACGTCTCGGACCGGGGGACACGATGCTCGGGTTAGATGCTCTCCAAGAACCCAGATCTTGAGGGGATGTGAAGTGGTGGCCGGGGAGAGGAAACAAGAAGGTTTGCGGAGGTTTTCCGGTGGCCGGAGGGGTCGCCGGAGGTGGGGGTCGAGGGCACGGTGACGGCAACGTCAAGGGAAGTCGGGTTGGGCTCGGGGTTGGCAGAAAATAGGTCTAGATTTAGGGTTTCACCCATGAACACCTTACATGCATATATATACACAAGGTAACAATTGCACTTTAGCCCCTGGGACATCAAAATCCTAATCCTAATCCCTGTCAATAAGTGCGTTATGATATACCCCTCCACGATCGAATTTGCATGATTCGGCGCATAAAATATCGGGGTTATCGCTGAATTTACGAATTTGCCCCTTTTGACCCCTTTGCGAAGATTTCGCAATTCCCGGAGATCCGTCAGTCGGATTTCCGATTGGATCGCGCCAGCGCGTTCGGTGCGTCGCGAACATCGACTCTAGCATTTTATTTCGTCAGATTTGGTCTCCGATCAGCGACGAACTCATCCCTCTCCTTCTTTCCCTTAGTAACCAACTTATTACATATATATTTTATATATGTAATCTCGTTCGGGACCCTTTTTCTCGACAACCGTGCATCGGAATTCGATTCCGTCAGTGCCAACAGTTCCAGAATATCTGAGCCGTTTGAAACGAGCTATTGGAAGCCTATATTCGGAGCTCTGAACGCATCGGGACCCTTCTCTACTTTCCGGCTCAACGAAACGCCGGAGTTACTATTCACTTTAAGTCAGACTTCCGGGCCGCGTAACTTTTCTATTTTAGCTCATTTTCGTCTGAAATTTGACGTGTGCTCTCGTAATTAATTTACGCACAATAACATTTAAAATCAAATGTCAAATTCCCTCCAAATAAAAAGTCGGTTTATTACACAAGCCCCAACCGACCAAATTGGCGTTGTAGGGCATGGCATGTGACAAAGACACGAATCGCATCCCGAAAAGCTTCATAAAAAAATAGGCTCGATAGGAATAGTATGTACGAAGCCAAGAAGGAGGTAGACCCAAAACTCTTAGTCATGGATCGAGTAAGCATAGAGCATGTTTGGATTGGTAAAGAAGGCTCAGTAGGCTGAGGCGAAGGTAGTTGGTCAGCTGTGGAAGGTGTCAAATCAAAAAAAGATGGGAAAACTGTAGTAGCAGTAGGTCGGAGGTTGTGCCGTCTGGTATAGACTCGGAATTCAGGTTGACTAGCAAAAGTGACAGCTTATTCATCACTAACCTATGCGGCATCATGATTCAAGGTGGAAGGAAAAATTGATACGGTCTTAGACGGTGAAACAGATGTACTTGAACCAACATCTGTGGAAGGGCGTGTGAAAGAAAAACCAAAGATGGCATCAATAGTGGAAGGACTTTTGACCAGTAAGGGAGGATTAGAAGGAAAACACTAAAACATTTGAGGAAGGTGAGGAAGAAAATTTAGAAAGACAAGAATAAGGAAAAATAGTTTCAACAAAAGTAACATGGCGAGAAATAAAAACTTTATTAGTGCTCGGATAGAGGCAGCGAAAGCCTTTATGTTTGTTAGAAAGGCCCAAGAAAATACAAAGAAGTAATCGGGGAGAGAACTTGCGAAAGCCTTTATTAGTGCATTATTTCGAAATTTTTTAAAATTTTCATATGCTGACTTCTGAGTCCGGACTCGGCTCCCAGGTCCGGTCTGCACGCACGCTCTGTGCGTATGTAGCCGCGACATCCGGACCTGGCCACCCAAGTCCGGACTTGGCTGGGGCGACGGGTTATAAACCGCACGCATGAGGGGTTGATCCTCACTCTTCGTTTTATGTTTTTTCTTTGGAGTTTCTCTCTAAAAACCCCTGAGACCCTCTAGTGGTGTTTGCACTCTATTGATCCAAGTTTTAGGTAAGATCTTCGGCATTATCTTCTTTTTGCTCTTTTAACCCTAAAATGTTGGATTTCGGGATTTCTTGGATTTGATCTTTGCTTTTCTGTTTTTAACTGGATTTGTTGCTTCCTTTTTACTTAATCATGTTTAGTTAACACTTCTATGAGTTTTATTCAACGTTCTATTATCAGATCTAAGACTACATCACATCTAGACCTAGGTTTTCACTGTTATTCACTGTTCACAGCAAGTAATTTCGAAAATTGATGGATTTGCATTATTTTTCTTGCATATTGAGATTAAACTTGTTGTAAACGGCCCTAGGATGCCCTAGATTAAATTTAATAATTTTTGACCAACTTTACTTAATTTACAATTTCTTTTTGTGCAATATGTTGATCTTTCATGTGTTGAACAGCGGCTTTTCTTTCTAAAAGATGTATCCGTGGTTCTTGGTGCTTGTGTTCCTCATGGCACGCGGTGGTCCGGGTGCTAAGCGTCGTTGCTCCTCGGCACAACAACAACAAATGGATGCACCACAAGAAGACGCGGGTAGTGAATATAATCCGGTGAGGATTCGACCAAGGGTCTCACGAGGAGGATTGGGAAGCTATTGCGACGGAAATTCGTTCGAAAAGGAAGGAACATGATAAAGGGAAAGGAAAGGCCCAAGGTAAATCAAAAGAGAAAGGCAAAGGAAAGGGTAAAGAAAAAGTTGTGGAAGCGGAACATACCGAGTCACCACAGACTTACGCTCGTGGACGTCGAGGTTCTGGAGGTATTTCAATTCACGAACTTCGCGATGCCCCTGTTCGGGAAGTTCGAGTTGATGATCGTCGACGCTCCATCTATTCCTGAAAGACATGTATCGGAGAGCGTATGGTCGGCATGGCTAACTTGTTTGAAAAGGTTCCGGGTTTCCAAGTGCCATTTGAGAATGGTGATTTGCATGAGATTTGTGCTTTTACAGAGCACACTGGATATGGACTGGAGCTTATTAGAGAGTTCTATACGAGAGCAGGAAATTTACTGAAGTCTGATGATGGACCTCATATGTTCTCTACCTCAGTTCGGGGAGTTGCGATGTCAATTACCCCTGCTACCATAGCTTCTGTTCTTGACATGGAGGCGCGGACAGATGGAGTTGATTATCTACACTCGGTTTTGATTCGTTGGGGATTGGACGCGGATGCTTAGGTTTCTTTGTGTTCCCGACGAGAACAATGGTAATGCCATACTTTCAAAGGATTTGAGGCTCGAGTACAGGTTTCTAAACTTTGTGGTTTGCTATAATGTAATGCCTTTAGCAAACACAAAGGTTATTAGATGGGATCGGGTTTTATATCTCTATTTACTTGGTCATCCGGAAATAGTTGAAGAGAGGAACATCAACTTAAGTGTACAATTTCTTGTTTGGAAGAGAATGGCGCGAGAGATCAAGACTTAAAGCAAAAAGGACTGACTTCCATATCCACTGTTGATCATGAGAATTCTAAGGCTTCATGATGTGAACATTGATTGTTCTTCCTATGAGCACTCTTTAGGACCAATCGGTGAGACCACTATGGTCAAGTCACGTGCTCAACTCAATCCGGATGCTCCAGCTCAAGCTCCACCTCCTGCACCTCCTTCTCCACCTCATGAGGATCCAGACATTGCATCTCTATCTACTGTTTATAGTGAGCAGCAGAGGTTGTCAGGGGAGTTAGAGCGACAAGGCGCTGTTCAAGCTGAACTTCAGCGAGATGTTGCAAAATTGAAGAAGCAATCTGGACGCATCACTCGATACTTAAGGCTTCTTTGTGAGAAGATGGGGTGTGGTAGTTATGAGATGCCTCCTCCCGATACGGATTCCGAGTAGGACTTCTTGATTACCTCTTTTGTCATTCTGGCGCTTTCAGACAAAAAGGGGGAGATTGGTGTTATGATTTCTGATGGACTGGATGATAGGGGACTGGATGATAGGGGAGATGGCGATAGGGGGAGATGACGCTGAAAGTTGGATTGGATAATGATGATGATGTATAACTTTGACTATGCTTACGTTTTCATGCTTTTCTATGCTTTCTTAGGATGATTGTAACTATGACTAGGATTCTGACTTAGGTTGTAACTATGATTTCTGCTTTGATGCTTCATGAATTTCTTGAGGCTTGAATGTGTGTGTTGAGTGTTTTCTTTGTAGGAACGTTCAAGACTTCAAGACTCCAATGTTTAAGTCATAGAGTCTGTAATAGGATTTAACTTGTTTTAACTTGTAATCTTTGGTTTTTATTGGATTGGTCATGCAGGGGATTATCGTTTGGTGATTGCGATAATTCTCGTCTTTTTGTTTTTGAGGTTTGTATGGGCTTAGAGTATGTTTTGTCACGAAATCGTCAAAGGGGGAGATTGTTAAGGATTTTATAAGTTGGCAAATTTCGTGAAGTTATTGGAGTCTTGAAGGAGTCAGGAGCACACTTGGACAAAGAAGATGCAAACAGAAATCCAAGACTCAGCGGAGAAGCTCAGCACCTCAGGTATGGTTTAAAGATAATTTATGGTGATTATATACTAAGATTTAGTAGTTCTGAGAAGCTCAGCGCCTCCCTAGGATTCTTTTGTGCTGTGGACTGCAGGAGGAGAGGTAAGGAAGCACTCTTTGATTCCTCCTTTGATTCTATGGGTTTTTGGTTGGATTTTGATGATTAAAGCCCTCTCTTTTCCCCTCTTTGCTTCATGGTGGCACTTCTACCATTGTTGAGGACTTGAAGCTTGGTGAGGAGTTTGTCGGAGAGGTGATCATCCACTCTAGTTGGCTTGGAGCCTAGTTGGGAGCTTCTTGAGATGTTAGCTTCTCATCTATTCCTCTAGATTGGAATTTTGATGCTTTCTTTTAGATGAAACTCTAGATTTTAGAAATTTGGGTTTATTTTGGGGCTTTATGGTTAGAGGCTTTTAGAGCTCTATTGATGGGATTAGAACCTTAGTTTAGGTTGCTTTGAAAGGGCTTTGACTTCCATTTGGGATTTCTAAGGGAATTTCTCTACAATAGGTGAGTTTTCTTTCCCTTTTCTTGAGATGTTTAAAGATTGAACAAATGGTTCACCTTTTTGTTGTTGTAACACTTCTAGCATGCTTCTTAGGGCGCTATGAGTGAGGATTGAAGCTTTGTAAGGATTTCGGAGCTTTGCGTGGAGCTTCGATGGTTTGGCCTCACCAAAAACCATAAGAAAATCTCATTGGTGTTAAATTATATTCGGTTAAATAGCAAATCATGTATTTTCATGTTAGATACATTATTTGTAAATTTTAGAATGCTTAAAACATATACTTCATGTACAATGCATATTTGGCCTCTATGTAGTAGAGAATAGTCGTGTTGGACTTATGCATGTTTGTAGCATTCTTCTAGTTGTTTCGAAATCATGTTTCCTATGAAGAAAAAGACTTGTGATATGTACTCTTGGACATAGAGACCATACTTGACATAGGAGAGAAGTCAATGTCATAAAGAGGCTTTGGACTTGACATTAATATGTGAAATAGTAAGCTAATGTCATAAAGCGGCATTAGGCTTGGACTATGTGCAGATTAGCAAACCTAATGTCATAAAGCGGCATTAGTGTTGGAATCAGACTTGGACAATGAGATGTATATAGCACTTGACCTTCGGGATTCTTAGTGACTATTACCATGTTAAAGACATGACGATTGGATACTTGAGACATTGACCATGCTTGCTTGCTAGTTGTGCTCGTTCGCACATGCTTGTCGTGTCGCTCCCTACAAGCCAAGGCACTCCGTAGTTAGCCTTTGCGACTTGTTCGCGCGTGTGGTATTGAGGAACCTACGTGGCCGAGTGGGATAGACTCATTCCTTGCGGGGGATGTTGGGGCTACCATGGCACTTAGGTGGCACAAGCGGACTACACTTATGTAGGTCCGATAATAAGATTGAACAATGACTTTAATTGGCAAATGACAATCACTACTAGATAGGTTGTAGTAGTTGGATTACTTGGACATGCTGATAAGATAGTTTTGGGACTTGTAGTATACTTGATAGTTATTTATTGCATCATAGTATACTTGGTTGCCTTGTATAGCATATTCTTTATATATGTTGACATATTGGATCATGATAGCATGTACATTCATCATGTATACTTGTGGCATAGTACTATAGCTTTTTATTTATGCTTTTATTTCGGCAATTATTTATCACACTCTTTATACTTATCTATTTTGGGCCTAGTGGTGCATGTGTCTAAGGTCAGTAATTGCCCACTGGGAACTATAAATTATAGTTCTCGCGCCCTCTGTTTTATGTTTCTTTCAGAGTCTGCCGCACCGGGAGAGGCCAGGGACCGCGGCAAGGGTGTCGCTTCGGGCTAGCGATCGAGGAGTCTCACTAGGTGGTTCATCGTCTCTTTTTGTTTTTGTTTGAGAGGATGAGAGTGTTTTGTACCCCTTATAGAGGCTACTATTTTATACCTTGTGTTATTGGATCTCATGATGTATTTACCTTGGGTTTACTATAGTTGCTATCAGACTTTATGATTCCACTTATTGATAGAATTTAGCTTCATATTGCTCTAATATCTCTAGTGGTAGATTATCTCTTGACTTTTTTATTTCCGCTGTTTTTGGTAGACGCCTTGTATGTGTTGACATATGGGGGTCTGGGCGCGCTACCGGGAAGGCCTCTGCCGGTCCCGGGTCGTGACACCGGTTCAACAGCTGGACATGTGTGGCGAGTCTCGGCTGAGCCAGGGTCTGGATGACGGGCTAGCGAGACGAGTCTCACATCGCTTGATGATCTTGGGCTGTGTGTGTGATTGGACTGACGAGGTCGTCAGGGCCTTAACGGGGGGAGTCTGTGACACCCCAATAGTCCTACATCGGATAGGAATGGGATTGTCATTGGGTTTATATGAGACTTAGACACTAGTAATAATAACTGGGCTTAAGCATTTTGGGCTGGTGGTTGGGCCCAACGAGTTATTGTTGCTAGTGGGCTGGGTCATTACAATTATAGTGTCTCTATTACACTAATCCAAATGCCGCTCATTTAGGCTGTTTACATGTCCAAGTTCATCTTTATTTTTGTCACAATAGGATTCTTGTCACAAGACCCAATCCTCATGCAGCCTAAGATCAAGTGTCAAGTCCACAATGCTACACAACCTAGGTAACATGCAAGGAATGGTAATGTAAACCTCTACTAATCCAATAATGCACAACATCAATATATGTATATGATCAAATATATAGAACTTAGACATAATAGAAAATCCGGTTGCTTCAGGATGGACACCCCCCACCTCTTGGTGATGCCACGAGGCTCCTGTTCCGGTTTCACGATTTCTGGATGCTTATGCCGCAAGCTGCGGCAAACTGTATCGAAACAGGTCGTTTCTTCGATATCTCCGCGCAGACTCTACGGATCGTCGAACCGACTTCGCCAACACGTTAGAATACCTATCAATTTGGTTTGTAAAGGGTTAATTTAGATCAAACCCTAATATTTCCAAAAATCCTATTTTGAAACCTAGCATGAATTACCCTCCAAATATTCCAAAATTAAATGAAGCAACATGCTAACAATGTTCTAGAGGTTATTAGAATGCCAAGTATTAATGATTTAACCAAGTCCTAAACATTTACCCAAATTATGAACGCCGAGACGAAAGCACGCCGCTCCAACGGACGCACGAAAACCCGATCCGACGCTCGGCACGCGTTCCAAAGCTCGTTATCCGCTAACGTCGCGAATTTGGGAGAAAACTATCAAGAGAATTGGGAGCTATTTAGAGAGAGAAATAGAGGGTTTCTCTTCCCTCTCCAAATGTGTGTGTGTGGTGGATTGTGCTCGGTTGAAGAAAAAGAAGAAGACAACTTCTTTTATAATCACACCCAAAAACACTATTCATACTATTCACTTCAATTTCAGAGCATGGTACAAATATTTTTCGCCTGCCCTTCTGAACGTCCGTTTGAGCTCAAATTTGACAGTCAGGCTTGATTTTACTTAACTTAACGAAAGAAATTTTAATCTTTCAGTTTCAACCCCGTTTGGTCACCAAAAGCTCTACCGAACTGTAATCTTTAGCAGATAGCATTCGAATTTTTATTTACCACCTTCCGGGTGTCAGAATGGCAAGAAACTTTAAATCTAGCCACATAAAAATAATTCTGACATATTCTCCATTTTTCGTAATTTTCTGTCACTGTGCATTTTCTGCTAATTTATCCGTCCCGTTTCGCGTAAAATTTTAACTCTTCTATTTTCGCTCCGATTTCAAAGACATGTCATTCCGTACTTATATTTTACTTCTATAAGTCCAATAAAAATAGTATCTCATACTGTTTTTATTTATTTTTACTTTTAAATTAAGAATCCGATATATTACATTCCACCGCAACTTCATAACTACAGAAGCTCAGCGCCTTACATTCCCGAACCAAACGGTACCTGAAGGGATGATGAATGCAGAGAAGAGTATAAGTAGGGATGCCGACTCTTGGGTAGCCAAAGTGGTAGAGTGCCACTTTGTGAACATTTGAGTGGTTCGAGAAGGCCTACCCATATGTATTGTGTCGTGGTGGTGGACCATTCAACTAGTAGATGCATTTTTGCTAGATCCACACTACGAGAATGAGGGGTAGTCCTGATCTCAAAGGAAAGTGATATTCAGTGGAGTTGTGAAGGAATAAGTCCTTTTTGTGCAGGGTAGCGAAGGGTGATGGAACATGTAGGGTCGTCAAGTGACGACTTGCGCTGCCACTGCAACTCGCAAGACCCATGATGCACCTCTTGTATCACATTCCGTGAATGTGTTTGCGATTAAACCCATGTCCTTCGGCATGAGCTGCTTAAGAAATCACAAAAGTGTGAAGCCGCTCTGGAGTGGGGAAAATAAGTTGATGTCCTCCATTGCTCGATAAGTCGAGTTGAAATGTGATTTGAGTTTCGACGATAAAACTCTTTTTAAGGAAGGGAGGATGTAAGGTGCCGAACTTCTGTGGTTATAAAGTTGCTGTGATGCCCCGGATTCCTCGTTCCCTGGGCACGCCGACAAATTCTCCGTATACAAAAAAGTTTCTCCTGTATACGAAGCGTAGCTGTAAAAACAAACAGTACTACAACCAGTGGTATAGAGCTGTAATAAAACTAAACAGGTAGAACATAAGAAGTTTCATACGTACAAAGCATCTGGGTACAAAAACTATACTCGCTCTACGCGAGTTACACAGCCGTACGCGAGTTACACAGCCGTATGTACAAAACTCCCAAAATAAGGTACAACTACCTGCAGCAGTAGTCCTCTAACTCAGCACTCGTCGGGCAGGGCTCTAGCTCGCGACGCCCTTGCCTCGATCAGCCTCAGAAGGAGCAACAGAAACTAAGACCCTGCAATAACAGTGGAAGAAAAAGGGCGTGAGAACTACTGTAAAAACAAGTAGTAGGTGCCGCCCTAAACATCATCGGTCCACCCACTAAGTCTACAGGGTAAGCAGAAAAGTAAGAAAAGCTGGAAACAATCTACAGCTATAAACCACTATACTATCATACTCTAAGGCCAACACTCCTAGACTAATGCCATAACAGATCCAATCTGAAGGGGACTGTAATCATACCCGTCCCTGGGACTGTGAACACACCCGTCACGTGCCCGGTTGCGACTGTACAGCTACCCCCACTCTAACCCTCAGTGGAGAGCAAGTCCAACCTGCACACCCGACACCAACACGAAAACATAGCGCCCAGCTCCGGAGTGGCACTCGGGGAGCTACCCAACCGAGTATGCGCGTATCTCCGTCGAGCTCAATCGGCTCCAATCACCAAAACCTCATAACTAGAGTCTAAACAAGTCTAACAACCGACTCTACGTGCCTTCGGCACAATCTGAGACCAAAACAGTGATCTGGGCCCACTGTCTACCCCGACGGCCCTCGATAACCCGAAACAGTCTAGACTCTACTATAAAAATAAGCTCTGCATCCCCAGCACGAGCATAAATGCAAGCTACACTACCCTGAGTATCCATCGCGCTAACACTGCGACGATACAATTACAACACGGCTCCTAGAGCTAAATCCGATAGTGTATGCATATGTCGGTCAAATCGCGGTTTTCTCCTAAGTCGAGTCCAAGTCCAACATGTAAGAATATTTACTAAAATAATTCAAGCTCCCACTCAGATTACTAGTCCTATTATATCAATTGAGCAACTACAATTCGCGATCAATACACAAAACATGTTAACTATGTATGTCACGCCCGGACCGAGCGAAGCCCGCCGCGCGTGCCTGCACTCCGTCGTACGTCTACTACATACAAGGCGTCTACTAAAAACGATAAATAAAACCACAAGATAAGAGCATCTAGAAGTATCAGAGCGAAAACGACAACTAGATACTATAAATAGGGAACAAAGTACTAACATCCACTATGAAGCTATAAAGAGAGTACAACAAGGATCACATAAGCAAAACTATAAAAAAGTACATGGTGGTCTCTATACACGGATACATGTCACGCCCCGGGACCCAGCGGAAGCCCGCCCGGCGCGTGCCCAGACCCGCCGTATGTCTACAACATACAAGGCGTCTAACAAAAACGATAAATAACCCACAAAATAGAAGAATCTAGAAGCATCAGAGCAATATAACAACTAGAATTCTAGACTAGGAAGCATAAAAGAAGTGACTAAAATAAAGTACCAAAATCCACTAAGAACTATAAAAGAGTAAATACAACAATAATCTCCACGAGCAACAACTAAAGATCCCGAAGCGAAAACTAACATAATACATGGTGGTCTCTATAAATGGATACAAAAATCACTCTCTCACAAAACACAAAAGAGAGGAATAACCACCTAAACAAAAGTGGCAAAGAAGCTAGCTAACTCCCCCGTCGCGATCCCGTGCCTCCGCCGGTGCCGAAGGCTCTGAAACACATAAGAAACAGGGGGCGTGAGAACTATTAAAAATAGTTCCCAGTGGGCAATTACTGACTTCAGTTGCATGCGCCACTAGGCCCAAAACTAAGCAAGTAAGTGTAAGCGAAATAAATAACGAGTAAGCTACTAAAGCATGTTATCTCTACTTGGCATGAACATTACACAAGTAAAATACGCTATTCTAAGCATGAATAGAAAGTATTATAAATAACAGGAAGTTCCCAACTTGATAGTAAAAGATTTAAGTTTACTATTCTAATTAAGGTCCATAATGTCCACAAGTGATAGTAAAGTGTTAAAGTTTACTATTCTAGTCAAAGTCCACATGTTCACAAATGATAGTAAGTTGTTAAAGTTTACTATTCTAGTCAAAGTCCACAGTTTTCTTTAAACTACTTTAAGTTTAAGTACAATAGGATCAACCCGAAGGCGATATGGCCGATGCCCACCCGAAGGCTGCCTAGCCCAAATGCCGAGCCTAATGGCCCCGTAGTAGTCAACATTCCCACCCTAGGAATGAGACTGCCCCACGCAATCCACTTTGCGCCCACCCCGCACGGCGAATACATGAAACGCGTTGGCTAACTCGAGTGCCGCTTGTAGGAGCGACCCTCACAAGCATGTGCGAATGAGCACAATGGCATATAGTCACAAAACTCGTCATATGTCCCAAATCGTCATGTCTTTAACATGGAATGTACAAATGTCCAAAAGGCCTATCTCTATGTCATCATGTCTCTAACATGGAATATAGTAGATGTCAAGTGGCCTATGTCAAGTCTCTATGTTTCAGTTCCATAGTTTTCTATGTTAAGTGCCGCTTTATGACACTTAAAGTTTCTAAGTCCCAAAATGTATTTAATGTTCACAATTAACATTATTTAAGCTATAATCACCATAAATGGCACACTCCCTGGCGCCCACAAGAACCACCCCCACATGCATGCAATTTAACCCCGATAGCTCTACTATATAGAGTGAAAATTTTATCATACATAAGGCATGCATTTTAAGTGATTCAAAATTCATAATAAATCTATTTAGCATGAATATGCATTCAATATAATTAAATCAAACCGAATAAGCACTTAGGAGCCATTTGCCCCTATGCTCATGAAGCCAAACCCACCAAGTGCGAGTAGCGTTGCTCCGAACCGCTAACGAAGCTTCGATAATCACTTCTTGAGTCCTAAGAAGCACACCCTAGGAGTTACAAGCTAAGAAGTTGAACCATGAGTTCACACTTTAAGAAATTCCACAAAAGGTTGGAGAAAACTCACCGAGTGCGAAGGAAACTCTCTCGATCTCCAAATGGGAGTTAGAGTCCTTCTAATCCAACCTAAATCAAAGTTCTAAACCCATCAATTAGGTCCCAAATGCCCTAAATCGAAAATCCCCAAATCCTAACCCTAGAATCCCATTCTAGGGTTTCATCTCACAAAAACCTACTAAAATCGAAACTAGAGGAAGGAGATCAATCACATACCTCTAAGAAGCTCAAAACCAAGCTCAAAAAGCCCTAGGCTTGAAGCTTGATCCACCACAAAGCTCCAACCACCAAGCTCCAAGCTCCAACAATGGTGATGTTGCCTCTACCAAGCACAAAGAAGCAAAAGAGAGGGTTTTAATCCTCAAAATCCCATCCAAACCAAGAAGAAATGAAGAAGATGGAGTGGAGGGAGCCTTACCTCTTCCCTTGCTGTGAAGAACACAAAGGGAAACCCTAGGGGCAAGGCTTGCACTAATAGAAGTGCAACAATAGCTAAAAACCCCCTGGAGTTTAAACTCGAAATCGCGCTTGTACCGATACAAATCCATTTTGTACCGGTATAAACCCCGCGAAACAACCCAAACCCGAGCCTCGGTTTGCTCCTCGTCTAGTCAGACGGTACAAAATCCATTTTGTACCGATAGCCATCACGCTTGTACCAGATAACCATCATTTTGTACCAGACAAGGCCTCAAAATTTCAATCCGAGAGCAACCTAAAATCCAACTTTTGAAATTTAGTGCTAGGGATTCATCCCTTAACCTAGACACGTGCCATAGGTCGAACACGTCAACGACCCTCCGTAAAAACTGAAAAGCTCCAAACTCAAGTCAGATACTCGAACTCCGCAGTTTGCGCAAGTCCAGTATGTTACAATACATAACTCTCTCAATCTCACCAAAATCAAATAAAGAGAGTTAACCCCTACATAGGAGTAAAAGCTGAAGCTATCTAGCTAGGCGACCCCTTTGTCGCGATCCCGTGCCTCCGCCGTTGCCGAAGGCTCTGTAACACATAAGAAACAAAGGGCGTGAGAACTATTAAATAATAGTTCCCAGTGGGCAATTACTGACTTCAGTTGTATGCTCCACTAGGCCCAAAACGAAACAAGTAAGTGGGTAAGTATAAATGAAATAAGCAATAAGTAAACCGCTAAAACATGATATCTCTACTTAGCATGAATGTGCATAAGTAAGCAACTATTCTAAGCATAAATAGTAAATATAACCAACTAGTCCAATGTCCACAATGCAATAGTAAAGTGTCAAGTTTTACTACTCTAGTCAATATCCAATGTCAATTAAACTACTTTAATTTAAATCTCATAAGACCCGCCCGTAGGCTGTATGGCCTGAAGAGCCACGCGAAGGCTGTCTAGCCGATGCCGAGCCTAATGGCCCCGTGGTAGTCAACATCCCCACCCTAGGAATGAGCCTATCCCACGGCAATCCACTTCGGCGCCCAATCCCGCACGGCAAATAAGTATCGCGTTGGCCGACTCCGGAGTGCCGGCTTGTAGGGAGCGACCCTCACAAGCATGTGCGAATGAGCACAATCGCAATGTAATCATAGATCCGTCTCAAGTACCAAGTCGTCATGTCTAAAACATGGAAAGTAAAGCTATCCGTGTCCAAGGTCGTCACGCCCGGCCTGGCAGACCTTCCCCAAAGTGTGCCCGACCCGCCATATGTCAACACATACAAGGCGTCTAACTAAAAACAGCGGAATTAAAACAATATAAGGCTACAACTATGAACATCAGAGCCACAACTAAACAAGAACCAAACCACAAGTAAAAGAAAGTAAAGCGTCTAAATCACTAACATAGAAATAGAGAGTAGTACACAGTTAACATCATAACCTCTCAACTACACAAAAGTGGTGGTCTCTCTATACAAGGTAAAAACACTCCTTCTCTCCAAAATAAAACAAGAGAAAAAGGAAACCACCTATCCAAAACCCTCTCACAAGTCGCTATCCCGAGGCAACTCCTTTGCCGCGGTCCCGAGCCTCCCCCGATGCAGAAGGCACTGACAAGAGTAAGAAACAGAGGGCGTGAGAACTATAAACATATAGTTCCCAGTGGGCAATTACTGACCTGCACCATTGCACCACTAGGCCCAAAAGAAAAAGAGAGTAAGAGCGCGATATAATTAAGCTTGCAATTAAAGCATAAAGAAATGCTACCATAACTATGTTTCAAAATTAGATGTCATAGTTTCCCGTTCCAACATATAAAATGAGATGTTTTACTATAACCAACAAGTATACTAAAATGTAATTAAAGCATTAACAAGTATACTATAACTCCAAGTGAAGTCCACATAATCCAACTACTAAGTCCTATCTAGTAGTGATTGTCATTTAGTAAAGATGAATGTCCAAGTTCAATTCTCTTTCACTAGGATTTACCATAGTAATCCAACTTGTGCCACCTAAGTACCGTGGTAGCCCAACATCCCCCGCAAGGAATGAGTCTGTCCCAACGGTCCCGTAGGTTTCTCAACACCGCACGTGCGAACGAATCGCGAAGGCCAACTCCGGAGTGCCGGCTTGTAGGGAGCGACCCTCACAAGCATGTGCGAAAGAGCACAAATGGCAACAAGTAAAGTCAAGTCTCAAGTCCAAACCTCATGTCTCAACATGGAAATAGTAACTAGTATCCCTAAGGTCTAGTTCAATTGTTCTCATGACACTAAATTCTCTATGTCAAGTTCATTCACGAGCCTAATGCCGCTTGATGACATTAGCTCACTATTCTACACTTTTGATGCCAAGCCAATGCCGCTTAATGACAAGGGCTTTCCTCCTATGTCATGTATAGTTCTGTGTTCTCAAACACATGTCAAATTCCTCTTAAACCCATAGTTTCAAGTTTCCAAATAGAATGCTACAAGGCTTCAGCTCTCACATGCATACGTCTCTACTATATAGAGTAAAATTGCATTACACATAACATATGTATCTTAAGCATTCTAAAATTCACCAATAAATCAAATAGCATGAAAATGAACTAATTTTCATTTAACCATAAGCAAATAAGCACCAATGAGAATTTCTCATTGTGCTAGGTGAGGTCAAACCCACCGTCGCTCCAAGCGTCGCTCCGAACCGCTAACGAAGCTTCGATTCCTACTCCTAGTACCCTACAAAGTAGATCCTAGGAGTTACAACCTCAAGAGATAAGTCTTGAGTTCAAACTTTAAACATCTAGGTCAAAGTCAAGAAATACTCACCTAAATGTGCAACAATCCTCTTAGAAATTCCAAAAGAAAACTAGATCCCTCCCAAGACAACCTAAACAAAGGTTCTAAACCATTCAAAAGGAATCTAAAAGCCCCAAATCAAAAAGCCCCAAATAAAACCCTAATTCCCAAAATCTAGGGTTTCAACTATAAAGAAGCAACCAAACTCGAATCTAAAGGAAATGGAGAAGTTGCTTACCTCTTAGAAGCTCTAATCAAGGCTCTAGAGTCACCAAAGTTGAAAATCTTTCTTCAACTAGTTCCCAAATCAAGCTTCCAACCTTCCCTCATGGTGGAAAATGCACCAACAAGCAAAAGAGAGAGAAGAGGGAGATCAATCCACAAGAAAACAACCAAAAACCCAAGGAGAAGTAAATGGATAGAGAGAGAAGCTCTCTTACCTTCCTCTCCTTTGTTCTCAACACAAGACAGAATCCCTAAGAGCTCTGCTGCGATATTAGAAGCAACAAAATACCCATAAGCCGGATTTTGACGACAAATCACATTGTACTTCCAGACAAACCATTTGTACACAGGTGATAAACCTCAAATCGAAGCAAACCCGAGCCTCCTGTTTGCCCTAAGCCTTCATCTATACCCAAGATAAATCTTGGCTTGTACCGGTATAGCCATCATTTTGTACCGGTATAGCAACAATTTTATACCGGTACAAAAGCATAAAATTCCAACCCGAGAGCAACCTAAAATCCAGCTTTTTGGACTTTAGTGCTTGGAACTCATCCACTAACCTCGGTACTCGTGCCATAGGTCGGAACACAGTCAACGACCCTCCAGAAAATCTGGAAAAGCTCAGATCTCACATCTAACACTCAAACCTTGCAATTTGCAAAGTCCAGTGCGTCACAAAGGCCTATCTCTATGTCATCATGTCTCTAACATGGAATATAATAGACATCCAATAGCCTATGTCAATGTCTCTATATTGCAGTTTCACAGTTTTCTAAGTTAAGTGCCTTTTGAAGACACTTAATCTTTCTAAGTCCCAACATGAGTTTAATATTTACAAATACATCATTTGAGCTATGTTAAACATAAGAGGCACATTCCCAAGTGCCCACAAGAACCACCCTCACATGCATGCAAAATACCCCATAATGCTCTACTACATAGAGTGAAATTTTCATAATACATAAGACATGCATTTTATGTTAGTTATTGTAACAACCCACTTCCTCGTAGAACGTGCCGAGTTTTGTCAAAATGAGCGGAATGCGGAGTGAGTCAAGTAACACAAGATTCTAAGTGTTTTAGAACCTATGTGTAGTGAAAGAGGAGACCCACAAGTGTAAATCTGCAAATCTGGAAGAATTCCAGATTTGCAGCAGCCAAGACCGGTCCCCATGGATGGAGACCGGATGCCACGGGAGCCAGCTGCGCGGAGAGAAAAATTGGCTAAGTCCTGGATTTCCCCTTTGCGAGATCCGGACAATAAGCCAAGACCGGACATCCCAAGACCGATCGGCTGTCAGACCGGACCTTCTTCGCAACAAATGCCTTAAAATGGCTAAGTCCTAGAATTCCAGTGCGGATCCGACAATGAGCCGAGATCGACCACCCGAGACCGGTCCCTAGGACCAAGACCGGTCTCGTAGTATGAAAAATGCCCAGACCGGTCGTAATGCAATTTTCGAGATTTGAGGGACCTAGTTGCATAGTTACAACACTATATGCAGCCCATTTCTCTCGCCCTTATAGCCATTCACCTCCTAACCCTCTCCCTCTTATTTCTCTCTTTCTCTCTCTAGAGATCCCACCCTAGAGCTTGGAAAAGAAGAAGAAGAAGCTTGGAGAAGGTGGACTTGGGGGCTTGGGAGCTTGGAGAAGACTTAGAAGCTCTCATACAAGGTGGAGCTTAGGCCAAGGTAAGGTTTCATGGTAAACCTAGGCTAGGATTTGGGTTTTAAGCATGAACTTAGAGCTTTGGTCCTCTCTTTGGAGTAGAAGGCCTTGTTGGAGCTTGGGGCTCCATTCATGCCATGAGAGCTCAAGTGCTCTCATGGTAGATCTATAGGGTTTCTAGTAGAAGCCCTAGAATTGGTTTAGATGGTTCTAGATGAACTCCTAGGGGATTAACAAGCTCTCTTTTACTTGTTTTAGATATCAAAATCTAGGGTTCCACATTGGGCTTGGTAGAGCACTCAAATTTGGAGCTTTTGACTATAGAGGTTCTAGGGTCAAATTGACCTTATAAAAACCTAATTGGGAGTATCCCCGAAGCGTGGGACAACTCCGTTTGTTTAAACGAAAAGCTCATCTATGAGCTACTATGTAAACTAGCCTGATTAAGGCTCTGTTTAACGCGCAGGTCGCAAGATAGGCCTCGGTTAGCTACGAAACTCAACCCATATCTCATCCATAATTTTAGAAGGTGGGTGGTGCATTCCAAGGATGTCTAATTCTCTTTAGGTCTAAGAGTCATTTTTTAGCATACTATATATATGTTGAGCATGTTGTATAGTAGGGTTAATATGATGTTTTTCGCTTTGGGAGTTCAATTACATGAGAATAATTGTATATGAGAATAGTGATAAAGAACCCTATATATATATATATATATATATATATATATATATATATATATATATATATATATATATATATATATATATATGTATATGCATGCTAAAGGACGAGAACTTAGTAAACTAGTATGACATTGGACATGTACTTAGAGAACAAGTGTGATGTTGACAAGTCTAGAATACTTAGACAACGAGAGTGGCATCTATGACAAGAGCAAGAACAAGTAGAGAACTTGACATTAGTAGAGTTGCAAGATTGGCATCATGACCTACAACTTAGAGTCATACGAGCATAGTTCTCCTTGAAGTCAAGGAATGATTCGAGATTAGAATCCTTAAAGTTAAGGATTGATCGTACTCACCATTAGTCCTTGCTCGAAGGCGGTAGCTCCCCCTCGGGCGATGAGCTCCGGAGTTGTCATCACTGGGTCGATATTGACCCTCCCCAGATGGACGGTCCCAACGGGTCGATATTGAGCCTCCCCGGCTGTACATGGGATCTCGAGTTGGTTGAGTCTTGTTGAGGGCAAAGCCTACGGGCTAGCCAAGAGATCGGTATTGAACTATGATCTTTAAGTCATCATGAGTTTTATTTGAGCATCTTATTGTTTACTTTCAAGCGTATTAGTTGTATTTGTTAGTTGGTTATTATCTTACCTTTCTTTCTATTACGCTTGAATTAGACCTAGTGGGAAAGACGGCGTGGTTGGTTGCCGAACCCATCGGGAATTTTGTTGTAGTTCTTACCCCACTATCTCCACAGGCCGGACAGCGAGCTGGCTGAGGATCACTGTAGAGTGGCGTCGCGCCCTAGATAGAGACCGCCAAATTATTTTCTTTTGTTATAGTTGCATCCCCTTATATCGTCTTTTGTATTTGATGATTTTAGTTGTTAAAGTTAAAGGTATTAAAGCTTTAATTTTTTAGGTCAATGGGATGTAAAAAGAAATGATGCAAAGAATGTAAAAGCTTTTAACGAGTTCAAAGATGTAAAGACATCTACATATATGTGATTGCAATTAATCATAGTACTTGTATGTTTCTTAGCACTTTCACCTTGGCTATTGCTTGTCTTCTTGCAAGCCGTTTTTGTATGCTTCCGCATGTGCAAAATTTATATACTATCTCGTAGTTATAGAGCCTTGACGGACAGTGGAAGCTCGTCCGTTCGACCCGTTCACGAGCTCGAATCGTCCAAAAGGACTGCTCGGGCGTGATGATAAGATGGTATCAGAGCGGTATAAAGCCAAAAAGTGAAAGCTTAGGATGGACCTAGGGGCCATAGGAATGGAAAGAACCTAAGGACTTAAGGAAACGTGAGTGACGTTGAACAAGCGTATGATTGGGTTAATGTTCTTATGTCTCTATTGTGATTAGGGATTAACTTTAAGTGCTACTTGTATTATATTCCTTGTGTTGTGATCGGTGGCGACGACATGATACTATGGAATGAGAATAAATGCGCTTATTCGCTTTCACGGATTGGGTATGTCCGACTACTTGTTTAGGTATTAACGTAAATTGCTTCATTTCAGGAAGCAATGGCACCTCCTAGTCGACCCCGGACAAGGTCGATGCCTGAGGAACCGAGTGCGGCTCCTGCGCAACCCCATCGCGAGTGGCGACGAGGGGCTTCAGGGAGCAGACGGCCACGCTTATTGGCGTAGTGCGGTAGCAAAGTGAGTCCGTTCGGGCTCAAGGCGAGCGTATTCGGCGGCTTCAGTGAGACTCTCGTAGCAAAGAATGGCGGCGGCTCCAAGAGGGGCCGAACTCCCTATACCCCCGCTAGGATGCCGACCGTGGTCGAGGTGCGGTGGCGGCGGATCCAGCTTGCGGCCGTACTGACGGTTGTGCCGCCGGATCGAGGACTTCACACCCCGGTGGTACGGCGAATGACGAGGAACGGGAGCGCGTGTTGGCGGCGCTCATTAAGTTCATGAAGTTCAAACCACCCATCTTCGAGGGAGGAGTGGTGGAACCAGAGGTGGTGGAGTCTTGGGTCGACTCCCTTGAGACACTCTTCAAGGATTTCAATACACCGGAGAAAGACAAGGTTTATTTCGCCTCGCATTGCCTCAACAAGGCGGCGAAGGCATGGTGGAAACGGATCAAGTGGAATCGATCACCCGATCTTCCGCCAATGACGTGGGAGGAGTTCAAGAGAGCGGTATTCGCGAACTACTTCCCGAGGTCGGTGAAGCGGAAAATGCAAGAGAGATTCCGCAAGCTGAGGCAGGGAGACCGCTCTGTAGCGGACTATGAGCTGAAGTTCTCCCATATCATCGACTGTGTTCCCGATGTAGTACGAGACGATCGGGACCGGGCCGATTGGTTCTTGCGAGGACTACGGCCGAGAATCTACAAGGCGGTGCAACTTTTCCACCTCGAGACCTTAGCGAAGGTCTTTGATCGCGCGCTGAGTGCGGAGCATGGTAGCGCCTACGCTGTCACGCCCCGGGCCCAGCGGAAGCCCGCCGGCACATGCACAGACCCGCCGTGTACACCAAACAAACACAATGCACACAAGGCGTCTATAAAAACAAAGGAGGAAAGAGAGAAATCCTAACAAGGCCATCAGAGCGAGTAATATAAAACCACTAAGTTCTAACATAAAAGATCCACAAAAGTGATACAACAATAAAAAGCTAAATCCAGAATCTGATACAAAGATCCATAAGGAATGTACCCAAGGTAACATCCCGGCTCGTGCCATGCCTAGGTGGCCCCGTGGAGGTCGTCGACTTTCCCCACAAGAAAGGAGACACGAGAACACGGCAATCCACTTTCGGCGCTCAGTCCCGCACGGCGAGTGCATCGCGAAGGCCCACTCCCGAAGTGCCGGCTTGTAGGGAGCTACCCTCACAAGCGAGGCGAACGAATCGCAAAGGCCCACTTCGGAGTGCCGGCTTGTAGGGAGCTACCCTCACAAGTAAGTGCGAATGAGCATAGGGGCAACGAGCATAATCATAGCATAGGGTCCCTATTTGGGATACTAAATCATCAAGTCTAAACTTGGAATCTCTCTCATCGACTCGAGGGTCGGAAAAAGTAACTCAAAATGTCACAACTCATTTACAACTACTTGGGTGGTTGTCTCACAAGACGCTCACAACATGTACGACTCAAATGACACTGTCCTACCTGGAATAATTCATTTTATTGAATAAGATTTCCAACGAGTTCATGATAACCAATACTAATAATTATCGAATAGATATCTAACAATACTATAAACAAGGAAATTATGAATTACTCACAAGTATCATAATACTAGAATACGCATATCCTCTCTACTATAGAGCATACAAATACCACAATGCAATAAATTTGAATCACTTATATTAGATGCCATTAGCTCACATAAAGATGCCCCGAAGGCTCAACTTTTCATTTCCTCATGTCTAAAACATGGAATGTTCCATCGATCCATAGATCGAATACAAGTTCTCAACTGCCAACGCTAGTCATATTACTAGAATTAGAAAGTAAACTCAACTAATAATACTCATGTCATGTATTAGGTTACATTACATACTATCTTGTCTATAACAAGTATAAGGCATTATCATGCTAAACCTCATGCATATAAGTATATGATTAACCTCAAGGTTAATGCCCTTCAACGGCAATATCATAAAGCTACGAATCTTATCTACTAAATCATTATGCAAGAACGCTAAGTTCTATCCATTTGTCTCAACAAGTGCCATGATGGTGATCATGTGTGGTTCTATAAATATAGTCCAATTACTAAGTTCCCTCAAGGAATCCTCTCACCACTCAATCTCTAACATGCTTCTTAAGGTGCCACAACCAATTAACCAACTATGCCCAAAATCACATATACGTCTCCACTACATGGAGAATATAATTCTCACTATACATAACCTAGCCATTTTAGGTTCTCATAAATTCAAGCATGTTCTAGAGAGCATAATTCATCATATAAACATGTCATAAAACCCAAAGGAAGACATAGAAAGAGTTCACCCATTTCGGTGAGATCAAACCCACCTGGATGTACTTCGAATCCTTTTCGCTTCGCCGAACGAAGTTGCCCCCCAAGCTCCTAGTACCCTAAGATAATTATTTGAAGGGATACGAGTTTCGAATAAGCATCTAAATAATTCACCCAAAAATCACATGGAAAAGAGGTGAAAATTACCTTTGCTCAAGAAGAGCTTGTCCAAAGCTCAAATCGATCAAATGGATCTTCAAATCCAACCTAATGGAGAGTTCTACACCCATCAATTAGGTTCTAAAAGGTCCAACTCCAAAATCCCCAAAAATAAACCCTAAACTCGAAATCTAGGGTTTGATCTAAGAGAAAGCACCCAAATCCAAATCTAGGGGAAAAGAACATGATGCTTACCTCTTAGAAGCTTCAAACCAAGCTCTAAGTCAACTAGGGTTGAAGATCTTCCATCAACAAGCTCCGAACCCAAGCTCCCAATCTTCTCCCATGGTGGAAAGTGCACCAAGAAGCAAAAGAGAGCAACAAGAGAGAAGAAAAAGCTTCAAAATTCTGACCAAAACAAAGGAAATCAAGAAAAGGGGAAGGAGAGCTCCCTTACCTTCTTCCTCTTGTTCTCACCCCCAAAAGAATCCTAAGGGGGTCGTGGGTGCTGTTATAGAACAGGCTAAAATGCACAAAAGCCCTCAGCTTCGTATTTTCGAAATCGTTTGTACAAGACAAATCCAATTTGTACCGATAAACCCCCGCGAAGAGGCCAAACCCGAGCCTCGGTTGCCCGAAATTCGCCATCCGTACGCACAAAATCCACTTTGTACCGATAGCCATCAAGCCCGTACGATAGCCACGAATTTGTACCGCGTACAAAGCCCGTAAATCCCAACCCAAGAGCCGACCAAACATCCGTATTTTCGGATTTTGGTGCCGAGATGCAAACCATCGTTCTCGGGTTCGAACCATAGGTTGGAACTCTGTCAACGACCTACCAGAAAATGTGGAAAGGTTCCAAACTCAAGTCAAACACTCGAACCTCGCAATTGGCGCAAGTCCGGTGTGCTACATTCTCCCCTCCTAAAATGGAGTTTCGTCCGCGAAACTGCGGATCAACAACAACACCAACCCATCTGAAGGGAATGGCAGGTACACTCTAACAGTGCACAAACTAGACAGTAAGGTCCCCAGACTGGTGAATTGCTCCAAAGTACAAACGTCGCAGAATCCCTCGGCTCCAGGGTACGGCGAAAAGCAAGCATCGTCTATAGCGACTCTTCGAGCTCCACTCTTCATAGGTAAAGCCTATCACACCGTGCTTAACCAAACCAAGCTTTCACTGTCCGCATGAATCCAAAAGCTAAGTTCCAGTTCTCACATTCTTCAACCCAGTCGATGGCGAAAATCAAGGTCTCCTTTAACTTGCCTTCATACAAGGAACTCTATCACATATCCTTCCAAGGAGGCTATACTAGTACTATTCGTGAAAGATTCGGAAATTATACCCGTCCGTAATCCATCGAAGCTCCACCGAGTGTTCACTGTCATCAATCGCTGTCGACTATGTTCTTCCACACAAGGTCAAACCTCATCCAGAGTTTGCATAAAAGTGCAATTCCACTCCACAGAGACAAAGATCAATTAAATCATCCCAATAGCTCACCAAAGATAATCCTAGGATTTCATCCTATGTCTTGACACCACAATACTTCCTCCTCAATCCTGATTCCGTTAAAGAGGTGATAGTCTCACTTTCCACCCTATATCATCATAGGGGATTAACACTTAAAAGTCTCCTCGACTTCCTCTAGTCATCTCTTTGATCCAATACTCTTGGTCTCAATCGAGAGGGATTTCACAAACGTCGTCCACGTGGGGTTTCCTCAACATTGCATCTTGGTGTCCAAAATGAACTCTTCACCAGCCCAGGCTAAGGACATATCCTCAGGAGATTAACTTTTGACCTTAGCCAATCAGTAGCTCGTGAGGTATCGCTCAAATCCTCGTCCTCCACGCTTTCCTTAGCATTGGGTTTTCCAGGTGTCCACAATCTATAGATCCCAACTCAATTGGCAGAGAGTGGTCCACTCATATTTCATTAGAAAGTTCTCTATCAATCCATCATGCTGCCCCAAACGGCGAACTCAATTCCCTGTGCAAGAGCTGACGAGGAAGGTTGGCACATGGGGAATTCCTCTCGAGATTCGAATTACTCAACCCATCGTTAGGATTTCCATATCTCAGTCACGTCACTCTGCCGACGCAGTCAGTCTTCACCTATCCTCAACAGGATTCTCACGGCCAAAAGCCTCCGATTCCACAAATCCATCCAGCAGGGCAGGGAATAGCATTCCACAAATCCCTAATGCTGGTAGAGTTCTACAAGTTTAGGTAACATCACGATAATTCTTGTGATGTCTCACCCAACAACAACATCCGTTTGAGGTACAACCTCAAACTCCAGCACAAAATGGTGGTACTCAGATTGTATCCAATCCTACAGGGTACACCAACACACGAGGCCAATTGAACGAATCAACGGGCCTCAAACTTGGGTCCAAAATCTCAATCGTGTTGTATTTTAGATCACGATTGTTGACACATAGTCAACACAACCCAACCAGTCTCACGTCGAGTGAGAGTGCTTCGCAGTGAAGCAGAACTCTAGGTACCCAACCTCCCCGCCAACTGTACTCACGATTTGTGACTCAGTCGGGAAACAACGACTACCACTCAAGAGACATCCTTCATTTTGAGGATTCTCGAGTATCCAACGGTCGTCGGCCAACTAGGTCTCCAATCCTCTCCAAAACTACCTGATTTTAGGTAGGGAGGAAAATCATCGCAACCAGCGGAATCACAACCACAAGGTGCATTAAAAGTGCTCAAGTCCCCAAGGCGAGTCAATTTAGCTCGCACAGCCAAGGGTACCAAGTACCCACAATTATCCCATACTAACTAAGCCAATCCATTTCGTTGGCACTCAAAACTCTCTCAAGGTAGGGCGGTAAAACAACACACCCAACCATCCAATCATCCTACATGCATCGCGAAGAGTCAATGCAAACTACTCGGCGAACAGCCGATCGAAGGGTGCAAAAGATGCAATCATTACAACCAGAAGGAATTTCAGAAAGTACGATAAGACATGCTACCTGCAGTAGCTCTCTCAGTCGTCACGTCTAGCTCCGGTAAGTCTGTAGGATCACCTCCGCTAGGTGTCACTCGGGTCGACGTTGGTGCCGACACCCCAGTAGTCCTGTTGTTCCTCGGGCATTCGAGTTGGTAGTGGCCCGTCTGGCCACACAAGTAGCACTTGCCCCGATGGTGCGGGCACTGCTGTGGGTAGTGACGGCCACCGCAGATCACGCAACTAAGAGCCTGGTGACGATCGGGTCCTCCATGCGGTGCAGATGAGCCTCGTCCTCGCGACTGGTTCTGGCTCCTGGAATGTCTTGGCTGATTTCTCCCGTAAAAAGAACCGCGTCCCCGACCTTGGTTCTTCTTTACTTTCTTCGACGATTCGCCGACGTGCAACTCCTTGCTCTTGGTGGTCTCCTCGGCCACTCTGGTGTCCACGCCTTTTCCCGCGGTTAAGGCTCGGTCCAAACCCTCCTGGGGCCTCCCGAGGTCGGGCCGTTTGTCGGGCCGCAGGTTCTCCAATCGCCTGATTCCCTCGTCTTGGCGGCGCAAGGTTTCGGCCTGAAGCAGTACCACGCTCGCTTGTCGCTCCACCACGCCGACCAAGGTGGTCAACTGTTCTCTCAACTCCCGGCTTTCGTCGGTTCGGGGGATGCAGCCTTCCCGTCCTTGGCCGCCTGGCCGCCATCGCGGTGTTGCTGGCACACAAGCTGCAACAAACAGAACAAGCACGGGTTAAAACAGCCCATACTGACGCAGCCCCACTCACCGACACAATACCCCAATCATGCGAAAGTAATGAAGTGACCTCCAACTATTTCTCGATATCACGTTGTCGGCCGCCAACGTGATCCTGCAAGAACATAGATGTCTTTCACTTCGATGCAACTCCAACACTTTTGGAGTTATAATGACAACCCAATCTTGATACTTTCGCCCACAAATGGTCCCAAAGACCCCGTCTCTCTCGTTCCTATCCCTTAGCGTCCAACCGGCCTAAGGTTTGCTAGGTCCCCTAAGACTCAACCCTAGGCTCTGATACCAAATTAATCTGTCACGCCCGGCCCACGAAGCCCGCCAAGACGCACGTACGCACCCGCCGTGTACACCAAACAAACACGATGCACACAAGGCGTCTACTAAAAACATGGAAAGAAAGATAGTAATCCTAACCAGACTATCAGAGCGAGTAATATAAAACCACTCAATTCTAACATAAAAGATCCACAAAAGTGATACAACAATAAAAAGCTAAATCCGTAATCCGATACAAATCTCTAAAACAGAACATAATACATCTTTTCTAAAGGTACAAAAAGAAAAGATGTTGACGGTCCACTATAGTAACTCCGTAGGGCTCTAGCTAGTCGCAAAACCCTTGCCTCGATCCCTAGCCACTCCCGATGCGGATGGCTCGCAAATTAACAACAAAGAGGGCGTGAGAACTATTAAAAATAGTTCCCAGTGGGCAATTACTGATCTCAGTGAAATGCTCCACTAGGCCAAAATAAGCATGCTAAAAGAAAACAAGAAGCTATAAATAAGAAGCGAGTACAAAATTGAAATAATCAAGTTCATGCTTCTACTACGAGTGTAACTATCATAATCATGAAATTCTACTTTTAATGGCACAAACATATGTCCAAACAGTGAACATGCGCAATTAAAGTAAGCTAACTTTTAATTACATGTACAACCATAATGCCCATATTACTACATAAAGTAAACTATGTAAACCATTGTTCTCTATCAAGCATACACGCTAGTCCACAAGAATAAGTGTTCTCTATGCAGCATACACACTAGTCCACAAGAATAAGTGTTCTCTATGAAGCATACACACTAGTCCACAAAAATAAGTGTTCTCTATGAAGCATACACACTAGTCCACAAGAATAAGTGTTCTCTATGAAGCATACACACTAGTCCACAAGAATAAGTGTTCTAGAGAAGTCTCAAAACCCAATCCATAAGGAATGTACCCAAGGTAACATCCCGGCTCGTGCCATGCCTAGGTGGCCCCGTGGAGGTCGTCGACTTTCCCCACAAGAAAGGAGACACGAGAACACGGCAATCCACTTTTGGCGCTCGCCCCGCACGGCGAGTGCATCGCGAAGGCCCACTCCCGAAGTGCCGCCAGGGAGCTACCCTCACAAGCGAGGCGAACGAATCGCAAAGGCCCACTTCGAGTGCCGGCCAGGTGGAGCTACCCTCACAAGTAAGTGCGAATGAGCATAGGGGCAACGAGCATAATCATAGCATAGGGTCCCTATTTGGGATACTAAATCATCAAGTCTAAACTTGGAATCTCTCTCATCGACTCGAGGGTCGGAAAAAGTAACTCAAAATGTCACAACTCATTTACAACTACTTGGGTGGTTGTCTCACAAGACGCTCACAACATGTACGACTCAAATGACACTGTCCTACCTGGAATAATTCATTTTATTGAATAAGATTTCCAACGAGTTCATGATAACCAATACTAATAATTATCGAATAGATATCTAACAATACTATAAACAAAGAAATTATGAATTACTCACAAGTATCATAATACTAGAATACGCATATCCTCTCTACTATAGAGCATACAAATACCACAATGCAATAAATTTGAATCACTTATATTAGATGCCATTAGCTCACATAAAGATGCCCCGAAGGCTCAACTTTCCATTTCCTCATGTCTAAAACATGGAATGTTCCATCGATCCATAGATCGAATACAAGTTCTCAACTGCCAACGCTAGTCATATTACTAGAATTAGAAAGTAAACTCAACTAATAATACTCATGTCATGTATTAGGTTACATTACATACTATCTTGTCTATAACAAGTATAAGGCATTATCATGCTAAACCTCATGCATATAAGTATATGATTAACCTCAAGGTTAATGCCCTTCAACGGCAATATCATAAAGCTACGAATCTTATCTACTAAATCATTATGCAAGAACGCAAAGTTCTATCCATTTGTCTCAACAAGTGCCATGATGGTGATCATGTGTGGTTCTATAAATATAGTCCAATTACTAAGTTCCCTCAAGGAATCCTCTCACCACTCAATCTCTAACATGCTTCTTAAGGTACCACAACCAATTAACCAACTATGCCCAAAATCACATATACGTCTCCACTACATGGAGAATATAATTCTCACTATACATAACCTAGCCATTTTAGGTTCTCATAAATTCAAGCATGTTCTAGAGAGCATAATTCATCATATAAACATGTCCTAAAACCCAAAGGAAGACATAGAAAGAGTTCACCCATTTCGGTGAGATCAAACCCACCGGATGTACTTCGAATCCTTTTCGTTTCGCCGAACGAAGTTGCCCCCCAAGCTCCTAGTACCCTAAGATAATTATTTGAAGGGATACGAGTTTCGAATAAGCATCTAAATAATTCACCCAAAAATCACATGGAAAAGAGGTGAAAATTACCTTTGATCAAGAAGCCCTTGTCCAAAGCTCAAATCGATCAAATGGATCTTCAAATCCAACCTAATGGAGAGCTCTACACCCATCAATTAGGTTCTAAAAGGTCCAAATCCAAAATTCCCAAAAATAAACCCTAAACTCGAAATCTAGGGTTTGATCTAAGAGAAAGCACCCAAATCCAAATCTAGGGGAAAAGAACATGATGCTTACCTCTTAGAAGCTTCAAACCAAGCTCTAAGTCAACTAGGGTTGAAGATCTTCCATCAACAAGCTCCGAACCCAAGCTCCCAATCTTCTCCCATGGTGGAAAGTGCACCAAGAAGCAAAAGAGAGCAACAAGAGAGAAGAAAAAGCTTCAAAATTCTGACCAAAACAAAGGAAATCAAGAAAAGGGGAAGGAGAGCTCCCTTACCTTCTTCCTCTTGTTCTCACAAAAGAACCCTAAGGGGTCGTGGGTGCCGTTATAGAACCGGCCAAAATGCACAAAAGCCCTCGCAGCCTTCGATTTTCGAAATCGCAGCTTGCACCGATAAATCCAATTTGTACCGGTATAAACCCCGCGAAGAGGCCAAACCCGAGCCTCGGTTGCCCGAAATTCCATCCGTACTCAGACAAAAATCCACTTTGTACCTAAGATAGCCATCAAGCCCGTACCAGATAGCCACGAATTTGTACCCAGACAAAGCCCGTAAATCCCAACCCGAGAGCCGACCAAACATCCGTATTTTCGGATTTTGGTGCCGAGATGCAAACCATCGTTCTCGGGGTTCGAACCATAGGTCGGAACTCTGTCAACGACCTACCAGAAAATGTGGAAAGGTTCCGAACTCAAGTCAAACACTCGAACCTCGCAATTGGCGCAAGTCCGGTGTGCTACATACGTGCGGGAGGAGCGCGAGGCCCTGACGGAAAGTAAGGAAAAAGGCAAGAAACGGGCAGCGAGCGGTGCCGGGGGACGGCCAAATGCAAACAAACCCCATCGGTATCCCCGACAGTAGCCGAAGGGCGGGAGACCTTCCCGTTGTGTTATCTGCGGCGGAAACCATCAGCCGCTGGCATGCCCGCAGCGAGAAGGAAAATGCTACAAGTGCGGTCAACCCGGGCACATGATTCGGGAATGCCCGAGCTGGGGATCGTCTGCACCGTCAGCCGCATCAACCCCCTCTACACCGAGACAATTGATGGGGTTGCCACCCCCTATGACAGCTGGACGCTCATCATCATCGCGTCAGCCAGAGGCATCGAGAGTACCGAGTGGGCGGGTTTTTGCCACTCAGGTGGAGGAGCAGACTCCAGCTTCCGACGACATTGTGGCAGGTATTATCTCTATCAACGGCACTAGAGCTCAAGCTATATTCGACACTGGTGCATCGCATTCATTCATAAGTGCATCGTTTGCTAGAACTCATGACTTAGAGGTTGTACATGATGAGGAAGGTTGGGATATTAAATCCCCCGAGCATGCCTATAAAGTCTACGATGAGTGTCTGGCGTGTCCAGTCCAGATAGGTGATTGGGTCATGCCGATCGATATGCTAGTGTTAACTCAGTTGTGGTCGTTCGACTTCATCTTGGGGCTTGATTGGCTTTCCAAGAACTATGCGGTCATTGACTGCGAAAGTAAGGTGATCACTTTTCGTTAGCCTAATCAAGAAGAGATGGTGTATCGTGCATGTAAAGGTGCACGCTTTGCGGCGAGCATATCCACGGCTAGAGCCAGGAAAATAATAAAGGGTGGTTGCAAAGCCTACTTGGCGACCATTGTAGACGGCCGAAAGGAACACCCGGACCTTGAGAGCATTCGGGTAGTGTGCGAGTATCCGGATGTGTTTCCAGCGGAGTTACCGAGATTGCCACCGGACCGAGAAGTTGAGTTCGTTATTGACTTAGTCCCCGGGGCGGCGCCAATTTCGAAGGCTCCGTATAGGATGGCACCGGTAGAGCTAAAGGAGCTTAAGGCACAGTTGGAAGACTTGCTCGATAAAGGCTTCGTGAGGCCGAGCGTGTCTCTGTGGGGAGCTCCGGTGCTATTCGTTAAAAAGAAGGATGGCACACTTCGACTCTGCGTGGATTATCGCGAGTTGAACAATGTCACAATAAAGAACAAATACCCGTTGCCAAGGATCGACGACTTATTCGACCAATTACAAGGGTCAAAGGTGTATTCGAAAATAGACCTGCAATCGGGGTATCATCAGTTGAAGATACGGCCCAAAGATGTGCACAAGACGGCGTACCGTACGCGGTATGGCCACTACGAGTTCACGGTAATGCCATTCGGGCTTACTAATGCCCCGGCGGCATTTATGGACTTAATGAACCGTGTCTTCCGTCCGCTATTGGACCGATGCGTCGTGGTCTTTATTGACGACGTATTGGTATATTCTCGGACTGAGGAAGAACACGAGGAGCATTTGAGACTTGTCTTGAAAATACTCCGAAAAGAGAAACTGTATGCCAAGTTAAAGAAATGTGAATTTTGGCTTTCGGAGGTTACTTTCCTAGGACACGTGATTTCGATGAAGGCATTTCGGTGGACCCAAAGAAAGTAGAGGCAATTAAAGATTGCTCTCGCCCTACGAGCGTAATGTAAATCCGCAGCTTTTCTTGGACTTGCGGGTTACTATCGACGGTTCGTGGAGTGGTTCTCCAAAATAACCACTCCGCTAACGCGTCTCACACACAAGGGTGTTAAGTATGTTTGGAGCAAAGATTGCGATCGGAGCTTCAAAGAATTGAAAGAAAGGTTGACGACAACCTCGGTACTTGCTCTACCGATGCAGGGGGAGACATATGTCGTGTACAATGATGCTTCCTGCATCGGACTCGGGTGTGTCTTGATGCAAAATGGGCGAGTCATTGCATATGCTTCGCGCCAACTGAATCCTTGTGAGAAGAACTACCCGATTCACGATTTGGAGTTAGCCGCGGTGATTTTCACGCTAAAATTATGAAGGCATTACTTATATGGGTAACATTGTGAGATCTACACGGATCACAAAAGCCTTAAGTATCTGTTCTCCCAAAAGGAGCCGAATATGCGACAACGGCATGGTTAGAGTTGTTAAAGGACTATGATGTCACAATTCTATACTATCCCGGAAAAGCGAATGTCGTGGCAGACGCACTGAGTAGAAAATCGGGAGAAAACTTGGCTTTGACAATCACACCCCAACCGCTATTGCAAAAAGAGATGCAGCGGTTTGGATTGAAAGTAGTAGCGCCGGGAGTGCCGGCTACTCTTGCCACCTTAGTGGTGCAACCGACCTTATTGGAGAGAATCAAGGAGTTGCAAACTGCCGATGAATACCTCCAGAAGGTGCGGGGTCAAGTAGAAAGCGGTAGTGCCGATGACTTTGGCATTGGGACCGATGGCACCCTTCGGTATCGGAACCGTTGGTGTGTGCCTAAGGACAAGGATCTCCGCAAGGCGATTATGCAAGAAGCGCATCAATCCCCTTATAGCATACACCCGGGCGGCACCAAAATGTACCAAGATTTAAAATTGCAATATTGGTGGCCGGGAATAAAAAAGGACATTGGGGAATTCGTTGCGCAATGTTTTACTTGCCAACAAGTAGGAACGGAGCGGAGATTTCGGGGAGGGAAACTACAAAGTTTACCTATACCCGTCTGGAAATGGGAAAACATCGCCATGGACTTTGTGACCGGGTTACCTCGATCCCAAGGAGGACACGATGCAATTTGGGTGGTCGTGGATACCGACATCTATCGTATCGGATCGAGACCCGAGGTTCACTTCTCACTTTTGGAGGAGCCTGCAGGAGGCATTGGGCACACGGCTCGATTTTAGCACCGCATTTCATCCTCAAAGTGATGGTCAATCGGAGAGAACGATACAAATACTTGAGGATATGCTTCGAGCATGTGTACTCGACTATAAGGGCAATTGGCATGATCATCTACCAATGGCGGAATTCGCGTACAATAATAGTTATCAAGAAAGTATCGCGATGGCGTCATTCGAGGCCCTTTATGGAAGAAAGTGTCGCTCTCCAATACACTGGAGCGACGTGGGCGAAAAAGCGCTGGGGTCGGATGCAAGGCGGGAGGCGGAGGAAAAGTTCACCTTGCCCGCCAACGACTTGCGACGGCGCAATCTCGCAGACAAGAGTTATGCCGACAAGCGAAGAAAGAACATAGAGTTCGAGGTTGGCGACCGCGTGTTCTTAAAGATATCGCCGACGCGAGGAGTCAAGCGGTTTGGAATTCGGGGAAAGCTAAGTCATCGATATCTTGGACCATCTGAGGTTTTGGAGCGAGTTGGAACAGCGGCCTACAGAGTAGCACTACCACCGAGGCTTGCGGGAGTTCATGATGTGTTTCATGTATCAAATCTCCGCAAGTATGTTCACGATCCCGACCATATCCTTGCGTTTGAACCGTCGGGGATTCAAGAGGATATGAGCTATGAGGAGTTCCCGGCCTACATCATCGATCGGGAAGAAAGGAAACTACGAAGCCGAAGGATACCGTATGTTAAAGTCCGTTGGTGCAACCACAGCGACCGAGAGGCCATGTGGGAGCTGGAAAGCGTGATGCGGGAGCGTTATCCCCATCTCTTCGACAATCTGGATTGAGGTAGGGATCTAGACGATAAGTGAGTTAGTTTCGCGGACGAAACTAAAATTAAGAGGTGGAGAATGTAACAACCCACTTCCTCGTAGAACGTGCCCGAGTTCCGTCAAAATGAGCGGAACGCGGAGTGAGTCAAGTAACAAAAGATTCTAAGTGTTTTAGAACCTATGTGTAGTGAAAGAGGAGACCCACAAGTAACCGCAACTGAAAATTCCGTATTTGCAAAGCCAAGACCGGTCCCCATGGATGGAGACCGGATGCCACGGGAGCGAGCTGCGCGGAGAGGAAAATTGGCTAAGTCCTAGATTTCCCCTCTGCGAGATCCGGACAATAAGCCAAGACCGGACATCCCAAGATCGGACCGGTGGTCGAACTGCACTCCTCCTCTCAAGGCACGAAAATGGCTAAGTCCTGGAATTCCAGCGTGCGGGATCCAGACAATGAGCCGAGACCGGACCACCCGAGACCGGTCCCTAGGACCAAGACCGGTCTCATAGCACGAAAAATGCCCAGACTGGGCAGAATGCAATTTTCGAGATTTGAGGGGCCTAGTTGCATAGTTACAACACTATATGCAGCCCATCTCTCCCTCCCTCACAGCCATTCACCTCCTAACCCTCTCCCTCTCATTTCTCTCTTTCTCTCTTTAGAGATCCCACCCTAGAGCTTGGAGAAGAATGAGAAGAAGCTTAGAGAAGGTGGACTTGGGGGCTTGGGAGCTTGGAGAAGACTTAGAAGCTCTCCTACAAAGTGGAGCTTTGGCCAAGGTAAGGTTTCATGGTAAACCTAGGCTAGGGTTTGGGTTTTAAGCATGGAACTTAGAGCTTTGGTCCTCTCTTTGGAGTAGAAGGCCTTGTTGGAGCTTGGGGCTACATTCATGCCATGAGAGCTCAAGTGCTCTCATGGTAGATCTATAGGGTTTCTAGTAGAAGCCCTAGAATTGGTTTAGATGGTTCTAGATGAACTCCTAGGGGATTAACAAGCTCTCTTTTGCTTGTTTTAGAGATCAAAACCTAGGGTTCCACATTGGGCTTGGTAGAGTACCCAAATTTGGGGTTTTTGACTATGGAGGTTCTAGGGTCAAATTGACCTTATAGAAACCTATTTGGGAGTATCCCCGACGCGTGGGACAACTCCGTTTGTTTAAACGAAAAGCTCATCTATGAGCTACTATATAAACTAGCCTGATTAAGGCTCTGTTTAACGCGCAGGTCGCAAGATAGGCCTCGGTTAGCTACGAAACTCAACCCACATCTCATCCATAATTTTAGAAGGTGGGTGGTGCATTCCAAGGATGTCTAATTCTCTTTATGTCTAAGAGTCATTTTTGAGCATACTATATATATGTTGAGCATGTTGTATAGTAGAGTTAATATGATGTTTATCGCTTTGGGAGTTCAATTACATGAGAATAATTGTATATGAGGATAGTGATAAAGAACCCTATATATATATATATATGCATGCTAAAGGACGAGAACTTAGTAAACTAGTATGACATTGGACATGCACTTAGAGAACAAGTGTGATGTTGACAAGTCTAGAATACTTAGACAACGAGAGTGGCATCTATGACAAGAGCAAGAACAAGTAGAGAACTTGACATTAGTAGAGTTGCAAGATTGGCATCATGACCTACAACTTAGAGTCATACGAGCATAGTTCTCCTTGAAGTCAAGGAATGATTCGAGATTAGAATCCTTAAAGTTAAGGATTGATCGTACTCACCATTAGTCCTTGCTCGAGGGCGGTAGCTCCCTCGGCGATGAGCTCCGGAGTTGTCATCACCGGGTCGATATTGAGCCTCCCCGGATGGACGGTCCCACCGGGTCGATATTGAGCCTCCCCGGTCGTACTTGGGATTTCGAGTTGGTTGAGTCTTGTTGAGGGCAAAGCCTACGGGCTAGCCAAGAGATCGGGTATTGAACTATGATCTTTAAGTCATCATGAGTTTTATTTGAGCATCTTATTGTTTACTTTCAAGCGTATTAGTTGCATTTGTTAGTTGGTTATTATCTTACCTTTCTTTCTATTACGCTTGAATCAGACCTAGTGGAAAAGTCGGCGTGGTTGGTTGCCGAACCCACTGGAAACTTTGCTGTAGTTCTCACCCCACTATCTCCACAGGGCCAGGACCGAGCGAGCCGGCGGAGTATCGCGGTAAGGGCGTCGCGCCCTAGATAGAGACCGCCAAGTTATTTACTTTTGCTATAGTTGTATCCCCTTATATCGTCTTTTGTATTTGATGATTTTAGTTGTTAACGTTAAAGGTATTAAACCTTTAATTTTTGAGGTCAATGGGATGTAAAAAGAAATGATGCAAAGAATGTAAAAGCTTTTAAAGAGTTCAAAGATGTAAAGACATCTACATGTATGTGATTGTAATTAATCATAGTACTTGTATGTTTCACTTAGCACTTTCACCTTGGCTATTGCTTGTCTTCGTGCAAGCCGTGTTTGTATGCTTCCGCATGTGCAAAATTTAGATACTATCTCAGATCGTCGTAAAGCCTTGGACTGACAGGGAAGCTTTGTCCGTTTCTGGCTCTGTTCACGAGCTCGAACCGCCAAAATGACCGGCTCGGCGTGATGCTTATGGGATTGATGGTTATACCCAGATAGCAACCATGCTTGTACCTAAGATAAAGTCAAGTACACTTTGTAAATTTTTCAATTTCCGAAAATTACAAAGTTCCAATATAATTTCTAATCCGTTAAGCAATGATTTATAATTCTAATGCCTATAACTAAGTATGAATCACCATATTATGATCTAAAATCTTACTTTGATATCGTGATTCACATCGTGAGCCAATTCCGCTTTCTTCGAAGTCTTTGATTCTTCGACGATCTTCGATCCGCTCCGATCCTTCAAGACTCCGACTCAATTCACGAAACTTGCCAACACAAAATCCTTAACAATCTCCCCCTTTGGCAATTTCGTGACGAAACACAAAAGCTCACTAAAATTACATCTTAAAAGAAAAACGAAGTTCAATGTCATCACCAAAACATCAAACTTCTCGCGTGTAATCCAAATACAATTTGAAATCCAAAAGTACATCAAAACTCCTAAGACAAACTCTATGACTTAGACGCAACTAAAAGTCTTGAAGTTTTGATTTCCTGCAAAACAAGTTTTCAACAAATTTTCAAAGTTAATGTAATACCTCTTCTCCGTTCTTTTGTTCTTTTCTCCAACTTCCTTTGTTCATGTTCAAAATCTCCTTCTCCCTCCTTAATCTCATCATGTCTCCCCTTCGTATGTCTCCCTTCGTGTATGCATCTAATACCACTTATCTTCTTAGTCAGTACATGTTCTACATTCTCCCCCTTTTTGTCAAAAATTGCCAAAAAGAAACACAAATAGAGAGAAACATGCACTCGCAAAAAAAAATAGTCATGTCATAGTTACAAACCTATATGCATAATGAAAAGATAAGTAAAGGGAAAAACATTAAAATGAAACTAAACATAATCCTAAGATAAGAAGTAAAGATAAGCAGTAAAGCCCGAGGTCGAAATCACTCAGTAGCCTCGCCATCGTCATCATCCCCTCCTGCACGAGATCCAGAACCTCCAGCCTCAGGAGCACCAGCAGATGGGGGAAGAAACGGGTGCCTCGAGACAGATCTCTGATATGTCGAGCGAACAGTCGGAGTAGGAAAGATGTCATCGTGTGTACATCCCATCTTCTCTAGGATCCTCTTGATCCCTTGCTCGATCCGTTTGTAGCCTTTCTTCAGTGAGCTGACTTCACGATGGAGTGAATCTAGAGTGACCACTCCTCCAGAGCTAGAAGATCCTGCACGCTCTGCATGCTCTGCTCGTCGTGGAGGTCGAGGTGGAGAAGGAACTGCTGAGCTGGAACCTGCATGCGGTGGAGGTGCCTTCGCCTGCTGGAAAGTCTTCAAAGCACTAACTGACTTTGCCCAAATTACAGCATCGATCGAGCCAAGTCCAAAGTCATATTTCTCGCACCTGATGTCCACTCCGTTTTCCCGAAGAATTCGAGTGATAAGCAATGGAAACGGAAGTAGCTCTCACCGCACTGAAGACTGTATCACATGTACCATTCGCTGCCAGATCAGGAATGGTATGTTCATATTCAACCCATAAGACTGCTCAGGGTGACCAAGAAGATATAATAAAACTAGTCTCTCCCAACGAAGCCTCTTGGTTCCAATAGTGGGCTGAACATTGTAGCACATAATCAAAGAAAGTGTCACGCCCCGAGACTCATAAGCCCGCCTGCGTGCCTGCACTCCGCCGTACATCTAAAACATACAAGGCGTCTAACAAAAAGATGAATAACCAACAAAATAAGTAGAATCTAGAAGTATCAGAGTAGTATAACAACTAGAATTCTAAACTAGGAAGCATAAAGAAGTGGATAAATGAAAGTACCAAATTCCACTAAGAACTATAAAAATAGTACAACCAAAGGTCCCATAGTAAAAACTAACATAACACATGGTAGTCTTTATAAATAGATACAAAAATCACTCTCTCACAAAACACAAAAAGAGAGGAATAACCACCTAAACAGTAGTGGCAAAAGAAGCTAGCTAACTAGGCGACTCCCTTGCCGCGATCCCGTGCCTCCGCCGGTGCCGAAGGCTCTGAAACACATTAGAAAAAGGGGGCGTGGGAACTATTAATTAGTTAATAGTTCCCAGTGGGCAATTACTGACTTCAGTTGCATGCTCCACTAGGCCCAAAACTAAACAAGTAAGCGGTAAACTTGCATAAGTAAAGTAAACGACATGTAAGCTACTAAACATGGTATCTCTACTTAGCATGAAAATTGCATAAGTAAATAAGCTATCCTAAGCATGAATAGAAAGTACTATAATTAGTACAATGTTCCCAAATTGATAGTAATGGTTTAAAGTTTACTATTCTAGTCAAAGTCCACAATGTCCATAAAACTACATTAAGTTTAAATCCAATACGACCCAACCCGGCGCGGTCCTGACCGATGCCCACCCGAAGGCTGCCTAGCCAAATGCCGAGCCTAATGGCCCCGTAGTAGTCATCATTCCCACCTTAGGAATGAGACTGTCCCACGGCAATCCACTTCGGCGCCCAATCCCGCACGGCGAACAAGTATCGCGTTGGCCAACTCCGGAGTGCCGGCTTGTAGGGAGTGTGTCACGCCCCGGGGTCCCTTTGGTACATAAACACAGCGAAAAATTTTTTTTTTTTTTTTGAAAGCTCGACCCCTGCAGGTGTGCGATCCGCCACAAACACAGTGGAGGCCACCGTACACACGTTACGTAGTCTCCCGTATTTGCACGGCGGCGCACATGTACAGAGTGTTTACAATTCATCCAGGAACTCAACCACAACAGTATGAATAACAAATAGACTGAATATTCAACATCATACAACCATTCACCACATCCATAACTTAGCCTATTTATAAACTTTGAGAAAACCCATTTTAAAACCGTTTCCCACACGGAAACGCTTTCTTTTGAAAACACTTCCACGAGGGGTAGAAATCCTTACCATTAAACCCTTTCCTTTGAAATGCTACCACGAAGGGTAGGAGACAGTTTATTTCACAAAACATAGTTCTTTCATAAACTTCCAAAAACCATCAAGTGTCTCAATCCACCACTGAAAGCAACTAAAGGGAAACTAGAACAGAAGCTAGAACTGAACCATAATGTACTCTAAGTAATAAAACGAGAAAGGTAAAGAAGTAACCGATAAGGGTAGGAGCTACACGCGTACTAGACTCGCTCCTCACTTGCTGTCCCGCTAGGACCCGCTATGTCACCTGAAAAAGAAGGCGGGGGGTGAGAACATGTAAACATGTCTCCCATCCCAGTGGGTATCCACTAGTAACGGAGTAAAGCAAAGGAAGGACTGGTAAGTAGATACAGTAGCTAAAGTAAGCAGGAGAGAGATATATGTAATATAAATAATCTGCTCCGTATGTATGCATCGAAAAGCCGAGAAAGTAAAATACCCAATCCATAACCGCCAATATTGGTCCGTTGCACCTCGTGCAATGCCCCCGTCTCTAAGCCTACATTCAACCCAAGATAGCCTATGGGCTCACGGGTTGGCGTCCAACCACTTTTCCTAAATGAACAACTCCGGTGGATCGACCGCCTGTGTTCGTGATATGCGCTCGAGTCCTGGGCGATCGATGCTATTATGATCAAAAGCCAGACGTCAGCAACTAGCTGACAATCCCGTCCCTAAAGGGACATCGACCCCTTTGGGTCATTAGGTAAACTCACCGACCACGTAGGTCACAGAAGCACTGAAACAAGCCGACCGAATAGGTCACTGAAACTGAAGCAAACCGACCGAACAGGTCACTAAGAAACTGTAAACAAGCCAACCGAATAGGTCACTGAAACTGTAAAGGATCGACCAAGTGGGTCGCTGAAGAGCTGTAAACTCAACCACTCTACTCCTATCAAGTATACTAAGTATGCATATAACTGAGTAGAGAACAGAAACGACTGTAAAGTGCAAGTAAGAAAAGTAAAGTAGAGTAGAGTAAAGTGAAGGAGTGTCACCAAGCGTGTACCACTGTACCGACGACAACCCGGATACCCACCTGAGTAACGAAAGGTGTGGTCTTCCTGTTAAGGATTTATCTAAGTTGGCGAGTTTTGTGTATTGGTAAGGAGTTTTGGAGACTTTGATGAAGATCAAGTCAAAGGATCGCAATTCAAGATCAAAAGCTGTGTTGGATGAAGTTCGATAACTCAGGTATGGACGAGAACACTTAGTGGTGTATTTTAAGTTATTAAAATATGTTTGGAAGACATCAGAACTAATAAAACTATGTTTTGAACTTAATTGATACTTTTTCATGTGTAAACTGGTTGGGACGACCGGTCTCCACACCGAGAAGACCGGCTCCGCAGAGCTCCTTCGCGCAACTTTACACAGAGACCGGTCCCCCTCATCCGGAAACCGGTTCCGCAGAGACTTCAATGCGCAGCCTATACGCAGGACCGATCTTCTTAACTAGAGGACCGGTCCCGAGGCTAGAAATTCGTATGTCGTAATGTGACCGGTCCCCGCCATGTGAGACCGGTCCCCTGATCAATCTTTTATTGCGCAAGGGAGGACCGGTCTCTTTCTTGGAGGACCGGTCCCGCGGTACGAAATCTGGTTTAACGATTTTATCTGTTATATCTAAATCTACCTAGATGTTTTCTAAACATATAAATATGATATGAGGGGTCATAGGAAGAGGACGAGGAAGAGAGATATAATGTGAAAAACCCTAGAAAGCTTGTGATGATTTTCTTCGCCTAATAGTTTTTGAAATCAAGCTTTTTAGGTTTCGATCATTGATACGATTCTCCGAAAAAGAGTTTAATATTCTTAAGAATCGTTTTAATGATCAACATCTAGGGTTTTTCGCTCCTCACCTCATATGTGCTTTCTAAGTTAATAAAATCACCACAAAGATGTTTTAAGAGATTCGAACTTCGGAGGAAGTTTGGCGCGTGGACTTCGCGTGAAGACCGTGGATTCGGTGGGCGTTTCGTGGATTCGAGACGTGGATGTAAGGATTTGTAGTGGGATCGATAGAAGGATTTCCATCGATCGAGGACCAACGGAGACGATCTACAACGAGGATTCGGTAAAATCGAGTTGTATTTAGGATTAAATCTCATGTACTTGATTTTTCTATAGTGGATTGTTTTGCGTGATCGGTCCCGTGGGTTTTTCTGTCCGGCTTGGGGTTTTGCCACGTTAAATCTCGGTGTTTGATTTTACTTTCCGCTTTTTTTATTTTTAAGCTTTGAGATTCTCTGTTTCTTGCCGTTTACACCTATTCACCCCCCCTCTAGGTGTTATTTACCTTTTAGATCTTAGGGCTTCATATCTCACAATTGGTATCAGAGCGGGTATAGGTTGTAAACTATGGCCGAGGGCGGTAACATTAATCGACCACCACTCTTTGATGGCACTAATTACGCTTATTGGAAAGTTCGTATAAGAGCGTTTCTTATTGCCATCGACGAGCGGGTTTGGCTATCTATTGAAAATGGATGGAAACATCCAACCGAAGTTGTCGATGATGTTAGCGGTCCAAAACCTAGAGGTAAATGGACGAAGGAAGAAAGTGATCAATCTTCATTTAACGGGAAGGGTATCAATGCCTTATTTAATGCTTTAAATCAAACTGAGTTTTCTCGTGTCTCGGCATGCGGTACCGCTAAAGATATTTGGGACACTTTACAGGTTACACACGAGGGTACAAGCTTGGTAAAAGTTCAAAAATTGCAAATGCTTACGAGTAAATTTGACTCTATTCGTATGGAAGAACATGAACTATTTACCGAGTATTATACTCGTTTGCAAGAAATTGTGAATACGTGTGCTAACTTAGGAGAAAAGATTTCTGAATCTAAAGTTGTTCGAAAAATTTTAAGAACCCTTCCCGAACGATTTCGTGCAAAGGTTGCGGCCATAGAAACGGTAAAACATCCGGATGAAATAAAAGTAGAAGAATTAGTCGGTGCACTTCAAACTTATGAAATGACTTTTCCTTCTAATTTATCTTCTTCCAAGTTGTCTTCTAAGTCTTCAGGTATGGCTTTGAAATCGACGAAAGGAGATGACTTGACATCTTCATCGGATTCAGATGACGACGCGACATTGGAGGAGTTCGAAAAGCAACTGGCGCTATTAACGAGAAAATTTCGTCGAAACTTTAGAAAGAAACAATATTCAAAACCGAACTTCTCAAAGTCGAATAAATCAAAAGGGAGTTTTCCTTCTCCATCTTCATCTTCAAAATTTAGAAAATCTGAGAATTTTTCAAAAGATACAACAAGAGAGAAGAAGAATGATGAAGGTCAAATTCAATGTTATAAGTGCAGAGGGTTTGGTCATATTGCATCAGATTGTCCCAATAAGAAGTCTTTGAAAAAGAAAGCAATGCAAGCCATTACTTGGGATGATTCTTCTTCTGAGGAGTCACCCTCAAGTGATGAGGACGTGAATGCGACTGCACTTATTGCTTATGATTCTTCTTTTGTGTGTCTATCATCTACTGATTCTATTTCTATGACTCACTTGCATGATCAATCCGCTTCGGAGAATTCTATGGACGAAGAGTCGGATATAGATGAGATAGCCGCGGCATATCACCAATTGATCGCTGAGTCGAAGAAGATGGCAAAGCTTAACAAGAAGTTGAGAAGAAGGATCATCGATTTAGAAGAAGAAAATTCGAGAAGGGGCACATCGACAAAGGATTTGGAACAAGAAAAGGATGGCTTGTCAAGAGCATACAACTCCCAGCTAGAGAAAATCTTCGTGCTTGAGAAGGAAAAAGAATCATATGGAGAAAATATGAAATACCTCAACAAGCAACTTACGAGGCAAAAGAAGCTAATATGGAATTCACCAAGACAATTTCACAATTGAAGGCGGACATGAAGAAGTTTTCCTCTGGAACTACAAAACTCGACAAGATGTTAGGAATTGGTCAAACTAACAAGTTTGGTCTTGGATATGAACGGACGTATGTGGAACAAGTAAACAAGCAAATGAGCGAGATCCATAACAAACCAAGGCTTAAGGCTCAAGATAATCTTTTTCGTGCTATTAATCCTTTTGCTAACAAAGTTTGTCATTTTTGTGGAGTTCTAGGACATGTGAAGAAACGCTGTACACAAAAGAAGAGCTCCGGGGCAAACACGAACCGAGGAATCCAAGCTAGGTCCAGGAAGGAAGGTCCAAAATTGATGTCAAAGCAAGCATGGAAACCGAAATCAGTTGAGTCACACAAGAAGAAAACACAATTCGTCGACAAGCTACATAAGACGCATTCAAGCCAACCGACGCATCCTAAAACTCTCAAGGTTTGGGTGCGCAAAGGTGAACTCTTCCCATGCCTTGTCATTCACACCTCACTTCATGCTTATGATACTACTTCTTGGTATCTTGATAGTGGTTGTTCACGTCATATGACCGGTGATAAAAATTGTTTTGATTCTTTGAATAAAATTTCCGAAGGACTTGTCGTTTTCGGAGATGGCCGGTCATCTAAAATTATTGGCAAAGGAACAGTGACTATCTCAGATGGCCCTACTTTGAATGACGTATTTTATGTTGAGGGGCTTAGATCAAATCTCATAAGCATAAGTCAATTGTGTGATGACGGGTACTCTGTGAATTTTTCTGCAAAAGAATGTTCTGTGCTGCATAATGATGACTCTTTCTTTTTAAAAGGTGTTAGATCACAGAATAATTGTTATATTGTTCCATGCTCTTCAAGTGAACTTTGTAACCTGGCGACTTTAGATATTGAAACTCTTTGGCATGAACGTCTAGGTCACATGAACTTTAAGGAACTATCCAAGATAACCAAAAAGGAAGTTGTTAGAGGTGTACCTAAGATAGAGTATAAAGAGAACGTTGTTTGTGAAGGTTGTCAACTGGGAAAACAAAGTAGATCCTCCCATAAGAGTTTGAATCACTTAGGAACATCTAAACCTCTTGAACTTCTCCATATGGACTTGATGGGACCCACTAGGATTCAAAGTATTGGGGGAAAATGTTATATCTTGCTTGTAGTTGATGATTTTACACGTTTTGCTTGGTGTGCATTTCTGAGAGAAAAAGCTGATACTTTTGATTCTTTTTCTGAACTCTGTCTTCGTCTTATGAATGAACGTAATGAAAATATTATATGCATCAGAAGTGATCAAGGAGGAGAATTTATAAACTCAAAATTTGTTGACTTTTGTGTTTCAAAAGGAATTAAACATGAATTCTCCGCTCCTTATACTCCACAACAAAATGGAGTCGTTGAACGAAACAACCGGGTTGTTCAAGAAATGGCACGTGTTATGCTTCATAGTAAGAAAATTGCACTTCATTTTTGGGCCGAAGCAGTTAACACGGCGGTCTATGTGATTAACCGTATTTATACACGCCCGGGTACTTTAAATACTCCTTATGAATTGTGGAATGGTAGAACACCAAATGTAAAATACTTTCGTATTTTTGGGAGTAGATGCTTTATCCTTCGGGATCGTGAGAATCTTGGAAAATTTGACTCCCGAAGTTACGAAGGAATTTTTCTTGGGTACTCTACTACTAGTCGGGCTTATCGTGCGTATAATATAAAAACTAAGACGGTGATAGAATCAAGTAATATAAGAGTAGACGAAGCTTTTTCTGCAAATTCTTCTATGAATGATACTACTTCTACTACTTTGATTGTTAATGATGATGATGATGATTCTCCATTTATCTTGCCTGTGAACAATGAAAATTCTCGTCATTGATGATCCCATTCAAATCGAAATCGTTGCTCCTCATGAGTCATCTAACCTCTTACTATTACCGAATTGACCCCCGTGAAAGATCACCCTCTCGTCTAATGTGATTGGAGACCCTCTTACTGGTGTACGAACTAGGAGACAAATACAGTGTGAGTTTGCATGTTATATATCCCTAGTTGAGCCAAAACATATTGGCGAAGCTCTTCTTGATGAATTTTGGATAAATGCTATGCAAGAAGAACTTGGTCAATTCATTCGAAATGATGTATGGGAATTAGTGCCACGTCCCGAGCAACAACATATAATTGGTACAAAATGGATTTTTAAAAATAAGAAAAATGAAGATGGTACCATTATTCGAAACAAAGCAAGACTTGTTGCTCAGGGATATTCACAAATTGAAGGGGTTGATTTTGATGAATCCTTCGCTCCGGTTGCTCGTTTAGAATCCATTCGTATTATGTTTGCAATTGCCTGTCATTTTAAAATAACTCTTTTTCAAATGGATGTCAAAAGTGCATTTTTAAATGGACTTTTAAAAGAGGAAGTGTTCGTAGAACAACCAAAAGGGTTTATAGATTCAAAATTTCCCGATCATGTTTTTCGACTGAAAAAGGCACTTTATGGACTTAAACAAGCACCGCGAGCATGGTACGAACGTTTAACAAATTTTCTTTTAAATAAAGGCTACAATCGAGGGGGAGCGGATAGAACTCTTTTTGTAAAACATACGAAAAATGATTTTATTATGGCTCAAATTTATGTGGATGATATTGTGTTTGGCGCAACTAGAGATGAGGATGCCACTGAATTTGCAAATTTGATGACCAGTGAATTTGAGATGTCAATGATGGGGGAGCTTACTTATTTTCTTGGGTTGCAAGTTAAACAATGTAGAGATGGAATTCATCTATGTCAATCCAAGTATGCGAAAGAGATGGTTAAGAAATTTGGATTGGATAGTACAAAAGTTTTTGATACTCCAATGGGTACTAGTAACAAAGGACTCGGATTAAATTCTGAAGGACAGAGTGTTGATGAAAAACAGTACCGAAGCATAATTGGGAGTTTGCTCTATTTGACTGCGAGTAGACCGGATATTGCTTTTAGTGTTGGAGTTTGTGCCCGATATCAAGTTGATCCGAAAGAGGTTCATTTAAAAGCAGTTAAGAAAATAATTCGGTATGGTAAAGGCACGGCTGAACATGGTATCTGGTATCCAAAGGGAACGTCTTTAGAATTATTAGGATACTCAGATGCAGATTGGGCCGGTTCTGCGGATGATCGAAAGAGTACGAGTGGAGCATGTTTTTATCTGGGTCACTGTTTGGTTGCTTGGCACAGTAAGAAACAGAACTGCATTGCACTCTCGACTGCTGAGGCAGAGTACATTGCAGCCGGTAGTTGCTCCACTCAATTATTGTGGATGAAAAGTTTATTGAGTGACTATCGAATTCCCTCCACCACCTTGACAATTCTTTGTGATAACACAAGTGCTATTAATATTTCTAAAAACCCTGTGTTACATTCTCGTACAAAACACATTGAACTTCGATATCATTTTTTAAGAGAACTAGTTGATTCAAATATTCTTCAACTTGAATACATTTCAACTAATGATCAACTTGCAGATATTTTAACAAAGCCTTTGGATCAAAAATGATTCTTACATTTACGAAAAGCAATTGGTATGAATCTTATAGTCTAGATCAATTCTGTGGGCCATTGTTTATGCATTTCGTAGTATCACCTTGCATTTTGACATGTTTATTTCTCATGTAAATTGTGATATCCGGATATGACTTTGATTGTTTCTTGAAAGAAATTTTATTTAGTCAAAGTTTGTTTTTATATTCATTTGATGTCTTATTTGTTGATCGTCTTGGCGGATTAAATTTGACTTGAGTAAATGGCGTTAAAATCAATACATCTTATGTTGATCTTTAAAAACAATGTGATTAGCTTGTTTGACTATAAGTCTAGTTATGAATACTGATTTTCCAATTCCTTGAAATCATCATAATATCATCAAATTGGGGGTTGCACTTTCTTAGGGAGTTATTCCTGCGGTTATATCAATAAAAGGATGAGGAAAGAGTTACACTCATTATTGGAGTGTGAAAACTACCACCAGCAAAAGATGTGGAAAGAGTTACATCCCTCGTGGGAGTGTGAAAACTACCACCACATGTAGGAAAGAGCTACCACCCCGGTCGTCCGGTAAGTGTGTGAAGCTATCACATGAGCGTTTTTTTTTACCGAAGAGACTACGATGACTTTAGAAATTTCGGTGAGATACGGTGGATAGTGTGGAGACTAGTCGAACAGTGTTTTTAACAAAGATGCTCAAAGAGCCAATTCTTCCTATTCTTGTGCTAAATTCAATTTGCTAATATTATCTTAATTTCATTTTTTTTGGACTATCGTATTCTAAATCTTGGTAAATATGATGATGAGCAAACACTTTCTATTTTCTGATCTTATTTGATGTGTAGACTTTTACACATTACTCATCTTAAATTTGTTCTGATAGAAAATTTGACAAATTTTGACGTTTTATCTTATATAAAAATAAGGTTTGACTTCGTGAAATTATTTTCGTAAGAATTTTGTTTAAACGTCATAAGGATATCAGATAAATTTTTTTAAAAAAAATTTTTTTCTTTCTTTCTGTGGTTAACTGGCTCTGGGACCGGTCCCGCACATAGGGAGACCGGTCCCGCCGCTCGACCCGATATAAGGGGGCACAAGGGTTCGGTCGCTATTGTGTTTCAAACGTTTTGGAGCTTTCTCTCTCTACACTCTGAGTTCTCCAGGAGACCAGTGGTCAAGTTTTTGGTTCGTTTTCATCGCATTTTCGGTAAGAACCCTAGATTTTAGTTCTTTTGCTTTTATCTAGGGTTTCTAGGAGTTTTTATGCATATAGTTTGGGATTTTCGTTTTTGTTCTTGAGATCATGCATAATCCTTATGATTTATGTTTCGGAACTCTTCTTAAGGAGGTTTTGTCCTGTTTCATCTTGTTTCTTCTTGCTTTTAGCAATTTTTTTTTTCTCACTGTGCTTTGAATTTTTGCGTGTTTTGCATTTTTCGTCTAGTTGCGATGTATTCTCCACATGAGTTCATCTTGTTCCTGTTATCTTGACTAGTTGCTTTCCTTCTTCTTCATGTCTACCCTGATATCTTGTTTTCGGATGCATGTTTTTGGCTGTTGGTAACTTGTGCATTTGCATTCATGGTGTACTCGGCCCTAGGATGATCTAGTTCTATATGATCATACGTAGTCCTCTGTATTTTTGGACTCAACTGTGCTATCTTACATGTATTCAGGAACTTCGATTTTCAACATCTTTTCGATATTATTAGTACTCGTGTTTCTGATGGCGGGTAGTGGAAAAGGTCGCAAGCGTCGTAGATCTCCTACTTCGCCGACCCCGGCCCCTCCTGTTGAGGATGTAGGTAGTGACTACGTCCCTGAGGACGAAGAACCTGATAGTGAGGCCGAGGATTGGGAGAATTTGCCGCTTGAGGAATTGACACAAGCTAAGGGCAAAGAAAAAGTCGTAGTTGGGAAAAAGAAAGTAACAGAGAAAGCGAAAGGGAAGAAGAAAGTGACAGAGAAAGCAAGAGGGAAGAAGAAAGTGATAGCAAAGGAGAAAGGAACGAAGAAGTTATCGGCTACAGAAAAGGGGAAACAGAAAGTGTCGGAGACACCTAAAACTCGGAGTGCTCGAAAGAAACCTACGGGTATCAAGATTAACGAGCCTGCCGGTTTTAAACTTCGTGGACACCCGGATTTGTCATCCTCGGAAAGTTCTGTCCCATTTTATACCGAGGAGCCGATTGACTCGAAGCGGCGGTCATTATTTTCGACAAAGCAATGTATTGGTGAACGCTTTGTTGCTGCTGATCAACTATACAAGCATGCGCCCGTACTTGAGTCTTTGATCGAGAATGGCGATCTACACGATGTGTGTAATTTTCGCGAGAAGACGGGGTACGGACTTGAATTAGTTCGTGAATTCTATATGCGAGCCGGGTCCTTGATCGACACCGAAGGAGGTCCGTATAGCTTCACGTCACGCGTTCGCGGATGCGATTTCACGGTTACTCCTGACGATGTTGCTTCGGTTTTGGAAATGGAGGCTAAGACCGACGGGCAAGACTATCTTGACTCAGGCTTCGACTCCGTAAGGGATTGGTTGACAGTGATGAAAGCGCTTACGCTACCGAACACTGAATCAAATGGTTTAGTAGTGATGTCAAAGGATTTAAAGTTGGAGTATCGGTTTTTAAATTTCATAGTGTGCTATAATGTGCTGCCTTTGGTGAACACGAAGGTAGTCCGATGGGATCGAATGCTCTACATGTACCTACTTGGCCATCCGGACATTGTGCTGAGCCGGAACATTAATCTGAATGTTCTGTTCTTAATATGGCGTCGCATGGCGAAGGATATTAAGACTTCAAGTCTCACGGAGCGACTTCCATTCCCGCTTCTCATCATGCGGCTTCTATGCAAATTCGATGTAGACTGGCGTTGTAGCTCGTACGAGTTTCCATTGGGAGTGATTAGCGAGATTACGCTTGCAAAATCTCTTGGTCAACTTCAGTCGGAAACTCGACGATCACCTACTGTGGGGCTTCAAGGTAGTAAGAAGTCGACTGAGCCTACTTCGTCACGAGCTGTTGCTAGTACTCCTACTCTCACGCCTGCTCAGAGCCGTGGTGCTATATTTCAGGAGGTCACGCATCTCTCTGCAGAGGTTGCCGAGTTACGGAGGATGGTCCAGGCTATCTGTGACAAGCTTGGGTGTGATCTGCTGGTACCACTCCTCCTCCTCCTCCACCGGCGATGGATCCACTTGAGTGTCGCCCCCCTGGTGCTGTTTGGCGTTTTGGTGACAAAAAGGGGGAGTAGTTCATAAGACTAAGATGTTGATGCGTTGATGACCATAGTTAAACGATGATGATGAGTTGATGACATGAACATGCTACTTACTTTACTGAACTTTACTGATGCTACTTACTTGTGTTTTGATGTGACTATCTTACTTTTGATACTTGATCTACTTGTACTTGACTTACTTCATGCTTACACTAAACTTGTACTTAATTCACTTGATGATCACTTGACTTACTTTTACTCTTGAATTTTATGAGTTACTTTGATAATTTTTGATGTAATGCATGTCTTGATGAGTTCATTGAGAATCTTAGCAGGTACTTTCAAGACTTCAAAACTCCTTGTCTAGAATAAGTCATAGAGTTTGTTTTAAGGTTGTGAAAGTGTATTTTTCTCTTGGTTCTTTCTTGTGAAGGGATGTTGTTTGGTGATTTTCAACGGTCCCTTAACTTTTTCTAGCTTTTCTCCTCTATGTATTATTTGGTTATGTTTTGTCACAAAACCGCCAAAGGGGGAGATTGTTAAGGATTTATCTAAGTTGGCGAGTTTTGTGTATTGGTAAGGAGTTTTGGAGACTTTGATGAAGATCAAGTCAAAGGATCGCAATTCAAGATCAAAAGCTGTGTTGGATGAAGTTCGATAACTCAGGTATGGACGAGAACACTTAGTGGTGTATTTTAAGTTATTAAAATATGTTTGGAAGACTTCAGGCCTAATAAAACTATGTTTTGAACTTAACTGATACTATATAATGTGTAAACTGGTTGGGACGACCGGTCTCCACACTGAGAAGACCGGTCCCAGAGAGCTCCTTCTGCGCAACTTTACACAGAGGACCGGTCCCCTCATCTGGAAACCGGTTCCAGAGAGACTTCAATGCGCAGCCTTGCACAGAGGACCGATCTTCTTAACTAGAGGACCGGTCCCAGAGGCTAGAAATTCGTATGTCGCTGAATGTGACCAGGTCCCACCATGTGAGACCGGTCCCTCGGTGATCAATCTTTTATTACGCAAGGGAGGACCGGTCTCTTTCTTGGAGGACCGGTCCCGCGATACGAAATCTGTTTTAAAGATTTTATCTGTTATATCTAAATCTACCTAGATGTTTTCTAAACATATAAATATGATATGAGGGGTCATAGGAAGAGGACGAGGAAGAGAGATATAATGTGAAAAACCCTAGAAAGCTTGTGATGATTTTCTTCGCCTAATAGTTTTTGAAATCAAGCTTTTTAGGTTTCGATCATTGATACGATTCTCCGAAAAAGAGTTTAATATTCTTAAGAATCGTTTTAATGATCAACATCTAGGGTTTTTCGCTCCTCACCTCATATGTGCTTTCTAAGTTAATAAAATCACCACAAAGATGTTTTAAGAGATTCGAACTTCGGAGGAAGTTTGGCGCGTGGACTTCGCGTGAAGACCGTGGATTCGGTGGGCGTTTCGTGGATTCGAGACGTGGATGCTGTAAGGATTTGCAGTGGGATCGATAGAAGGATTTCCATCGATCGAGGACCAACGGAAACGATCTACAACGAGGATTCGGTAAAATCGAGTTGTATTTAGGATTAAATCTCATGTACTTGATTTTTCTATAGTGGATTGTTTTGCGTGATCGGTCCCGTGGGTTTTTCTCTCCGGCTTGGAGTTTTCCCACGTTAAATCTCAGTGTTTGATTTTACTTTCCGCTTTTATTATTTTTAAGCTTTGAGATTCGCTGTTTCTTGCCGTTTACACCTATTCACCCCCCCTCTAGGTGTTATTTACCTTTTAGATCTTAGGGCTTCATATCTCACACTTCCGACTGCTGGGAAGAAACAACTGAACCTACGAGGGTACACTGGGTTAGAAACTAACCTACTAAAACTAGAATCATAATTCACAAGTCCCACGATGTAACTCCCTCGAAACGACTATTACAGTACGTCCGTTTCGATCCGGGTTCCCGAAAGCGTCGACTTTGACACCGGAACCCACCGTCGCTCACCCGTCGTCTCCGGACCTTTGACATGACGCGGGTGACCACCAACAAGGCTTGGCGACAAAAAATATACTCTCAGGAAAGCGTCGGAAGAAATCCGAACCAAAGTCGCGTTCCGTCGTCGAATTTCGCCGACGAACGCTCCGGAAACACACTTACTGTTTTCCGAAAAGCTCGGGACCTTGGACGGTCGGTCTAGAGGTTACCCGCAGCACGTACACACTGCCCAAGATAGCCCAGAAGGCTATAATTGCATAAAAGTCCCTAAAGAATCCTAAATCGCATTATTTCATGTACAAATAGGGTTATTATGGGCCGTGCACGCAAACCGATGCATCATAAATTCTGAAATCGCACTCGCTGTAAGTCTTTGACATGCCGAAGACCGTGCTCGCCTTTCGAAGCACTGTCGGGCATCGTAGTGCGCGCGCAAGCGACATGAAAATCTCCAAACAGCGCGCACAGCGCGTAAAGTGCAATTGTCCCGCTAAACGGAGCATCAAAATTCTGAACGGAGGTGAGCATCGCGTTCAGCACGGAGAACCCTTGACCGTGCTCACCTCCCGAGGTTGATTTGACCTTCCAGATCACCTGATAGGTGACCAGGAACTCTAGACTTAGGTGCTGAAACCAAATAAGGCTTACCGGAGTGAGAGGGAGCTAGGGATGGCCGGCCGGCGATAGGACGGCGGCACTCCGGTCGGAGGAGGGAGCCTCGGGTCCGGGAGGTTCGAGGAGGGTGATGGCCGGCGGCGGCGGCGGCCGGCGGCCGGTGGCGCGGCGGCGGCGATCCGAGCCTTCCACTTACTCTCGGGTTGGGGGTTCTCGGCGACGGCGCGGCGGCCGGGGACCTCGGGCGCGTGGATCCGACAGAGGAGGTCAAGGGGAGGTCGTGCTCACGTCGTTAGGCGGCGACGGCGCTCGGTAGTGGAGATGACCCGAGCTCGGTATGCACCTCGACCGGCGGCCGCAGGGTGGCTCCACGGCGGCCGGCGGCGACGTCGAGAGGTGCGCCGGGTCGCCGGTGATCACCGGGACCGAGGGAGGCGGCGCAAGCCCCACGAAGCGGCGGCCGCGCGCAAGGCCCGAGCCCAAGCCCGCTCGGTGCGGCGGCCGCAGCGGCGGGTGGGTGGCTCGGCGGCGCCGCGATGCACGGGGATGGCCGGGAGGTGCGCGGCGGTCGCCGACGTCGGTGGAGGTCGGTGCACCCGACGGGGAACGGCGGCGACGCGCAACGGCTGGATCACCCGTGCTCGGTCCAGGAGCTCCGGGTGGCCGCAGGGAGCAAGGGGGCTCCGGCGGCGGCTCCGACGGCGGCGGCGGCCGGTGATGGGCGCCGACGATCCCCCTTGGTCAGGGCAACCCTCCAGAGAGGTCTGGAGCCTTCTGGTTCTCTCTCTGTATCAAGTGGAGGAGATGGTGGCCGAGGGAGATGGAGGAGATGGGCTGAGGGGCTTGGGGAGGCTCTCCGGCGGCCGGAGGAGCTCGCCGGAGGTCGGGGGTGCGCGCTCGGGAAGGCAGAGGGAGGGCTGGAAGCGGCTGAGGGCTAGTGGGAGGTGAAGGGTCACTAGGGTTAGGGTTTGGTGGAAGTGAACCCTAGAACCCATATATGCACATAGGCCCTTTTGCATTTTAGTCCAACACGAACTTTGATTTGCACTTTAGCCCCTACCAGTAAGTGAATTATGCACACAGGACCCTCCAAGTTCAAACCCTCGCCTTTCGGCACATAAAATATAGCGACTTTTCGCATTCCGCCGTTATGCGATTTTAACCCCTTCGCGTTCTTTTCGCGATTCCCGGAGATCCGTCCGTCGGATTTACGATCGGATCACGCCAGCGCGTTCAGCGCGTCGAGAACATCGAATCTAACCTTTTACTTCGTTTGATTTGGTCTCGGATTCGCGAAGTATCACATCTCCTCTTTTTCTCCGTTATTCCCCAATTCTTTAACTTTTTAGGTCAAATCCTTCAAAATCCTTTTTCTCAATATCCGTGCATCAGAATTCGATTCCGTCAGTGCCAACGGTTCCAGTATAGTTGAGCCGTTCGAAACGAGCTATTGGAAGCCCATATTCGGAATTCGGTACGCACCTGAACCCAACTTCTATTTCCGGCTCATCCGGAAAACTGAAGTTACTATTCACTTAAGTCAACCTTCCGGGTCGCGTAACTTTTTCGTTTTACCTCGGTTTCGCCTGAAATTTGACGTGTGCTCTTATAATACATTTACGCACAATAACATTCAGAAACGAAAGTCAAATTTTATTTAGGTAAAAAGTCGGTTTATTACAGAGCGACCCTCACAAGCATGTGCGAATGAGCACAATGGCATATAGTCACAAGAACTGTCACAAGTCTCAAATCATCATATCTCTAACATGGAAAGGAAAGTCACTGTGTCCAAGGCCTATCTCTATGTCATCATGTCTCTAACATGGAATATAATAGATGTCAGTTGCCTATGTCAATGTCTCTATGTTGCAGTTTCACAATTTTCTAAGTTAAGTGCCGCTTGATGACACTTAATCTTTCTAAGTCCCAACAAGAGTTCAATGTTCACAAATACATTATTTGAGCTACAATAAGCATAAGAGGCACATTCCCAAGTGCCCACAAGAACCCCCTCACATGCATGCAAAATAACCCAGATTGCTCTAATATATAGAGTGAAATTTTAATCATACATAAGGCATGCATTTTAAGTGTTCCAAAATTCATAATAATTCTGTCTAGCATGAATATGTACTTAGAATAATTTAATCAAACCAATTAAGCACTTAGGAGGCATTCCCTCCTATGCTCATGAAGCCAAACCCACCGAATGCGAAAAGCGTTGCTCCGAACCGCTAACGAAGCTTCGATTATCACTCCTTGAGTCCTAAAAAGCAAACCCTATGAGTTACAAGCTCTAGAGTTAAACCATGAGTTCAATCTTTAAGGATTTCAACAAAAGGTTGAAGAAAACTCATCGAATGCGAAGTAAATGCTCTCGATCTCCAAATGGGAGTTAGAGTCCTTCCAATCCAACCTAAATCAAAGTTCTAAACCCATCAATTAGGTCCCAAAGGCCTAAAATCGAAAATCTCCAAAATCTAACCCTAAGTCCAATATCTAGGGTTTCATCTCACAAAATGCCACAAAACTGAATCTAGAGGAAGGAATACATCCACATACCTCTAAGAAGCTCCAATCCAAGCTCAAAATGCTCTAGGCTTGAAGTTTGATCCTCCACCAAGCTCCAAAAGGGAAGCTCCAAGCTCCAACAATGGTGAGGAAGGCTCTACCAAGCAAAAAAAGCAAAAGGGGGGGTTTAATCCTAAGAAAAACCCAACAAAACTCATGGGGGAAGAATAAGAGGAGAAGGAGGGACCCTTACCTCTTCTCTTGCTGTTATGAACACAAGAGGATGCCATAGGGGCGTGGGGTACTCTAATAGAGGTGTACAATAGCCAAAAACCCCCTGCAGTTTAAACTGCTCGAAAACTGCCAGGCTGTACCGGTACAAGACAGATCTGTACAGGTACAGACCCTGCGAAACAGCCAAACCCGAGGCTCGGGTTGGCGTCCATCGGCTCTCCCATACTGGTACAGAACCCACCCTGTACCGATATAGCAACCATTGCTGTACCGGTACAGCAACTTTTCCTGTACCGGTACAGACACCCCAGGCTTCAATCCGAGAGCAACCTAAAATCCCTGTACCGCATGGCAGTATATCAACCATTCTTTGTGCACAAAATCGAGAGCAACCTAAAATCTAACTTTTTGGACTTTAGTGCTTGGGATTCATCCGCTAGCCTCGGTACACGTGCCATAGGTCGGAACACAGTCAACGACCCTCCAGAAAATCTGGAAAAGCTCAGAACTCGCATCCAACACTCGAACCTTGCTATTTGCGAAAGTTCAGTGCGTCACAGAAAGCAAATGATACTCAGGGCTCAAATCTTTTGATTCCACAATCGCCCGATCCGTGCGAACTCCCGGCTTGCAGATTGCTTCAATCACAGTCTCCCAGTGTGTCGAAGACTGAATAGTCCCTATGGTGTGATGAAGCCCAGTCGTATCTACCTCCATGCCAAGAAGCCCGCCAATATCGTGAGGAGTAACCGTCAGTCTCTGTCTACGCACTGACATCTCACATGTAGAACTCCCGGATGAGTTCCACACAGAAAGGAGAGCGAGCCGTAACATAACCAACTGGCTTAATAGGGGCTCTCAGCAAAAGCCGTCCAAACTCAGGAACTTGCTCCGTCAGTTCCTTGAAGTTGACATGCCGCTCTGCTAAACACGATCGAACCGAGTAAGCACGAAATCTCTCAGGAGGAACCTCAGCTATCCACTTAGTTCGTCGCTCCTAACCACGTGAACCACCTCCCGGAGATGATTCGCCGGCAATGCCCTTTCCCTTGTCAGGACGGGAAGCGGGCTCTACATCAGCCTTCCTCACCGAGCTCTCCGGTAATCGTGTCCGAACCCTCGGTACTCTTCGAAGACGGTCCTTTTCGAAGGCCCCCGACGTCCTCTGCCGTGACCGCGACCACCTCCCGTGGTCATAAGCACCAACAGCATCAATATCAGGGAGAAAGCCATTTTCCTATACATACAAAGTAGCCGAAAATGAACAAATTCTGAAAAATTCTCTAAAAATAGCAACAAATTCACCAATAATCTCAGAATAAATAATAATGCCATTTCAAACTTAAATCATGCAAAAAATTTCATCAAAATCTGCAATTTCTCAAAAATCCCGAAATTCCAACAAAAATGAAACCTAGAACATAGATCTACGAAAAATAACGAATTTAAACTAGTTCTAAGTGTTCTAGATGCAAGATAATATCATTAGACAGTGATCTATAGCAAAAAATTGCATAAAAAACGAGTAAGAACAGAGATCGAACTTGCATCACGGAAAAAACTGAAAAATGAACTAAAACCGGGATTCCCACCTTAAATCCGAGCTAAAATGTTGTTGATCTTGAGGAAAACCGAGTAGATCTGAAGGAGAAGGTCTCTGGGAGTTTTTAGAGAGAGAGAGAGAGCGTTTTGAATGAGTAGAGAGAGAACAATAGTTGGTAACCGGTGTTATCACACACATACGGTGAATATAACGCATAAGATGAATTTGTACTGCACAGACTGGCGTATTTCTGGAGATTTCGAGAAATAGCCTTTTTCCATTCAAAAACTCGTCAAAATTAAATTAATTGCATAAAAATTAATGATGTCACTTCAAAAATTATTATGATGAAAATAAAATATTCTATGATTTCAAAAGACATCAAATCATCAAAATTTGATATTAAAAATAATCTAATATTTTAAATTCATCAAGATGCAAATTGATGAAAAATAATTTTTAGAAATTTGGCAAAATTGACACCAATTTGTCGCGTTCAAAATAGAGATTTAACTAATATATAGTGGCTCTTTAAGCATCTTTTTCAAACTATCACCTTATATCACCGAAAATTCTAAAATATTTATTTATTTATTTATTTTAACCTTTTTGGTTTTTCATATAAATTCTCATGAGCTTCACACACGTACCGGACGACCGGGGTGGTAACTCTTTCCTACATGTGGTGGTAGTTTTCACACTCCTTTCGGATGTAACTCTTTCCACATCTTTTAAACTAAGGAGTTTCTCCTCCTCTTTTTTTTTAAATAATCAAACTCTCCCTAAATTAGACAATCTCACAATTGAAAATAATTTTGACGAATTTTAGTCGATTAGCAAATATCCATTAATTATATTCAATCATTCACTACCAAGATGAATTAATTACTAAAAGATTAAAATTAATTTCAAAATTTTGATGAATGTATGTAAGAAGAAATCACATATTAAATTATCGTCAAAATAATAAAAAGTGAAGTAAACTCGATAATTAAAATGAATTTAATCTAATTCGAATTGACTTTTAAATACCCGTTAAGGCTCTTTGAAAAACCTTTAATATCTCTACTCTAATAATTTTCAATCATCTTCTTTCTGAAAAAAATTTCAATAAAATTAAAACTCTCCAAATACCTTTCCTCAAAAGATTTTTAAATCAAAATTTTAAACAACAAACCTCGTATAAACATGTAATGCAATGAAAGAAAAATATGCAATATGCACCAATCAAAGCATTATATAAATAAAAATAAACTAAGACGAGGAGCAAGAAAAGATATCACCTTTCCGGATCCACACTTGTCGGATCTTTGGTTGTCTTGGCTTGTCGACGTTAGGTACAAGTTGTTTCGACTTTTGATCCACCGTTGGTCGTTTCGTTGCTTGAAGCTTCGGTTGATGCTGTCGTTGAAGCTTTGAATTAGAAATCCGGTTCCCTTGATGGTTCGGTTTTGAGATCCAATTGGGTTATGTGTTTGGTCGAACTCGCCGTTGCTCCTTAGAAAATCGATCCGAAAGAGGCACTCGACTCAAATTAATTTTCTATTGATTCCGAGGGGGAAGCGGAGTAGTAGATGATGCCGATTGAGGTTTCGATATTGCCGATCGATTTTTCTTATCCTTATTCGGGGAAACTCCTTTTGATGTGTCCTTTGATGCCACATCTATGACACACCTTATCTTTCGAGGTTGTTGAGACTTTAGATGTTGACGTTTGATCCCTCTCAACATATATTCGTTCGTATCCGAGGCCAAGTTTATTCGTTTAACCTAACCCAAGCATGTTATCCAACTTTTTCGAACCCGAAGAGAATTGTTGAATGTCCGACTTGAGTTGATAAACTTGCTTTGTTAACTCTTGATTGGATGTATAAGTTTCCTTAAATTGTTGCTCCAAAAATCCAATCTTATCCATATAAGATTTGATCGTTAAATCCACTTCTTCTAGCTTCTTTTGGAGGACCGAATTGTTGTTCAAAATCGATTCCCGTTCCTCCTCAAGAGCTTCATTCAAAATCTTTATGTTGTTGTTATCCTCTTCGAGCTCCAACAAACGACTCCTCAACTTCTTATTGAATTTCGCCATTTTCCGCGATTCAACAAGAAGTTGATTGTATGCTTCCGCTATATCCTCGTCGTTTGATTCCTCCTCGCTTTCGCCATTGTCGCTCGAAGACCTATGCGAAGAAAGAGAAAGATTTGAATTAGATACAATTGAAGATAAACAAGCAACGTTAGAAGAAGGCAACAAAGAGTTAGAAATTAATGCAAGATGATCCTTTTCTTCATCACTCGACGATGATTCACTTTAAGTAGAATCGTCCCAAGTTTTCGCTTGCAAAGCCTTTTGTTTATAGGTTTTCTTTGAAGGGCAATCCGGTGCTATATGGCCATAGCCTTTGCATTTGTAGCATTGGATTTCCCCTTCAAATTCATTCTTTTCTTTCGAAGACTTTGCAAGTTTTTTATCTTTAGATTTAGAAGATGAAGATTTAGAAAATGATTTTTGCTTCGAAGATGAAGCATCGTTCTTCTTTCGAAAATTCCGGCGAAACTTCTTCATGAGGAGCGCCAATTGATGCTCGAAATTTGCGAGCGATAGATCATCGTCGGAATCCTTGTCGTCGTCTTCTTCCTTTGTTAATTTGAGTGCAATCCCTGTGCTTTTAGAAAGAGACTTGGAAGAAGATTGATTAGTAGGAAAAGTCATCTCATACGTTTGTAAAGCACCTACTAACTCTTCGACTTTCATCTCATCCGGATGCTTTACCATTTCAATTGCAGCAACTTTTGCCCTAAAGCGTTCCGGAAGAGTTCGAAGAATTTTTCTAACTACTTTAAACTCCGGGATTTTCTCTCCTAAGTTAACACATGTATTTACTACGTCTTGTAGACGCGTATAGTACTCGGTAAAGGTCTCGTTTTCGTCCATAGAAATCGAATCAAATTTGCTTGTAAGCATTTGTAATTTTTGGACCTTTACTAAGCTTGTTCCTTCATGCATAACTTGTAGAGTATCCCAAATCTCTTTCGCGGTTTCACATGCCGAAACGCGAGTAAACTCCGTTTGCGATAAAGAATTGAATAATGCATTAATTCCATTACTGTTAAACGAAGATGACTCGTTTTCATCTTTCGTCCACTTATTTCATGGTTTCGGCGTTTCAACATTATCGACCTTTTCGGTTAGATGTTTCCATCCGAATTCAATCGCTTGCCACACCCGCTCATCGATCGCTATTAGAAAAGCTCTCATGCGAACTTTCCAATAGGCATAATTCGTGCCGTCGAAGAGCGGTGGTCGATTAATGTTTCCGCCTTCGGCCATTAGATAGCAATATATCTAGATCCCCCTCTGATACCAATTGCTAGTTATGGGGTTCCCAAGGATCTATCTAGATTATATCCGACACCTAGAGGGGGGTGAATAGGTGTACCGATCAAAAAACCACAAATCTCGATGCGTTAAAAGTAAATGCGGAAAATAAAAACACACCGAGATTTACGTGGAAAAACTCCAAACTCGGAGTAAAAAACCCACGGGACCAACACGCGAATAACAATCCACTAAGAGAAAATATTACAAGGTGATTACCGACTCCACGGACTTAACCTCTCTTAACCTCCTATGAATCTCCGCGCACGCCTCCGGGTTGTCCACACCCTCACGTCCGAGTCCACGAACGCACGCACTTCGAATCCACGAAGCCTCAAACACGTCGAATCCACGACGCCACTCGAATCCATGAGCCAACGATCCAAATCCACGAACCGCCTTCAAACGCGCCGAATCCACGACGCCTCACGCCGAATCCATGACGCCGTTCATGAGAGTATCATGAATATGGTGATCCTTCGCTTAGGAGTATCGTAGAAAACCAAAGAAGAAAACTCCAAGCGAAGCGTAGATCAAATCGACATATAGATATGGAATTACGATATCTCGATTTGACCTAGAAGAGGCTAATATGTAGAAAATAGGTTTTAGATGAATTCCTAGCCTCTAGGGTTTCTCAAACAAGTATTTTCATGAATCACACGAAGTTAGAGAACCCTAACATCTTATTTATAGACTTTAGAATCAATTATATTCGGATTAGAGATTTTTCAGATTTTTACCATCTTGTACCGGTACAAAATTGAACTGGTTACCGGTAATGCAATGGCGGAAGATTATTTTTTGAAGCGTCATTACCGGTAATGGGATTGATGGTTATACCTGTATAGCAACCATGCTTGTACCTAGACGGAGTTCAGTCTGTGTCGTACACTTTGTAAATTTTCCAATTTCCGAAAATTATAAAGTTCCAATATAATTTCTAATACGTTAAACAATGATTTATGATTCTAATGCCTATAACTAAGTATGAATCACCATATTATGATCTAAAATCTTACCTTGACATCGTGATTCACATCGTGAGCCAATTCCGCTTTCTTCGAAGTCTTTGATTCTTCGACAATCTTCGATCCGCTCCGATCCTTCAAGACTCCGACTCAATTCACGAAACTTGCCAACACAAAATTCTTAACATTTTAAGTGTTCTAAAATTCATATAAATTCTATCTAGCATGAATATGAATGCCAAGTAATTTATCGATAACAAATAACCACATAGGAGACATTTTCTCCTATACTTGTGCAGCCAAACCGACCGAGTGATCCAAGCGTTGTTCCGAAACGCTAACAAAGTTTATATTCTTCTTCCTATCACCCTACAAAGCATGCTAGAAGAGTTACAACCTCAAAAAGATGAACCTTGAGTTCAATCTTTAAGAAACTCAACAAAAGGGTGAAGAAACTCACCGAATGCGAAGGAAGCTCACTCGATCTCCAAATGGGAGTTAGAGTCCTTGCAATCTAACCTAAACAAAGGTTCTAAACCCATCAATTAGGTCTCAAAGCCCTCAAATTGAAAATCCCCAAAATCTAACCCTAAATCCAATTTCTATGGTTTCCACACAAAGAAGCCACCAAGATCCAAATCTAGAGGAAGGAAACTTGCAACTTACCTCTAAGAAGCTCCGATCCAAGCTCAAAATGCCCTAAGCTTGAAGGTTGATCCTCCATGAAGCTCCAACCGCAAGCTTCAAGCCTTCAATAATGGTAGAAGAGCCTCTACCAAGCAAAAAGGAGCAAAATGAGGGTTTTAATCCTAAAAAACCAAAGCAAAATCAAAGAAATGGAAAGGAGGGGTGTGGAGAGCTCTCTCACCTTTCTCCTTGCTGCTTTGAACTCAGAGGGATGCCCTAGGGGCGTGGGGTATACAAATAAAGGTGCACAATTGTAGCAAACCCCCTGCAGATCGCCCAGTTCAGAATCTGCCAAAGTGTACCGGTACACGGGCAAGTGTACCGGTATAGATCCTGCGAAATGGCCAAACCCGAGCCTCGGGTTGTCATCATTCGGCCAAGTGTACCGGTACAAAATCCAAAGTGTATCGGTACAACCATCAAGCCTGTACCGGTACAACCACCAAGTCTGTACCGGTACAAAGCTCCGAAAACTCAATCCGAGAGCTGACCAAAAATTCGACTTTTCGCTTTTGGTGCCTAGATGCAAACCATCGTTCTCGGGGTTCGAACCATAGGTCGGAACACTATCAACGACCTTCCAGAAAATATGAAAAGGCTCCGAACTCAAACCAAATACTCGAACTCCGCAATTTGCGCAAGTCCAGTATGTTACAATGTATAAGCTTAGGAGTTAACCGATGATTACCCACCTGAAATGCTAGCTCCTGTCAGCGAAGGGGGCCTCGAATCAACTACAATCCCTGCTGGATCAGTCGGGCTCCTCCAAGACCAGCCACCAAGCTATCTCCAAGCTCTATATATGAAAATTCACTAATTAGCAACATTTCAGCACTTACGCTCGAATTAGCTCAGTTCCAATATCAAAACTCACCTAGAGGTCTCCAATGAGGTGAGGCAAGTCCCAAAACCAGAGGATACGGTTGGAGTATGTGTTCCAGGTTCAAAATCAAGACCCTTCAAAGGTTTGTACCAAAAGAAACTCAAAACTCGAAATTCTCGCTCAACACAACAACAGCAGAGTAAAATAGGGTTTCGAACAAGCAAACCTTCTCCAAAGTCTGCAATCTTGGGTTTCATAGATTCCTCTCGAAGTCCCGAATCCAACGAACCAAGCCTCGTAGAAATCCGTCACTCCTACGCTGCGAACGAGCCAAAATACGGACGATCGACGCTGGAAATCTGCAGCAGTAGCACCTGATCTCGAAATTGATGAAGGTTGCAGCAATGGGAGTGCCCTCGATGAACTACGCACCTCGAAAACCCCTCTAGGATCGGCGTAGCGACGAAACCAGCGAAAGTCACGCTCGCCCGGCCTCCTCGCACACGACGACGATGTCGAAAGAATGCTCGAATGGCCCGCGCGTGACGTCGACGAAGCTCCACTCCACCGTGCTCCTCTACTCCAACCACCAAGCTAGAGGAAAAGAGAGAGGAAGGAGGTCAGCAGAGAAGTCCCTCCAAGCTTCTCTCTACGAAATATAAGGATGGGGCAGTGTGGTACAACCAAGGTGAAAATTTACTGATTTGCCCCATCACCTACCAAAGTGTACCGGTACACGGGCAAGTGTACCGGTACAAATAGGCAACCCAAGAGCAGTTTCCTGCACGGCACTGTACCGATACATCCCTGGTGGTTGTAGCGGTATAGCCATCAAGCCTGTACCGGTACACTCCAAACTTTGTACCGGTACACTCCAAACTTTGTACCGGTACACAGGTCAGAAAAACTGCTATTTCGCAGATTTCTAGGACACCAGCTGCTCTCGCGTTCCCGCTAAGTCCGTTTAGCGTCTATTTCGTGCCAACGCTACTCGGACTTGTCTCGATACTCACCAATGCTGTCGACAAGCCTCGCTACTCAACTCCAGGTCACTACAATTGTGGTGGAATGTTATGTAAAATATAGCTTAAAAATTTAAAGTTGCGAACTTTAAAGTTTTAAATTTGAGATTTAAAATATAGATTTAAATTTTAAATTTTAAATTTTAAATTTTTATTTTTCATCATTTAAAATTTAAATACCACATTTTATATTTGTAATTTTATATTTGTTAGATTTGATTTAAAATTTAAAGTTAAAATTTATAACTTTAAATTGTTAAATTTGAAATTTAAAAATATAAATTAAAATTTTAAAATTTTTAATTATAAAAATTATTTATTTAAATTTGAAATTTTAAATATAAAATAAAAAAATTTAAATTCAAATATAATAATTATGGCAATATTATTAGTTTTTATTTATAAGTAATCACTATTTTTCTTATTCTATTTTATCAATCAAAATACTATTTTTTTGATTCCAAAAATAACTCAATTATTATCCAAATATAAAATTGATCTATTCCAAACTTAACACGAAATTAAATGACCAATTTGCATAAAAAATCCACTAATTTTGGCTTTTGCAAAAGTGGACCACCATTTTCGTTTTTGCAGATTTTGTTCGATTTTTCAGTAAACTGACTAAAATACCCTTATACTTTTTTCTCTCTCCTCTTTTTTTTCTCATTCTTTTTTTCTTTCTCTTCCTAGAGAGCGGTGGAGGTAGAGGCGGAGGTGGCCCCCTTCGGTTTTGTCCGGCGCATCCTTACCCACCCCTGCGCACCCCAACGCCTTCCTCACTCGACCCGCCGAGGCCGCATCTGCGACTTTTTTCCCCCTCTCCGACCCTCCTCCACCGCCTCCGACGATGACGCCTATCTCACCCTCTCCCGCCCTTTCCTTTTCCTTCATCCTTCGTCTCCTCCGCTGCCTCCGACGACGACTGCGGCACCGCAGCCATCAGAGCGGGGGGTCTTTAGTGGCGTCGTTGTCGGCGCCGTTGGCAGAGAGGCGTGACAAAAAAAATTATAGAAGAAGGAAGAAGAAAAAAATAAAGACAAAAAATTATATAAAAAGAAAGAAGATGATAAAATTGCACTGTTAAAATAAGATTACACTATTTTAAAACAAATTTGCATTGTTTTAATAAAAATTATACTATTTGATATAGAAATTACATTATTTTGGAATGGATTTTATACTCTTTAGGCTACTATTGCACTATTTCGAAAAATTTTGCACAATTTCTTTTCCTTTTCTTTTTCTCTTTCTCTTCTTCTTCTTCTTCTTCTTCTTCTTCCGGCCTCCCGACGAAGATTGCGTCCCAATCCCCCACCTCCGACTCTGGCATCGTCGGATACTTGGAGTCGCTCACCCTCGCACACTACACCAGGATGTGCGCGGGGTGCCCGAATGCCGCCTCCACCTCGTCGAAGAGCGACCCAAAAAAAATTTACACTATTTATCTTTTAGCCCCGTTTCGCTTCATCAACAACACTCATTATCCTCCCAACTCCCTAAACCCCCGTGAACCCTCCATGGCCTTCTTTACCACCTCCTCCACCGAGGCGCGGCACCGGAGCCGACGTCGTGGCGCGCTGCGGCGGGCGCACCATGATCGCGATTGGCGTGTCGCATGGGATCGGGCGTGCCATCGTGGCGCACCTCGCGTCGCTTGGCGCCGACGTCGTCCTCGGCTACTCCTCCAGTGCCACCCAGGCCGAGCTCCTCGCCACCGAGCTCAACTCCTCGCTGCCACTGACGAATCCAGGGACGGATTGGGAGGGCAGGGCTAGGGTGTCGGCGAGGAGGAGGCCCACGGTAGATCCCATGCCGTAGAGGAGGAGGTACGAAGGGCATACCTACCAAACAAACAAACTTAATTATTATTACTCACTCTGCTCACTAATTAATTAATTAATTAATTGGTAAGATTCAAGTTGGGAGCCACCAGCTTAGCTAGCTCTTTAATTAATTAGCTCGTATGTCAAATAGCTCGTATGGCTGGTGGCGGTGGAGGAAGAAGAAGAAGAAGAAAAAGAAAAGAAAAGAAATGGTGCAAATTTCTTTTAATTAGTGCAATGTTAGTCTAAAGAGTGTAAAATTCACTCCAAAAGAGTGTAATTTCTATATCAAATAGTGTAATTTTTATTAAAACAGTGTAAATTTAGTTTAAAATAATGTAATCTTATTTTAACAGTGCAATTTTATCTTCTTCTTTCTTCTTATATAATTTTTTGTTTTTATTTTTTCTTATTTTTGACGTGGTGTCGGCGAAGAAGCGCTAAAGACCCCTCGCTCGAGGTCCGGAGAGCTGACGACCTCGCGGCGCCGATGTCGTGAAAAGACATCGTCGTCGAGAGGCGGCGAAGGCACGAAAAAGGAATGAGAGGAAAGGGCAATGTAACATACTGGACTTGCGCAAATTGCAGAGTTCGAGTATTCGACTTGAGTTCGGAGCCTTTCCAGATTTTCTGGAGGGTCGTTGACTGTGTTCCGACCTATGGCACGAGTACCGAGGTTAGTGGATGAATTCCAAGCTCTAAAGTCCAAAAAGTTGGATTTTAGGTGGCTCTCCGGTTGGAATTCTGTGCCTTTGTACCGGTACAAAATGGTGTCTATCTTAGGTACAAAATGATGGCTATACCCTGATGCACCGAAATTTATCTTAGGTATAAAAGGGCAGACTTGGCGAAACCGAGGCTCGGGTTTGGTTTTGCGCAGGGTTTATACCGGTACAAAATGGATTTGTACCGGTACAGACTGGCAGATTTCGAGCAGTTTAATCTGCAGGGGGTTTTTGGCTTTTGTACACTTCTATTAGTACACCCCACGCCCTCTAGGGCTCCCCCTGAGCTGAGAACCAGAGGAGAGAGGGTAGGGAGGCTCTCCACTCCATCTCTTTCCTTTCCTTTGATTTTGCTTGGATTTTTGAGGATTAAAACCCTCTTTTTGCTTCTTTTGCTTGGTAGAGGCAACATCACCATTGTTGGAGCTTGGTGATTGGAGCTTTGTGGTGGATCAAGCTTCAAGCCTAGGGCTTTTTGAGCTTGGATTAGAGCTTCTTAGAGGTATGTGAATGATTTCCTTCCTCTAGATTCGGTTTTTGTGGCATTTTGTGAGATGAAACCCTAGAATGGGATTCTAGGGTTAGGTTTTGGGGATTTTCGTTTTGGGGCTTCTTAGACCCACTTGATGGGTTTAGATCTTTGGTTTAGATTGGATTGCAAGGACTCTAACTTCCATTTGGAGATCGAGAGAGTTTCCTTCGCATTCGGTGAGTTTTCTTCACTCTTTTTGTAGAGTTCTTTAAAGATTGAACTCATGGTTCGTTTTCTTAGCCTGTAACTCCTAGGGTTTGCTTTTTATGACTCAAGGAGTGATAATCGAAACTTCGTTAGCGTTTCGGAGCGACGCTACTTGCACTTGGTGGGTTTGGCTTCATGAGCATAGGAGCAAATGGCTCCTAAGTGTTTTTTCGGTTTGGTTTAATTCTTTTAAAAGCATTTTCATGCTAGATAGAATTATTATGAATTTTGGAACCCTTAAAATGCATGTCTTATGTATGATAAAATTTCCACTCTATAAAGTAGATCTTTCTGGGTTAAACAGCATGCATGTGTGGGTTGGCTTGGTGGGCACCTGGGAGTGTGCCATTCATGTTTATATAGTTTAGATAATGTATTTATGAACATTGAACTCTTGTTGGAACTTAGAAAGATTAAGTGTAATCAAGCGGCACTTAACTTAGAAAATTATGAAACTGCAACATAGAGACTTTGACATAGGCCACTGACATCTATTATTCCATGTTAGAGACATGATGACATAGAGACATGCCTTGTACTTACTTGTTTTACTTTCCATGTTAGAGACATGATGATTTGAGACTTGTGACAGTTCTTGTGACTATATGCCATTGTGCTCATTCGCACATGCTTGTGGTCGCTCCTACAGACTCGGGAGTCACGCGTTTTATGTAATCGTCGTGCGGATTGGGCGCCGAAGTGGATTGCGTCAGAGACGCCTCATTCCTAGGGTGGGAATGTTGACTACTACGGGGCCATTAGGCTCGGCATTTGGGCTAGGCAGCCTTCGGGTGGGTATCGGCCATATCGCCTTCGGGTTGATCTTATTGTACTTAAACTTAAAGTAGTTTAAAGAAAAACTGTGGACTTTGACTAGAATAGTAAACTTTAACACTTTACTATTATTTGTGGACATTGTGGATTTGACTAGAATAGTAAACTTTAATCTTTTACTATTAAATTGGGAACATTGTACTAGTAGTTGTGCTTGCTAATCATGCTTAGAATAGTCGTTTGCTTATGCTTATTTATGCTAAGTAGAGACGTCATGTTTAATAGCTTACATGTTTAGTAGCTTACATGTTTAGTAGCTTACATGTTTACTTGTTTATATATTACCCATTTACTCGCGTTTGTTTTGGGCCTAGTGGAGCATGCAACTGAAGTCAGTAATTGCCCACTGGAAACTATTATGTAATAGTTCTTACGCCCCCTGTTTCATATGTGTTTTAGAGCTTTCGGCACCGGCGGAGGCAAGGGATCGCGGCAAGGGAGTCGCCTAGTTAGCTAGCTTCTTTGCCACTACCGTTTAGGTGATTTTTTCTCTCTTTTGTGTTTTGTGAGAGAGCGACTTTTGTATCTATTTATAGAGACCACCATGTATTATGATAGTTTTTACTTTGGGATCTTTGGTTGTACCCCCCTTTTTATAGTTCTTATTGGAATCTTGGTATTTTTATTTATCTACTTCTTGTATGCTTATTAGTTTAGAATTCTAGTTGTTATACTGCTCTGATGTTTCTAGATTCTTCTTATTTTTGTGGTTATTTATCGTTTTTGTTAGACGCCTTGTATGTTGTAGACATACGGCAGGTCTGGGCACGCGCCGGGCGGGCTTCCGCTCGGTCCCGGGACGTGACAGGCAAAAAGGGCAAGAGATGGTGAGATAGACGTCGTTGTCGGAGGCGATGGAGAAGGTCGGAGAGAGGAAAAACAAAAAGTCGCGAGGACCTCGGTGAGGAGGTGGTGCGGCGAGAATATGGACGAGCGACAAACCGAGCAAGGCCGCCTCCGCCTTCGTCTCGCCTCCGCCTCTCTCGGGAAGAGAAAGAAAAAAAGAACGAGAGAAAAAAAAAAGGAGAGAGAAAATGTATAAAGGTATTTTGATTAGTTTGAAAAAACTAATCGAATATGTAAAAACGAAAAGGTGACCTACTTTTGCAAAAGTTCAAAATTAATGGATTTTATTGTTTTGCAAATTGGCCAAATTAAATCTAAGGGCAATTACTTATATACTCCTAAAAGTTCTGGACTTTCCGATTTACCCCTTTTAGAAGGTTAATATTAAAATTACCCTTTCTACGTTCCAATCTATTTCTAATATACCCATAGACTTAAAATATGTTAATTAACTATATTTTTTCTATAAAACTACTATTTTATCCTTTCAAATATACTCGTCCACCATCACTATCTTTCTTATTTGTCCTTAAAGTGAGGGACACAAAAAATATTTTGACTTTTGGTCTTTTTAAATATAGTCCTCATCATCACCAATATTTTTTATTTATCCTTAAGTTAAGAAAAAAATTGATATTTTAATTTTTTGTAACTATGGTAAATATTTAATTCACGTTTAACCCAAATTAATTTAATAAGAGATACCCGTAGAATATTTTATAATAACGATGAAATATATAAGAAATATTTTTTTTTTAAAAAATAAATTGAATATTTTCAAACTCGCTAGAAGTATATAGAAAATTATCCTTTAAATCTATATATCCAAAATAACTTTTTATTAGTTAACCCGATTACCCGAACCTACGAAGCCAAAAAAAAAAAAAAAAAAACAAATGCCCGTCGGCCGTCGCTAAACGCGGATGGAGGAGCAAGGTCGAACGGGTGCACCAAGAGAAGAAAGCGGCCGCCCCAAGTGCTATTCTCTCTCCCGCCACCATCTCACTCGGTACTCTCTTTCTCTGCCTCTTCCTCTCCCCCGTCTCCTTGCTCTTCCTAACTTCCAGTTGCCTTCATTAGGTTAGCCGAGCCCCTCCGTGAAACCCTAGCGCGAACTCCCTACGCTCCTCCCGAGGGCGCCTCCGTCTCCGTCAAATCCCTCCTCGAATCCCTCCTCTCGTCTGCCGATGAGTCCTCCGCCGACGGATTCTGCAAGGCGATCAACGACTTCTTCTTGTGCTGCGCCGCCGTGGCTGCAACGGAGGGGGACGAATCCCCCACCTTGTACTGGATCCCCAAGGAGCTCTCCTCGCCGCTAGATCCGTATTGAAGGGGCTCTCGGAAGCCGCTTCGTATGGATCGGAGAATGAGATGGTCACGGAGATGATGCCTGAGTTGGTGCCGTTGGTGAAGGGGGTGATAAAGGAAAGCTGCGTCGATGCGGAGGAGGAGGACTTTGTGGCGGCCTCAGCGAAACCTCCGGTAGGGTATGCTATCGTGGCGGCACATCAGTTCAGATGGATGGTCTCTCAGGTTTGTGCCGATTTGTCTATTTCTATTTTTTTTTCTTCTGATTTTAACTGCATTTGCATTTTAGGAGAAATTATTGTCTAGTGCTGTGAACTGCATGAGTTAACAAGCAACCCAACTGCATAAGTACTTATTGTATGAGATCCTATAAACAATACTCCTGCCACTGATAGATCTTAATCACACTAGAATGATCGTCATATATATATATATATATTAGTAGAGTGCACGTGCAATGCACGTCATATATTTTAAAAAAATAAAAAATAATTTTTTCAAAATAATTAAGATCGGATATGATTGATATATATAATTTTTAAATAAATTATTTGTGAATATTTATAATTTAATAATTTTATTATATTTATATAAGTTAGTAATAGATAAATTAAATTTTAGATCTCTACTTTTGGCCATAAAAAATATTCTTTTATAGTACTTATAAAAGAGCCACTTTTATGAGCCAAAAATGACATTTATACCGAAATCCCTTTAATTGCATAAATCATGTCAAAAATGATTTAAGTCATGCAAACCTTTTATACAAAAAATGATTTAGGCCATGCCATTCATACTATTTTATTTTGCATTCAAAAGCTTTTATACTTGAGACCCCTTTTAATGAATACAAATCATATTATTTATTATGATAAAAAATGTATGAAGGCCTTAGGCCATTTATGAATCAGCCCCCCTTTTAATGAATACAAATCATATATTATTTATTATGATAAAAAAATGTCTGAAGGCCTTCAATCTTTAGGCCATTTTTGAATCAGCCCCTTAATTTTTTTTGCTAATAAATGACAGATGAAAATTTTAACAATTTTACATATTAAAAATGATCCAAACAAAATTTAGAATCAAATAGTATCCAAAACATTATTAATTAATAAAATCTCCTTGGAATATCCTTTTTCTACATATTATTTAGTTTCCATGCAAACCTTTCACATTAGAGATCTATTTAATTGATAAAAAATTATATAACTTATTTAGATAAAAATGTACGAACTCTCCTTCATCTTTAGGCAATTTATTTCCTAATTTTTTTTTATTAACATACACATAACTACTAATTTAGCCAAATAAACTAAAAATTTAACCAACATTTTTAAATCCTATACAATAAATATTAAATTTTAGAAAATAGATTAATTAACTGTTCTATATCAAATAAAACTGAATTAATTAATTAATATTTAATAAAAGTCGGAAAGATTTCAATTTAAAATAAATACATAATTGTTGAGGACTCTATTTCAAAGTCACCTATAGTGAAGAGGGTTTTATTTCAAAGTCACCTATAATTATGGGGGTTTCTCGATCTTCAATTTTATGGTTTAATTTTTTATGAAAGATGTGATACATAAAGCTTGGAAATCATTTATAGTAGAAGAGGGTTTTTCTGTCTTAAATCATATGGTAGAATCTTTTATGAAAGATTCTTGCTGTACATTTTTAGATAAAAATGTATGACGACCCCTAATCTTTTGATCATTTACGAATTAGTCTCCTAAACTTTTTTTCATTGAGACAAAAAACACTAAATTAATTAATCAGTAAAACAATAGAAGTAGATAAGATATCGATTTAAAAAAATAAATAAAAAGTTAGGGGGCGTATTTCAAAATTGCCTACACTTGAGGGGGTCTCTCTATCTCTTTTTGATGGGGTGGGGGGCTGAAAGGAAGAGACAGAGTTGGGGTGAAACGAAGTGGGAGGCAGCGAGGGCCCTTTAGGGCGAGCGCAAAGGGCTTGTCGCTGGTGGCGTCGGCGGCAGGCTGTCTCGACCTTGATGTTGGCCTCCCGTGCGTGAGAGAGAAAACGTGAAGAGGCGGGGGTAGCGACAGGGAAGGGTGATGATGGTGGAGGGGATGGTGGATGGAGATGGCGGAGAGGGATGGTGGTGGGGTGTGCGCTAAGACAGATAGCCAAGAGAAATTGAGATAGAGATAGGAGAAATTGAAAGAGAATGGGAGGAAAAATTTGAGAAAGAAATTAGATAAATGAGAGATTAATCCTAACCGCCCATCAAAATTGATGTATGGTTAGGAACTTAGAAGCACAAGGGCTAATCCATAGGTTGTCTATTAGGCATTTCTGTTCTTCATTTATGGGTCTGGTGTTGTCTTTAGGTCTAAATACTATATTGTTGTTTTGGTGAAAAGAAAGTAGGCTTTATTTTCCAAACGAAATTCGTCTGGTGAAAGGAATTCTTCTAGCTTGTGCAGTACCTTGTTCTTGCTTTGGAGGAGCTTGTTCTTGGATCACTGTTCTTGGAAATGGATTGGGATGATTATTCATAGCTGTTTCTGGGAAATAGGCATAGGCTTTTTTTTTTTTACATAGATTTTGTTTTACTTCAAATTCAAGAATCAATTCTGAAGTCAAGAGATGGAATATACGAATTTCTCCCCAATCACTAAGTCGGTGGCTCTTTCGATTTCACAAGCAAGATTGGTTGGATTAGGCCACTTTTTCGAGTAAAATCTCCTTGTGCCTCATGGCCCCATAGTAGCAACAAAGAATGTGCTAAACTATTTGCTACCCCATATTGGGGAGGGAAATAGAACATGAAACCGTGAGCTCCCAAGGACTGGGGGGAGGAAGTGATATAATAAATAGAACACGAAACTATGAGCTGCAAATGAGCGGGAGGAGAAAGTGATATATATATATATGTGTGTGTACATGCATGTATATATACACATGCATGTACATGTATGTATGTAGTGTGTGTATACATGTATGTATGTAGTGTGTATACATGTACATGCATTTATATATACATACATGTACGTATTGATGCAGAACAGTCTTGAACCCATGTTGATCGGATTAAACCAATTTAGTTCATCGCTTCTTAAATTAGATTAGATTAGTTGAGAATATCTTTTCACGTATTGATGCAGAACAGTGTGTGTGTGTGTGTGTGTACATGCATGTATATGTATATGTACATATATGTATATATATATATATATGTATACATATACATATATGTATATGTACATATACATATACATATATGTATATGTACATATACATATATATATATGTATATGTATATATATATTTATATATATACATATATATGTATATATGTATATATATATATATATATATATCACCTTTGGTACTATCGATAGCATCCTAGCCGACTCTCTCGTTTATGTATATATATATATATATATATATATATATATATATATATATATATATATATATATATATATATATACATACGTGACTTAGTAGGAAGTAAAGGAATGACATTATTAAAACCATTATCAATAGACTCAGAAAAATACGCTAGTTTAGAATGGGATCTTGATAAATTTCGCACACAAAATAAAGTCCTAATACCTACAGATACCATATATTATCACTCAACCCAGGGATGAAATTCTGTAAGGTTCACTAATTATAAGAGTCGGCCACAAGAAAGTGAAAGTACTGAGGATGATATAGAATCTAGAAGGGATCTAAATCTTCCTACTAACGAAACAACTTTTAATGTGCCTTTAGATTCCGAACTAAACTTGGTAAACATAGAAAGCAATTGTTATAATAAGACCGATGAAGAAGATGAAGATGATTTAAACTTCGAAGAAGAACAAGCCTTGATAGCACAAATAAAACAAAAAAGAAAGGAGAGAATAGAAAGGGACAAAAACTTTGGTAATCTTGAAACTTATAAGCAAAGGCACTTATTTACTTGGAAAGACCTTGACAATATTAAAAACTTAGAAAAAGTTGCAGAAGAAATTTTAGAAATAAAAGATAAAATCCCCGATAACCTAGAAATAACTCTTGTGGAAGAGGGTGAAGGGTCCTCCACAGCCACAACTGCAACTCCTTTCCATGAAACGGCTCCTTTACTATATACGCCATACTCATCAGGAAATGTTCCTAGAAGACCAGTATCTTATGCAATAGAAAATGAAATTTATCCCTATGGAAAAAATGTAAAATCCTTAGGAAAACGTATACCTTTGGAAAACCCTATTAAATTTCAAGATACAAGAACATGAAAAATACTTTTGAGTCGGTGAAAAAGAGTGTAGATACTGCCCAGGTGTAAAGTGGATTCCTTGTAGTGCGTTGGAAAGAAGATGCCTTTAGTTTTACAGTTGTCTTGAAGGTGGTGGAAGCTTATAGAGGCTTGCTGAAGGTGGTGGAAGGAGAATCTTCAATAGTGGATGCTGACGTGTTTTGTATGGCTGATGCTAGATTGTTCTTAGTGGATACTGATGTGTTTTGTACTGTTGATGCTGGAAAGATTTAAAGGTCCTTTTCTTTTTTTAAACCAATCTTAATTGTCATTCTCTCTCTCTTTTCTTTTTTAAAAAATCTATTATGATTCTAATAACTAATCTAATCCTGATAATGCTGCACCGTTGCCTGTTTCTGGTTGTTCTCGTAAGTTTACCATAGAAGATGGTATTGAAGATGTTTCATTACTGGAGGAGGATGTTGCTGCTTATGCTCTTACCGATTGTTGCTGGTTGTTTTCTGTAATAATTCTGATGCCTGGCAAGAGGCTGGAGTCTTTGCAAAATTGCTTCTAACATTTTTTCTACCGTTTCTTTTTTCTTTTCTTCAATTTTACCTTTCTTTCTCCTTTCTTATCTTTGCTATTTTCTATTTCCTTGTCTTTGAGAGTATGAGCCAATCTACATAACATATTATCGTAAAATAACCATAATATATTTTCAGATCACTGTTTGCAATTTCCAACCAAAGCTAGATTAGTTCACTTTAAAAGATGCTCCTTTTCAGTTTTTGGAACTTCCTCAATCTAATTTATTCACTTCATACGATATCTAATTTGTTATATATTAGAGCTGTTGAGATACGCCAACAGTAAACTTTGGAGCTCTTTTAGATAAGATAATAAACTAGAAATGCACGTATATCTTAAGAAATTAAAAAACTTGTTCTGGAATGCCTTGTGCTGAAATTAGGGAAGCTTGGGCCTGTAGTGCTGCTACAATGCTGGCAGTTGGTAATATTTGAAATATATTGCTTCGTGGTTGAGTACTACTTATTGATGCCTGGAGCTTGGGCTAAGTTACAGCCTATGGTTGGTGTTGCATTGTTGTTGTTGTTGTTGTTGTTGACTGTTCATACCTTATAGAGGATTGTCTTGGATCTTTCTGGTGGCATTGTACTTGTGGAGGAATGAATAAAGGATAATGGTGTTGTGGTAATGGAGCTGGTACTAATTGTGGAGGTTGCTGGACCGTTGGTGGTGCTGGGAGAAATTGTAGTGTTGCTGGTGGAGCATGTATGGATAGAGAGGTTAAATTTTCTTCTAATTTTCTTAGTTGGTTTTGGAGGGTTTGCTTTTCTTTGATCAAGGCTTGACTATTACTATTAAGTCTTTGGCCTGTCCTTTGCATAGTTTTTCTCAATGGTATTTTTGTTAGAGTCATGAGCAATAGTGTAACTTGGAGGAGTGTCTTGATAAGTTTGAAGAGAAGGAGAAATGAAGAAATGTGGTCCAAGAATTTGCCTATTGGAATATAATGCTTCCGAAAGAGTTCTAAACCCTTTATATTGTGGTCCCGGAAAATTATGCATGGTTTCTACAATTTCTAGCCATGTATGGTAGACGCCTGTCTTATGTTCTTTAAACATAACATAAAAAAGGCGGTTACCAGTCCTAATAGTTTGAAAATACTCTATTAGTGAATTAATACAAGCTATAAAATATTTTTTATTGGGATCTCTATGACCAGGGGTCTTATGGTAGCTAATCTAAAAATTATCATTGGATATAACATCCCTGAGAAGTCTCAATTAATAAACAACATACAAAATTGAAAAATATTCAGTAAATTTGATTGTAAATCTAGTTTTTGGAAAATAAAAATTCACCCCCGAAGTATAGAGGCATCAACAAGTAGTATTCAACCACAAAGCAATGTATTTCAAATATTACCAATAGACATTATAGCAGCACTACAGGCCCAAGCTTCCTTAATTTCAGCACAAGGTGTAAGTTTACGAGGAGACCCTAGGATCTTTTATCTAGATACTATCAAACACCTAGAGGGGGGGAATAGGTGAATAGGCCAAAACCACAAATCTCAATACAATAAAAAAATTAAATGCGGAAAATTAAAATAGCATACTGAGATTTACGTGGAAAAACTTCAACTAGGAGTAAAAAACCCACAGGACCAACACGCGATAACAATCCACTATGAAATAAAATATTACAAGGTGATTTACCGAATCCACGGACTCAAACCTCTTTTTTATCTTCTCTGGATCTCGCGCACACCAACGGGTTGTCCACTCACGTTCGAATCCACGAATGCCATGTCCCGAATCCACAAGACGTCCACACTTTGAATCCACGAAGCCTTGATCACGCTGAATCCATGACGCCCACTCGAATCCACGAGCACACTCCGTCCGGAGCAAGAACAATACGGTTGACGATGATTTATTGCTTAGAATCTCATTAAAGATCTGTGGGAATAGTCTCTAAGCAATTATCAAATTGATTCTAGAAGAACATCAAGAATTAGGGCACCAAGAATCAACTTGAGAGAAGCTTGTTGTAGAAGATGAGGAAAACGGCTACCTACACGCTTTTAGGGTTTTTCATAAATAATCTAGGCTTACCATATTTTAGAGACACCCCCACATCTTATTTATAGGTTTTTGAAGACATAGAGATAGACTAGGATTTGAAAAACCAATCTTTAAAAACAAATGACAGTCTCAGGGTTCGGACCTTTCGCAGACTCCAGGGTCCAGACCCTCCTTGCGTATCAGAAAATACAACGTACGGGGTCCAGACCCTAGTCAGAAGGTCCGGACCCTCGCTGCGTATATGCAAGGAGGACCTACGGGGTCCGGACCTTGATCCCAAGGTCCGGATCCTGAAACTTAGAAAACTCAATTTTGCAAATTTTATCAATTTATACCTATCCTAATGTCTTCCAAACACTTGTAAATGTTTACAAATCATCATCAACAGTATTTAAATTTACCGAGCATTGTGGATCTATGTTTTTAGTCTTCGATCTTCGTTTCTTCTTTTTAAACCTTCAAGACTACGACTTACTTCACGAAATATGCCAACTTAAAATCCGTAACACAAGGCATTGCAGAACAAGTTTTTATTTTTTCTTAAGAGATACGTGCATTTCTAGTTTATTAGTTTATTTAAAAGAGCTCTAAAGTTTATTGTTGGTGTATCTCAACAGCTCTAATATATAACGAATTAGATATCATATGAAGTGAATAAGTTAGATTGAGGAAGTTCCAAAAACTGAAAATGATTCTATCTTTTAAAATGAACTAACCTAGCTTTGGTTGGAAATTGTGTGTAGTGATCTGAAAATATATTATGGTTATTTTACGGTAATATGTTATGTAGATTGGCTTATACTTCCAAAGAAGAAAAGGAAATAGAAAATAGCAGAGATAAGAAAGGAAAAAAAAGGTAAAATTGAAGAAAAAAAAAGAAGGAAGAAACGGTAAAAAAAAATTTTAGAAGCAATTTTGTGAAAACTCCAGCCTCTGCCAAACATCAGAATTATTACAGAAGACAACCAATAAGAGCACAGGCAGCAACATCTTCAGCACCATATTCTTTGGTAAACTTACCAGAACAACTAGAAACAGGCAGCAGTGCAGCATTATCAGGATTAGATTAGTTATTAGGATCACAATAGCTCAAAAAAAAAGAAGAGAGAATTATAATAGATTAGTTAAAAAAAACCCTTTAAATCTTTCTAGCATTAGTCGTACAAGACATGTCAGCATATACTAAAAACAATCCAACATCAGCCGTACCAGACACGTTAGCATCTACTATTGAAGATTCTCCTTCCGCCACCTTCAGCAAGCTTCTATAAGCTTCCATCACCTTCAAGACTACTGTAAAAGCAAAGGCATCTTCTTTCCAACGCACCACAAGGAATCCACTTTACACCTGGCCAACATCTACTGTAGCATATCGAAAATTCGACGATAAGATCGGACTTTGGCCAAATTGACTAAAGTACGAAGATGAAATAGTTGGACGTGTTCCAATTGCCATTCCAAACTTCTTGGAAGGGTTAGAAGATAATCTAAAAGAGTTAAAAGGGTTTTGGCGTTGTTCGGCGCGAAGTAGAGTCGAAACAGAAAAACACAAGTCCGGCATTACGTATCGAGCAGCAAAGTTCGTCAGGTATAGCAACTTTGACCGAGAGGAAGAGCTCTCGGGTTTGAGAATTTTATGGCCCACGTACAAAGTGTCCGTATGCGTATAGCCATCACACCCGAAGGAGAGCTCTCGGGTTTGGTAGTTTCTTTGGCCGATACCGGTACAGGTCGCCCCATACCGGTATAGATGCTGCGAAACCGAGGGAGGTTGCTCTCGGGTTTCTGCCACTGTAGCACCCCATACCGGTACAGATCTCCCCCATACCGGTATGGGATGGTCTGACAGCAGTTTGTGAACTGCGCGAAATAAAAGAAGTTGAGGGGCTTTTTGGCTATTGTTACAACACAATAAGCTCTCCTTTCACTCACTTCACAGCACACACACACTCACTCTCTCATTTCTTTCTTTTGTTCCCTTTCTCTCTAGAGGAGCTCTAGGGCAAGGGAAGAAGAAGGAGAAGAAGTTGGAGGAGAGGACTTTGGAGCTTTGGGAAGGCTTCTTGGAGGTCTTGAAGCTCTCCTACAAGGAGTAGTTGGAAGAGCTTTGCACTAGAGGTAAGAGTTCTACAAGTTTAACTCTAGGGTTTCGATTTTAGCTTGATGTTTGGAGTTTCTAGCTTCTTGCTAGTGTTAGAGGCATGCTAGGGCTATGAACACCATGAAAGCTCCATGAGAGCTCAAGTGCTCTCATGGTGATTTCTTAGGGTTTGTTGTAAACCCCAAATGGATGGTTCTAATGGGTCAAGGATGGTGTTAGGGAGCTTCTAGGTTGATCTAAAGCTATATTTTGCTTGTGAATGAGATCAAAACCCTAGGTTGGACATAGGGCATGGTTGGAGCACCCAAATTTGGGGCTTTTGAACATAGGGGTTCTTGGGTCAAATTGACCTTGTAGAAACCTAATTGGGGGTATTCCCGACGCGTGGGACAACTCCGTTTAATTAAACGAAAATCCGATATAGGGGCTACTATGTAAAATGGCCTGATTAGGTTCACTTTTAAACTGCAGGTTTTTACCTAGGCCTCGGTAGGTCGTGAAACTTCTTGGGCATCCTCACAAAATTATTTTAAGGTGGGGGGTGCATTCCGGAATCATCGAATTCCCTTCTATGTCTATTTCACCTTTTTGAGCATGTTATATGTATAGTATATTCATGCATGATAGAGGTTAATTATGCTATGGTTGAACTTCGATTATTGTTCTAGTATGAGAATGAACTTAGAGATTGTAATGGAACCATAGAGGCATGAGAATTAGAACCCTACTTGTGTGAATATAGGATGGACTTGATCTTAGTCAACAAAGGTGATATTGAACATAGAGACAAGATTGGCATTGAGACAACCTTAGTTAAACATAGTTTAACTTAGTGGCATTATGGCAAGAATGATATACATGATTAGGTAGAAAACCTATCATTGACAATGGCATGGTAACTAGTGGCTATGAATCCTCAATGTGAGGATTAGATCGATACTCTTGACAAGTCTTGGCTTGAGGGAGGTCGCTCCTCCTCAAGCGGTGAGTTCCGGCACAGTCACCTAGGGGATCGTGGCCCCGCCGGACGGTCCCTCGGTCTTGTAGGCTTAGAGCCTCCCCGTTCTGAGGATTTTGGGTCTTGAGTTTGTTGGGGTTAACTATGTGAACCGGCAAGATTGGGGAATGAGCCAAGTAAAGTAAAGTAAAGTATGGTAACGAGCATGCATGCAAACATATCTAAATTCGATTATCTATCTATCTGACTCTTTCTTGCAGGCATAGTATTAGCATTTATATAGTTGGTTACTATTTCATTTCCGTTGAAATACTTATGCCTGGATAGACCTAGTGGGTAATTCGGCGGGGCCGGTTCCCGAGCCCACTGGGATCTTCGTTGTAGTTCTCACACCACTAACCCCACAGTCCTAGCACGAGCGGGCGGAGGACCGGGGCAAGGGGTTAGCGCCATAGCTAGTGGCCACCGGGGTCTTGCATCTAGTCATTTCCTTTTTGTTATACTTGTATCAACCTTACTTTGTTGAACTATAGATGTCAAGTTGTAAACATTCAAGTAATTTTTGGGAGATGACAAATGTAAAAAGAAATGATGTATTGAATGCTAAAAGAATGTAATAGATTAGTTTACTTGTATTTGGTTCAAATGTAATCAAGTTCATGTATGGTTTATATTCTAGCTTAGTGCTTACTCTTCCGCTGTGTTGTTGTTGCTTACCTTCGTGTAAGCCTTGTATAATTGAAATTCTCTTTGACTGTCAAATTATACTTGTTGTTAGAGCCTTGGCGGGCAGGGGAGGCCCTGTTCGCTCGGCGTCTGTTGACGTGGCCCGAACCCGACCAAATAGGCGGGTTGCGGGGCGTGACAGATAAAGTGGTATCAGAGAGTGAACGGAAGTAAGCAAAGGTCTAGGATTGACTTAAGAACCATAGGATTGGAGACCTTAGGGACTTGGGAAACGTTTAACGTGGATTTGGTAAACGCGAAAGCTAGTGGATTGGGTTGACATTAAGACTTCTCTAGAAGGAATTAGAGATGAATTCAAGTATTTATTTCTGCCTAAGGAACCTTGTGGGGCGGCCGACCACATGACACCTAGAGTGGGAAATAATTTACTTATTTGCTTTCGCTTAATTGGGTAGTTATTTTGGAACGTGTAAGAGTCACGTGTATTGAGTATTAATGTGTGTGCTACGTTTCGACGTGATGGCACCACGGGGACGCCTCCTAAGACGCGATCCGCGGCGCACCACCTCCCGACGGGATCGGACGGACGGCGAAGTACGCGAGCCGCAAGCCCAAGTAGCGGCGTTGGTCGGGCTATGGCGAAACGGAGCACTCGAGGCTCCACGACTTGGTGGCCCAGGGCGGCGGCGGCGCCCGTGCCTCGGACCCGACGCCACTGTTGAGCTCGCGGCACCACCTCCCCGTGGCGCAGCGTACATGCTTGTACCACCGCCGCCGGTTCGTTCGGTCAGATCACGACACCCCGAGGCGGAGCTGAACGGCGGTAGCGGTGTTGACGGCTTTTAGCGGTTGAAACCACCAACCTTCAACGGGAAGACAAGGACCCGTGGACGGTCGAGACGTGGTTGATCGCTATGCAATCCTTGTTCGAGGACTTCTATACCCTCGAGCGGGACAAGTGCATTTGGTGGCCCATTGCTTCGGCGGGTCGGCGCGCCTTTGGTGGAGGCAAGTGAAGGAGGATCGTTCCTTGAACGATACTACCATGGCTGGGGAGACGTTTCGGGAGATGCCATTGATGGAGTATTTTCCCTAAAGCGATAAAAGAAAGATCGAGGAGGACTTCCGCAAGCTAAGACACGGGGAGTCGCACGGTGCGCGAGTACGAGAGGAGTTCACGCACACGATTCATTGCGTGCCGAGCTTGGTCCACGGCGACGGGGACCGGCGAAGAAGTTCGGGCGTGGTTGAGGCCTGGATATTTTTAAGACGCTTGATTCTTTTCACGACGACCTATGGAGAGGTATTGGACCGCGCACTTTGGGTGGAGCGCGGCAATGCTATAGCGCGAGAGGAGCGCGAGGCTTTTGAGAGGGACAAGGACGGGAGAAGTCCAAGAAGCGGGCATCGAGTGGGTCTGCGGGGCAATCGAGCTCTAAGCGGCCCCCTCGACCTCAGCGGTCACAGTGGCGCGGCAGTAGGAGTCAGACTCAGAGTCAGACCTCCTACCCGTGTGTCATCTGCGGCGGGAACCACAGAGTTGTTACTTGCCCTCAGCGGGAGGGGCGATGCTTTCGGTGTGGCCAGGCGGGCCACATTGGTCGCGAGTGTCCGGGCAGCTCATCTCCTGCACCCTCGCAGCCTTCGTACAAGACACTCCGCGACAGGTTGGCGGATCGCCACCCGCTATGTCTGGGACGATCATCGGATCTCGTCAGCAGGAGGCACCTCGAGCACCTAGTGGGCGGGTTTTTGCCACTCAGGTGGAGGAGCAGTCGACTCCAGCACCAGTTCCAGATGATGTGGTGGCAGGTATTATTCGGATCCAAGGCACTCGAGCTAAAGCATTATTTGATACAGGTGCATCTCATTCATTCATACGTGCATCATTCGCCGAGGCTCATGGGGTAGAGATAGGGCGTCATGATGACCAATGGTGGGTCAACTCTATCGAGCACGCTTTTGCTGTGGACGAGGAGTGCGAAAATTGCCCAGTGCAAATTGGGGATTGGATTATGCCAATCAATCTCCTAGTGGTCGAGCGGTTATCGGGCTTCGACGTGGTCCTAGGGATCAATTGGCTCTCTAAGTACTACGCCGTCATCGATTGTGAGAGGAAGGTTATCACATTTCGTGAACCTGGACGAGGAGAAATGGTTTACCAAGCGTGTAAGGGCGCACGTTTTGCGGCGACCATATCGTCGGTGAGGGCGAAGAGGATGATCAAGGGTGGTTGCAAGGCTTATTTAGCGACCATCGTGGATACCCAAAGGAGCACCCGAATTGAGTAGCATTCGGGTGGTATGCGAGTACCGGATGTGTTTCGCGGAGTTACCGGGATTGCCACCGGACCGGGAAGTTGAGTTTGTCATTGACTTAATCCCGGCGGCGCCAATCTCGAAGGCTCCGTATAGAACGGCACCGGTGGAGCTTAAGGAACTTAAAGCCCAACCGCAAGACTTGCTCGATAAAGAAAGGCTTTGTGCGGCGAGCGTGTCTCCGCGGGGAGCTCCTGTCGTTTGTGAAAAAGAAGGACGGCACACTTCGACTTTGCGTCGACTATCGCGAGTTGAATAAGGTCACAATCAAGAACAAGTACCCGTTGCCGAGGATTGACGATTTATTCGATCGGTGGTCAAGGGTGTATTCGAAGATTGACCTTCAATCGGGGTATCATCAGTTGAAGATACGGCCCAAGGATGTGCACAAAACGGCGTACCGTACGCGGTATGGCCATTATGAGTTCACGGTTATGCCTTTCGGGCTTACTAATGCCCCGGCGGCATTTATGGACTTAATGAATAGAGTCTTCCGTCCGCTATTGGACCGGTGCGTCGTGGTATTCATTGACGACGTATTGGTATATTCTCGAACCGAGGAAGAATACGAGGATCACTTGAGAATCGTGTTGGAGACACTCCGCGAGAGAAGCTTTATGCCAAATTGAAGAAATGTGAGTTTTGGCACGGAGGTAACTTTCGGGTCACGTTATATCTGGAGGCGGCGTCTCTGTGGACGCAAAGAAAGTTGAGGCAATTGAAGATTGGCCTCGCCCGACAAATGCAACGGAAATTCGAAGCTTTTTGGGGCTTGCGGGCTGCTACCACGGCGGTTCGTGGAGTGGTTCGCCAAAATAACAACTCCACTAACGCGCCTTACGCACAAAGGGGTGAAGTATGTTTGGAGCCCCGAATGTGAGCGAAGCTTTGAGGAGCTTAAGAAAAGATTGACGACGACTCCGGTGCTTGCTTTGCCGACGCCGGGAGAGAGTTATGTCGTGTACAGTGATGCTTCTTACGTTGGTCTTGGGTGCGTTCTGATGCAAAATGGCCGAGTTATCGCTTATGCTTCGCGCCAATTAAAGACATATGAGAAGAACTACCCGATTCACGACTTGGAATTAGCGGCGGTCATTTTCGCGCTAAAGCTTTGGAGGCATTACTTGTACGGGGAACATTGTGAGATTTACACGGATCATAAGAGTCTCAAGTATTTGTTCACCCGTAAAGAGTTGAATATGCGACAACGGCGGTGGTTAGAATTGCTTAAAGACTATGATGTTACTATTCTATATCACCCCGGGAAAGCAAATGTCGTGGCCGATGCTTTGAGTAGAAAGTCGGCGGAGAATTTGGCGACGGCGATTACACCCCAACCTGCATTGCGCAAGGAGATGCAACGGCTAGGACTTGAAGTGGTGGCGCCGGAGTGCGCGGCAACGATTCTGCTATGTTGATCGTGCAACCCACCTTGTTGGAGAAGATAAAGGAGTTACAAATTTCCGATCCTTATCTCCAAAAGGTGCGGGGCGAAGTAGAGAACGGTAGTGCCGAAGATTTTGGCATTGGGACCGACGGAACACTACGGTATCGGAACCGTTGGTGTGTGCCCAAGGACGATGATCTTCGAAGGGCGATTATGCAAGAGGCACACCAATCACCCTATAGCATTCACCCGGGCGGCACCAAGATGTACCAAGACTTGAAGCTCCATTATTGGTGGCCGGGTATGAAAAGGGACATTGGAGAGTTTGTGGCACAATGTCTCACGTGCCAACAAGTAAAAGCCGAGCGTCGTTTCCAAATGGGGAAATTGCAAAGTCTACCAATACCCGTGTGGAAGTGGGAAGACATTGCTATGGACTTTGTGACGGGTTTGCCTAGGTCACAAGGCGGGCACGACGCGATTTGGGTAGTTGTGGACCGGTTGACAAAATCGGCTCACTTTTTGCCGATCCACACTACTTGGTCGGGAGACAAGCTAGCTCAAGTGTATCTCGACGAGGTCGTGAGGTTACACGGGGTTCCGGTGTCAATTGTATCGGATCGGGACCCGAGGTTCACCTCTCATTTTTGGAAGAGCTTGCAAGATGCTTTGGGTACACGGCTCAATTTTAGCACGGCATTTCATCCTCAAAGTGACGGTCAATCGGAGAGGACTATTCAGATACTTGAGGATATGCTTCGGGCTTGTGTACTCGACTATAAAGGCGGATGGCACGATTTCCTACCAATGGCGGAATTCGCATACAACAATAGCTACCAAGAGAGTATTGCGATGGCGCCATTCGAGGCCCTTTATGGTAAGAAGTGTCGTTCTCCAATTCATTGGAGCGACGTGGGCGAGAGAGCGACTCTTGGCCCCGATGTTGTGCGGGAGGCGGAGGAGAAGGTCCGCCTAGCCCGACAAAGACTCTCGACGGCGCAATCTCGGCAAAAGAGTTATTCCGATAAGCGGAGGAAGGATCTAGAGTTTGCGGTTGGAGACCGCGTGTTTTTGAAAGTATCACCTATGCGCGGCATAAAAAGGTTTGGAGTTCGGGGAAGCTAAGTCCCGATATATCGGACCTTTTGAGATATTGGAGCAGATCGGTGCGGTAGCATACAAGTTGGCGTTACCGCCGAGACTTGCGGGAGTGCACAATGTGTTTCACGTTTCAAACCTTCGCAAGTATATCCACCATTCGGCTCATGCATTGGAGTATGAACCGGTGGAATTAAACGAGGATATGACCTATGAAGAGTACCCGGTTTGTATTCTTGGGAAAGGCGAAGCTTAGGAATCGCAAGATTTCCTACGTCAAGGTCCAAGTGAGCAATCATGCGGTGCGTGAAGCCACTTGGGAACTCGAGGACACAATGAGGAAGGAGTACCTCACTTGTTCGAGTCGACAAGCTAAGGTATGCGTTAAGTTTCGCGGACGAAACTAATTTTAAGGGGTGGAGAATGTAGCATATCGAAAATTCGACGATAAGATCGGACTTTGGCCAAATTGACTAAAGTACGAAGATGAAATAGTTGGACGTGTTCCAATTGCCATTCCAAACTTCTTGGAAGGGTTAGAAGATAATCTAAAAGAGTTAAAAGGGTTTTGGCGTTGTTCGGCGCGAAGTAGAGTCGAAACAGCGCGAAAAACACAAGTCTGGGCATTCTGTACCGGTACAGGCAAAGTTGCTGTACCGGTATAGCAACTTTGACCGAGAGGGAAGAGCTCTCGGGTTTGAGAATTTTATGGCCCACGCGGCCGGTGTCCGTACGGTATAGCCATCACACCCGAGAGGAGAGAGCTCTCGGGTTTGGTAGTTTCTTTGGCCCATACAGAGTCGCCCCATACCGGGTATAGATCTTTGCGAAACCGAGGAGGTTGCTCTCGGGTTTCCTCGCCACCGTAGCACCCCATACCGGTACGGATCTCCCCATACCGGTATGGGATGGTCCGACGGTTGTGAACTGCGCGAAATAAAAGAAGTTGAGGGGCTTTTTGGCTATTGTTACAACACAATAAGCTCTCCTTTCACTCACTTCACAGCACACACATACTCACTCTCTCATTTCTTTCTTTTGTTCCCTTTCTCTCTCTAGAGGAGCTCTAGGGCAAGGGAAGAAGAAGGAGAAGAAGTTGGAGGAGAGGACTTTGGAGCTTTGGGAAGGCTTCTTGGAGGTCTTGAAGCTCTCCTACAAGGAGTAGTTGGAAGAGCTTTGCACTAGAGGTAAGAGTTCTACAAGTTTAACTCTAGGGTTTCGATTTTAGCTTGATGTTTGGAGTTTCTAGCTTCTTGCTAGTGTTAGAGGCATGCTAGGGCTATGAACACCATGAAAGCTCCATGAGAGCTCAAGTGCTCTCATGGTGATTTCTTAGGGTTTGTTGTAAACCCCAAATGGATGGTTCTAATGGGTCAAGGATGGTGTTAGGGAGCTTCTAGGTTGATCTAAAGCTATATTTTGCTTGTGAATGAGATCAAAACCCTAGGTTGGACATAGGGCATGGTTGGAGCACCCAAATTTGGGGCTTTTGAACATAGGGGTTCTTGGGTCAAATTGACCTTGTAGAAACCTAATTGGGGGTATTCTGACGCGTGGGACAACTCCGTTTAATTAAACGAAAATCCGATATAGGGGCTACTATGTAAAATGGCCTGATTAGGTTCACTTTTAAACTGCAGGTTTTTACCTAGGCCTCGGTAGGTCGTGAAACTTCTTGGGCATCCTCACAAAATTATTTTAAGGTGGGGGTGCATTCCGGAATCATCGAATTCCCTTCTATGTCTATTTCACCTTTTTGAGCATGTTATATGTATAGTATATTCATGCATGATAGGGTAGAGGTTAATTATGCTATGGTTGAACTTCGATTATTGTTCTAGTATGAGAATGAACTTAGAGATTGTAATGGAACCATAGAGGCATGAGAATTAGAACCCTACTTGTGTGAATATAGGATGGACTTGATCTTAGTCAACAAAGGTGATATTGAACATAGAGACAAGATTGGCATTGAGACAACCTTAGTTAAACATAGTTTAACTTAGTGGCATTATGGCAAGAATGATATACATGATTAGGTAGAAAACCTATCATTGACAATGGCATGGTAACTAGTGGCTATGAATCCTCAATGTGAGGATTAGATCGATACTCTTGACAAGTCTTGGCTTGAGGTCGCTCCTCCTGCGGTGAGTTCCTAACAGTCACCTAGGGATCGTGGCCGACGGACGGTCCCTCGGTCTTGTAGGCTTAGAGCCTCCCCGTTCAGGTGAGGGATTTTGGGTCTTGAGTTTGTTGGGGTTAACTATGTTAACCGGCAAGATTGGGTAATGAGCCAAGTAAAGTAAAGTAAAGTATGGTAACGAGCATGCATGCAAACATATCTAAATTCGATTATCTATCTATCTGACTCTTTCTTGCAGGCATAGTATTAGCATTTATATAGTTGGTTACTATTTCATTTCCGTTGAAATACTTATGCCTGGATAGACCTAGTGGGTAAGTCGGCTGGCTGTCGAGCCCACCGGGAACTTCGTTGTAGTTCTCACACCACTAACCCCACAGTCCTAGCACGAGCGGGCAATGGAGGACCGGGGCAAGGGGTTAGCGCCATAGCTAGTGGCCACCGGAGTCTTGCATCTAGTCATTTCCTTTTTGTTATACTTGTATCAACCTTACTTTGTTGAACTATAGATGTCAAGTTGTAAACATTCAAGTAATTTTTGGGAGATGACAAATGTAAAAAGAAATGATGTATTGAATGCTAAAAGAATGTAATAGATTAGTTTACTTGTATTTGGTTCAAATGTAATCAAGTTCATGTATGGTTTATATTCTAGCTTAGTGCTTACTCTTCCGCCGTGTTGTTGTTGCTTACCTTCGTGTAAGCCTTGTATAATTGAAATTCTCTTTGATTGTCAAATTATACTTGTTGTTAGAGCCTTGGGCGGGCAGGGGAGGCCCTGTTCGCTCGGCGTCTGTTGACGTGGCCCGAACCCGACCAAATAGGCGGGTTGCGGGGCGTGACAGATAAAGTGGTATCAGAGAGTGAACGGAAGTAAGCAAAGGTCTAGGATTGACTTAAGAACCATAGGATTGGAGACCTTAGGGACTTGGGAAACGTTTAACGTGGATTTGGTAAACGCGAAAGCTAGTGTATTGGGTTGACATTAATACTTTTCTAGAAGGAATTAGAGATGAATTCAAGTATTTTTTTCTGCTTAAGGAACCTTGTGGGCGGCCGACCACATGACACCTAGAGTGGGAAATAATTTACTTATTTGCTTTCGCTTAATTGGGTAGTTATTTTGGAACGTGTAAGAGTCACGTGTATTGAGTATTAATGTGTGTGCTACGTTTCAGGACGTGATGGCACCACGGGGACGCCTCCTAAGACGCGACCGCGGCGGCACCACCTCCCGAGGTGCCCGAGCAATGGGATCGGCGAAGTACGCGAGCCGCAAGCCCAAGTAGCGGCGTTGGTCGGGGCTATGAAGAAATGGAGCCTCAAGAGGCTCCACGACTTGGCGGCCCCAGGCGGCGGCGGCGCCGTGCCTCGGGACCCGACGCCACCCGTTGAGCTCGCGCACCACCTCCCGTGGCGCAGCGGTACCATGATTGTACCACCGCCGCCGGTTCGTCGGCTTCAGATCACGACACCCCCGAGGCGGAGCGAGAACGGGCGGTAGCAGTGTTGACGGCTTTCAAGCGGTTGAAACCACCAACCTTCAACGGGGAAGACAAGGACCCGTGGATGGTCGAGACGTGGTTGATCGCTATGCAATCCTTGTTCGAGGACTTCTATACCCTCGAGCGGGACAAGGTGCATTTGGCGGCCCATTGTTGCTTCGAGGGTTCGGCGCGCCTTTGGTGGAGGCAAGTGAAGGAGGATCGTTCCTTGAACGCTACTACCATGGCTCGGGAGACGTTTCGGGAGGTGCTATTGCTGGAGTATTTTCCCGAAAGCGATAAAAGCAAGATCGAGAGGACTTCCGCAAGCTAAGACAGGAGTCGCACGGTGCGCGAGTACGAGAGGAGTTCACGCACATGATTCATTGCGTGCCGAGCTTGGTCCACGCGACGGGACCGGCGAAGAAGTTCGGCGTGGGTTGAGGCGGATATTTTTAAGACAGCTTGATTCTTTTCTACCGACGACCTATGGAGAGGTATTGGACCGCGCACTTTGGGTGGAGCGCGCAATGCTATAGTGCGAGAGGAGCGCGAGGCTTTTGAGAGGGACAAGGACGGGGAGAAGTCCAAGAAGCGGCATCGAGCGGGTCTGCGGGCAATCGAGCTCTAAGCGGCCCCCTCGACCTCGCCGGTCACACAAGGGCGCGAAGAGGAGTCAGACTCAGAGTCAGACCTCCTACCCGTGTGTCATCTGCGGCGGGAACCACAGAGTTGTTACTTGCCCTCAGCGGGAGGGGCGATGCTTTCGGTGTGGCCAGGCGGGCCACATTGGTCGCGAGTGTCCGGGCAGCTCATCTCCTGCACCCTCGCCTTTCAGACAAGACACTCCGCGACATTAGCGGGATCGCCACCCGCTATGTTCGCCGGACGATCATCGGCATCTCGTCGCAGGAGGCACCTCGAGCACCTAGTGGGCGGGTTTTTGCCACTCAAAGTGGAGGAGTTAGCCGACTCAAAGACCCGCTCACGATGATGTGGTGGTGTATTATTCTCGATCCAAGGCACTCGAGCTAATGTATTATTGGATACAGGTGCATCTCAGTCATTCATACGAGCATCATTCGCCGAGGCTCATGGGGTGGAGATAGGGTGTCACGATGACCAATGGTGGGTCAACTCTATCGAGCACTCTTTTGCTGTGGACGAGGAGTGCGAAATTTGCGCAGTGCAAATTGGGGATTGGATTATGCCAATCAATCTCCTAGTGGTCGAGCGGTTATCGGGCTTCGACGTGGTCCTAGGGATCAATTGGCTCTCTAAGTACTACGCCGTCATCGATTGTGAGAGGAAGGTTATCACATTTCGTGAACCTGGACGAGAAGAAATGGTTTACCAAGCGTGTAAGGGCGCACGTTTTGCGGCGACCATATCGTCGGTGAGGGCGAAGAGGATGATCAAGGGTGGTTGCAAGGCTTATTTAGCGACCATCGTGGATACCCAAAGGGAGCACCCGGCATTGAGTAGCATTCGGGTGGTATGCGAGTACCCGGATGTGTTTCCGGCGGAGTTACCGGGATTGCCACCGGACCGGGAAGTTGAGTTTGTCATTGACTTAATCCCCGGGGCGGCGCCAATCTCGAAGGCTCCGTATAGAACGGCACCGGTGGAGCTTAAGGAACTTAAAGCCCAACTGCAAGACTTGCTCGATAAAGGCTTTGTGCGGCCGAGCGTGTCTCCGTGGGGAGCTCCGGTGCTGTTTGTGAAAAAGAATGACGGCACACTTCGACTTTGCGTTGACTATCGCGAGTTGAATAAGGTCACAATCAAGAACAAGTACCGTTGCCGAGGATTGACGATTTATTCGATCGAGGGGTCAAGGGTTTATTCGAAGATTGCCCTTCAATCGGGGTATCATCAGTTGAAGATACGACCCAAGGATGTGCACAAAACGGCGTACCGTACGCGGTATGGCCATTATGAGTTCACGGTTATGCCTTTCGGGCTTACTAATGCCCCGGCGGCATTTATGGACTTAATGAATAGAGTCTTCCGTCCGCTATTGGACCGGTGCGTCGTGGTATTCATTGACGACGTATTGGTATATTCTCGGACCGAGGAAGAACACGAGGAGCACTTGAGAATCGTGTTGGAGACACTCCGGCGAGAGAAGCTTTATGCCAAATTGAAGAAATGTGAGTTTTGGCTACCGGAGGTAACTTTCTTGGGTCACGTTATATCTGGAGGCGGCGTCTCTGTGGACCCAAAGAAAGTTGAGGCAATTGAAGATTGGCCTCGCCCGACAAATGCAACGGAAATTCGAAGCTTTTTGGGGCTTGCGGGCTACTACCGGCGGTTCGTGGAGGGGTTCGCCAAAATAACAACTCCACTAACGCGCCTTACGCACAAAGGGGTGAAGTATGTTTGGAGCCCCGAATGTGAGCGAAGCTTTGAGGAGCTTAAGAAAAGATTGACGACGACTCCGGTGCTTGCTTTGCCGACGCCGGGAGAGAGTTATGTCGTGTACAGTGATGCTTCTTACGTTGGTCTTGGGTGCGTTCTGATGCAAAATGGCCGAGTTATCGCTTATGCTTCGCGCCAATTAAAGACATATGAGAAGAACTACCCGATTCACGACTTGGAATTAGCGGCGGTCATTTTCGCGCTAAAGCTTTGGAGGCATTACTTGTACGGGGAACATTGTGAGATTTACACGGATCATAAGAGTCTCAAGTATTTGTTCACCCAGAAAGAGTTAAATATGCGACAACGGCGGTGGTTAGAATTGCTTAAAGACTATGATGTTACTATTCTATATCACCCCGGGAAAGCAAATGTCGTGGCCGATGCTTTGAGTAGAAAGTCGGCGGAGAATTTGGCGACGGCGATTACACCTCAACCTGCATTGCGCAAGGAGATGCAGCGGCTAGGACTTGAAGTGGTGGCGCCGGGAGGGCCGGCAACAGTTGCTATGTTGATCGTGCAACCCACCTTGTTGGAGAAGATAAAGGAGTTACAAATTTCCGATCCTTATCTCCAAAAGGTGCGGCGAAGTAGAGAACGGTAGTGCCGAAGATTTTGGCATTGGGACCGACGAACACTACGGTATCGGAACCGTTGGTGTGTGCCCAAGGACGATGATCTTCGAAGCGGCGATTATGCAGAAGCACACCAATCACCCTATAGCATTCACCCGGCGGCACCAAGATGTACCAAGACTTGAAACTCCATTATTGGTGGCGGGTATGAAAAGCGGACATTGGAGAGTTTGTGGCACAATGTCTCACGTGCCAACAAGTAAAAGCGGAGCGTCGTTTCCAATGGGGAAATTGCAAAGTCTACCAATACCCGTGTGGAAGTGGGAAGACATTGCTATGGACTTTGTGACGGGTTTGCCTAGGTCACAAGGCGGGCACGACGCGATTTGGGTAGTTGTGGACCGGTTGACGAAATCGGCTCACTTTTTGCCGATCCACACTACTTGGCCTGGGAGACAACCTAGCTCAAGTGTATCTCGACGAGGTCGTGAGGTTACACGGGGTTCCGGTGTCAATTGTATCGGATCGGGACCCGAGGTTCACCTCTCATTTTTGGAAGAGCTTGCAAGATGCTTTGGGTACACGGCTCAATTTTAGCACGGCATTTCATCCTCAAAGTGACGGTCAATCGGAGAGGACTATTCGATACTTGAGGATATGCTTCGGCTTGTGTACTCGATCATAAAGGCGGATGGCACGATTTCCTACCAACGGCGGAATTCGCATACAACAATAGCTACCAAGAGAGTATTGCGATGGCGCCATTCGAGGCCCATTATGGTAAGAAGTGTCGGTCGCCCATTCATTGCGAGCGACGTGGCGAGAGAGCGACTCTGGCCCCGATGTTGTGCGGGGAGGCGGAGTGAGAAGGTCCGCCTAGCCCGACAAAGACTCTCGACGGCGCAATCTCAAGAAAAGAGTTATGCCGATATGGAGCAAGGATCTAGAGTTTGCGGTTGGAGACCGCGTGTTTTTGAAAGTATCACCTATGCGCGGCATAAAAAGGTTTGGAGTTCGGGGAAGCTAAGTCCCGATATATCTGGACCTTTTGAGATATTGGAGCAGATCGGTGCGGTAGCATACAAGTTGGCGTTACCGCCGAGACTTGCGGGAGTGCACAATGTGTTTCACGTTTCAAACCTTCGCAAGTATATCCACCATTCGGCCCATGCATTGGAGTACGAACCTGGAATTAAACGAGGACATGACCTATGAAGAGTACCGGTTTGTATTCTTGGGAAAGGCGAAAAGAAGCTTAGGAATCGCAAGATTTCCTACGTCAAGGTCCAAATGGAGCAATCATGCGGTGCGTGAAGCCACTTGGGAACTCGAGGACACAATGAGGAAGGAGTACCCTCACTTGTTCGAGTCGACAAGCTAAGGTATGCGTTAAGTTTCGCGGACGAAACTAATTTTAAGGGGTGGAGAATGTAGCATATCGAAAATTCGACGATAAGATCGGACTTTGGCCAAATTGACTAAAGTACGAAGATGAAATAGTTGGACGTGTTCCAATTGCCATTCCAAACTTCTTGGAAGGGTTAGAAGATAATCTAAAAGAGTTAAAAGTGGTTTTGGCGTTGTTCGGCGCAAGTAGAGTCGAAACAATGAAAAACACAAGTCCGGGCATTCTCAGACGAGACAGCAAAGTTGTCAGACCAGATAGTAACTTTGACCGAGAGGGAAGAGCTCTCGGGTTTGAGAATTTTATGGCCCATACCCAGACAAATGTGTGTCCGTACTATAGCCATCACACCCGAGAGGAGAGAGCTCTCGGGTTTGGTAGTTTCTTTGGCCCATACCCAGACAGTCGCCCCATACCAGATAGATGCGCGAAACCGAGGAGGTTGCTCTCGGGTTTACGCCATCCGTAGCACCCCATACCTAAGACAGATCTCCCCCATACCGGTATGGGATGGTCTGACAGCAGTTTGTGAACTGCGCGAAATAAAAGAAGTTGAGGGGCTTTTTGGCTATTGTTACAACACAATAAGCTCTCCTTTCACTCACTTCACAGCACACACACACTCACTCTCTCATTTCTTTCTTTTGTTCCCTTTCTCTCTCTAGAGGAGCTCTAGGGCAAGGGAAGAAGAAGGAGAAGAAGTTGGAGGAGAGGACTTTGGAGCTTTGGGGAGGCTTCTTGGAGGTCTTGAAGCTCTCCTACAAGGAGTAGTTGGAAGAGCTTTGCACTAGAGGTAAGAGTTCTACAAGTTTAACTCTAGGGTTTCGATTTTAGCTTGATGTTTGGAGTTTCTAGCTTCTTGCTAGTGTTAGAGGCATGCTAGGGCTATGAACACCATGAAAGCTCCATGAGAGCTCAAGTGCTCTCATGGTGATTTCTTAGGGTTTGTTGTAAACCCCAAATGGATGGTTCTAATGGGTCAAGGATGGTGTTAGGGAGCTTCTAGGTTGATCTAAAGCTATATTTTGCTTGTGAATGAGATCAAAACCCTAGGTTGGACATAGGGCATGGTTGGAGCACCCAAATTTGGGGCTTTTGAACATAGGGGTTCTTGGGTCAAATTGACCTTGTAGAAACCTAAGGGGTATTCCCGACGCGCTGGGACAACTCCGTTTAATTAAACGAAAATCCGATATAGGGGCTACTATGTAAAATGGCGATTAGGTTCACTTTTAAACCGCAGTGTTTTTACTTAGGCCTCGGTAGGTCGTGAAACTTCTTGAGCATCCTCACAAAATTATTTTAAGTGGGGGGTGCATTCCGGAATCATCGAATTCCCTTCTATGTCTATTTCACCTTTTTGAGCATGTTATATGTATAGTATATTCATGCATGATAGGGTAGAGGTTAATTATGCTATGGTTGAACTTCGATTATTGTTCTAGTATGAGAATGAACTTAGAGATTGTAATGGAACCATAGAGGCATGAGAATTAGAACCCTACTTGTGTGAATATAGGATGGACTTGATCTTAGTCAACAAAGGTGATATTGAACATAGAGACAAGATTGGCATTGAGACAACCTTAGTTAAACATAGTTTAACTTAGTGGCATTATGGCAAGAATGATATACATGATTAGGTAGAAAACCTATCATTGACAATGGCATGGTAACTAGTGGCTATGAATCCTCAATGTGAGGATTAGATCGATACTCTTGACAAGTCTTGGCTTGAGGAGGTCGCTCCTCCTCAAGCGGTGAGTTAACGTCACCTAGGGGATCGTGGCTCGACGGACGGTCCCTCGGTCTTGTAGGCTTAGAGCCTCCCTGTTCAGGGATTTTGGGTCTTGAGTTTGTTGGGGTTAACTATGTTAACCGGCAAGATTGGGTAATGAGCCAAGTAAAGTAAAGTAAAGTATGGTAACGAGCATGCATGCAAACATATCTAAATTCGATTATCTATCTATCTGACTCTTTCTTGCAGGCATAGTATTAGCATTTATATAGTTGGTTACTATTTCATTTCCGTTGAAATACTTATGCCTGGATAGACCTAGTGGTAAGTCATGGGCTCTGCTGTCGAGCCCACCGGGAACTTCGTTGTAGTTCTCACACCACTAACCCCACTGTGTCCTAGCACGAGCGGGCAATGGAGGACCGGGCAAGTGGGTTAGCGCCATAGCTAGTGGCCACCGTGAGTCTTGCATCTAGTCATTTCCTTTGTGTTATACTTGTATCAACCTTACTTTGTTGAACTATAGATGTCAAGTTGTAAACATTCAAGTAATTTTTGGGAGATGACAAATGTAAAAAGAAATGATGTATTGAATGCTAAAAGAATGTAATAGATTAGTTTACTTGTATTTGGTTCAAATGTAATCAAGTTCATGTATGGTTTATATTCTAGCTTAGTGCTTACTCTTCCGCTGTGATGTTGTTGCTTACCTTCGTGTAAGCCTTGTATATTTGAAATTCTCTTTGATTGTCAAATTATACTTGTTTAGAGGGCGGGCGGGGTGAGGCCTGTTCGCTCGGCGTCTGTTGACGTGGCCCGAACCCGACCAAATAGGCGGGTTGCGGGGCGTGACATCTACACTCTTCTTCACTGCCTCAAATCCAACTATAAACAAAAGGCACCTCTTCACAACAAAGGATGAGCGAAAAAGAGCAAGCAACCAAACAACTCAAGCCCTTTGAGTAATAGTCTTATGTTTCTTCTTTTCTTCTCTTGTAAAAACTTTCTTTCCACACCTTGTATACAGTTGAGAGTCTCTTATGTGTAAAGCTTCTACTGTTACAACATATTTACTATTATTACTCTATATTAGGAAACTGTATATTACTATCATATATCGAGTAGGATTATATAGTATATAATCTCGGTTGTATTATTACTATAGTAGCCATTATTACTATAGTAGACATATCTCTTGTACTATATATTTACATTAATACAACCCAAGAGAGTATGCTCTTTTGCCCTTCTTTCATAGTATTAGAGCGGAAACCCTAATAGTGGGAATATCGATTCATAGCCACCGTCTGCTACCAACCTCACTTTTGCTATAGGTGTTTTCTCCTCGGCACTCTATTATCTCTTCCTGGCTCTCTAGTGTTGCTCGGTCCTCCATGGTGCAGTCCGGTTCACCTTGATGTCGTGCTATTTCTTTTGGTACCACTCGACCCCTTGCTAGTTCTTTGGTGTCATCCGGTTCACCCTGGTGCCGCTTGGTTGTGTTTTCGGCTTTGTGGTGCTACTCGGCTCTTCCCTGGTGCTGTATGTTCATTTCTGGCTTTGTGGTGTTGCTTGGCTCCTTGCTGTGCAGCCTGATTCTTCTCTGGTGCTAAGTGGCTCTTCTTTGGTGTGTTAGTTTGGTGGACACTAAGTTATTTTCTTTTTTCTCATCTGCTACTGTAAGGAAGTGAATTCTCGAAATCCGAGAGTTGTACTTCGTCCATGATCGACTAATTGACGAGTGGGTATGCTTCGAAAAAGCTGAAGATGTCTAGAACCCAAAAAGTGCATCGGAGTTGGAGTCCACGAGAGCAAACAGTGCAAAATCTGCACTTGGCAGATTTTGCTCTCGGGGATCGGTCCCTGGTATGAGGGACCGGTCCCTGGTATGAGGGACCGGTTCCCGTAAGCAGGGTGCATAGGGAAAACCCTCTACGCACCATTGTTGCTCTCGGGGACAGGTCCCTGGCGGGAGAGACCGGTCCTCGTAAGTCCTGAGCGGTCTCTGTGGGGGACCGGTCTCTTAGTGAGAGACCGGTTTCTGTAAGTGTCCTGCGAGAGCAAGCTCTCGGGGACCGGTCTCGGGTAGACAGACCGGTCTCTGGTGGACCGGTCCCCGTACGCGAAATTGCTGGCAGAGAGCCTTTGCCCGCAAGGAGTGTTCTCGGGGACCGGTCATCCCGTAGAGGGACCGGTCCCCGTGCGCGAAAACTGCCCAGGCAGACTGGGTTGAGAGAAACAAAGGGAAGGGGCTTGGCTGCAAATGTGCATTAGTTAGAGAGTACAGAGAGCAAGGAGCTCTTTCTACCTCTCTTATTTCCCCATCTCTCACATTTCTCTCCCTCTCTCTCTAGAAAAGAAGGAGAAGAAGAAGAGAAGAAAAAGAAGAAGGAGAAGAAAAAGAAGAAGGAGGAGAACTTGAAGAAGATCACCACCATCTTCTTCTCTTCCTCTCCATCTCATTTGAGCTAGCCTAGAGGTAAGCTTCTCAACCCTAATGGTAGAAACCTAGGATTTTGAGTTTAATGCTTAGAATTGGGTCAAATGGACCTCTAGCATGATCAATACTAGCTTAATGCTAAAATCTAGGGTTTTGTTGGAGAAGTGTTGCATAGATGCAACCCTAGGGCTCCAAATTGGGATTTTTCTAAATTAAGGGGTTTGCTCTTAATTGATGGCCTCTTAATCTAATTGATAGGTGTCTAAACGTGTGGGCGAAGTCGGATTTACAATTCGGCGAGCCGTCGGGAAGATATCGGCAAAACAAGGCCGACCGGGCTTCGTTTCGACCTAAGCGGCTGAGAAGACGTCGAAGCAAGTGCCGAGGATCATCCTTAGGACCTCCACAACGCAAAACTTCTTCGAAAGGTGGGGGGTGTCATTCCGAAGCAATCGAGCTCTTTTCTATGTCTTAGAAATACATGAATTTCATCTCTTGCATGTTGCATTGTAGGATTGCATGTTAAACCATTCCTTATGCTTTCTAAATGTTAACCTAGTGTAAATAGAATACTCGGTGAAATAGATAGGTAAGGATTGGGTCTGGACATTGAATCCTATAGTGCTAAAGAGAGAGATAAACTCGATGGTTATTTAGTGACATAGAGAGTGGCATCTAAATGTTAAAGTACAAAACGAGTGACATTAATGTAGTGTATTTGACACTAGAGGCTTGTAAACTTAGGGATAGGTGGATTCCCTAGTAAATGACTCGTGAATAAAGAACTCAGTATAGCTAAGCAATTATGTATGAACGTCGGAATAGGTGAGTTCCGAGAGAGATGTTGGCCCTAGTCCGTAGGGTATCCTCACGTGGAGAGGATAGATCAAGCTCACTGTTATTGAGGTGGTATAGCTATCCCGGTAGTATAGCCATCTATGTCGTCGAGTACTCCGTAGTGTCGGCGATCGGGGACATAGTTGATGTCCACAGATAGTCCCGGTTCGAGAGCGAGTTGAGTTTCCGTACCTACGGGATGGATATGCGAGGCGTAAGCAAACCGGCGGATTCGCCAAAGATCGGGTAAATGAAAAGATAACATTGTCATTGTACATTTGTTTATTGGACATGGATTGAACATAGTAGCATGATAGTAAACCTTACTAAACGATGCATGCATTCATTATCCATGATTATGGGCATAGTAGTATAGTTTTCCCTACTATCGCATTTACAGTTTTTGGATATCTATCTATCTAGTTGTTACTTTTGTCCACTTGGACCTAGTGGGGAGATCGGCAGAGTCGGCGGCCGAGCCCACTGAGAACTATGGAAGATAGTTCTCATTCACTTCATTACAGGGTCAAGTGCGGGCGCGCCGGGCGAGAATCGCAGCAAGGGTATAGCGCCCGAGCAGTAGTTACATTTAGTAGCTTTTCTTTATGCATTAGAGTACCATTTTGTATCTAGATGCTTATTATTTTGGAAGAGCTAAATATGTAATTGAGAAATGATCATGTATTCATTTTGGAAAACAATGTAAATGTATAAGAATGCAATTGGGATGTAATAGATAGTAGTTTTCTCTTTATTTCACTTGTTATACTCGTCGATTACTTGCTCTTAGTTGTTGGCACTGGTTGTGCCCTTCGTTGATTGTGTAGGTTTAGAATTTAGTTTTCTGGGTAAATTCTTGTACACAATCTGTTGTCGAGCCTTGGGCGGGTGCAGTGGAGGTGTTGTCCGTTCGACGTGTATTTGTGAGACCCAGATAGTCCTATATATGATATATAATAGGCTAAAACTCTTAACCCGGCTTAAGCATTTTGGGTGGCAAGACCCAAGAGGTTAAGAGAGTTAAGCGTGCTAGGACGGGAGTAGTCCTAGGACGGGTGACCCCCAGGAAGTTGGGGCGTCATAGATGGTATCGAGCCAATTACCACAAGTGTGAGACGAGATGAGTCTCTACCGAGCTGTGGTCCTGGATGACGGGCTAGCAAGACGAGTCTCACATCGCCCGGTACTTGTGAGTCCGAGCCCGACGAGACGTCGTGGCTTAAAGGAGTGGAGATTGTGAGACCCCGTATAGTCCTATATATGATATATAATAGGCTAAAACTCTTAACCCGCTTAAGCATTTTGGGTGGTGGCAAGACCTAAGAGGTTAAGAGAGTTAAGCGTGCTAGGACGGGAGTAGTCCTAGGACGGGTGACCCCCTGGGAAGTTGGGGCGTGTTTTAAAAAGGTTTTCTGGTGGTTTTTGAATAAGTAAAAGTGGTGAATGTGGTGAATGGTGAATGAACTCGTGTATCTGATTATTACTTATTGTTCATCCGTTTGTGGTTGTGTTCTGGATGATTGTATATACTCGTACTTGTGCGATGCCGTGCAAATACGGGGAGACTGTCCGTGTGTACATGGCCTCCCGTATTTGTGGCGAGATCTTGCACACCTGGGGTCAAAGCTAAAAAAAAAAAAAAAAAAATTTCCGTGTTTTATGTACTAAAGGGACCCCGGGGCGTGACAGTATTCGACGCGCCCGAATCAGACCAAATTGGTAGCGGTCTTGGGGCGTGACAGCTACTCTCCGGTTTGTCTTCTCTTTATCTCTTGTGGTGGATTTATTCTCATGGTGGTAAATGTCTTTTTCTACCTCAAATTTACTAGTTGTTAACATCAAAATTTTCATACCATTAGAACTTACTGATTCGTGGAAACAATTTTTTTTTAATGTCCTAGAAAGTTTTGGTGTTACTTCACATGCGGATAGAATTGGTATTACGCCTTCTTAGACTATAGATACAGCTGATAAGAAGACGGTAATAAATTTCGAATATTTAAGTTGGAAAAGGAAAAATACTACTATATTTTCATCGATTAATGCTACTATCTCTTAGCATATTACAAATGGTCATTTCTAGCTCACCCAAAACGACATATGATACCTGGCAAACCATCGAAGCTTATTTTCTTGATAACACAGCTTCCACGGCTTTCTCTCTGAAGTCTAAATTGCGAAGCGTCAAGAAAGGCTCAATGAGCATGAGTGATTTCATGCAAAAGATTAAGTCAATTGGTGATGCTCTTCGGGCGATTGGTGAAATCGAGTCAGACTATAATTTGGTCATGACTATTCTTCTAAGACTACTAGAAGAATATAGAGGTTTTGTCAGTGCCCTTAACACATAGAAATAAGCCTACCTTTAAACAACTTAGTCTACTCTTGATGCAAGAAGAAACGGAAGTCCAACGTCGTACTAGTTTAATGACGTCCTTGCTACTCCCACTATTGATGGTGAAGCCTTTTATGCCAATCGTGGACGTCGTAATCGTGGTGGCCGTTGGGGAAGATATCGCGGAGGTCGAGGACAACGTGGTAGGCACAACTATTATCTTGGTCATGGATCTTCTGGACCCTACCTACATCCTGAACCTAATAATCCTCAACAACCTTACATTTCAAATCAACAACCTTATATTCCGAAGTCTGGCACACAATGTCAGATTTATGGAAAGTACAACTAATCATACACACAAAGAGATAATAGAAATCCCAAATAGTGATGATGAATTCGACATAGATTATTTTGATTACGAAGAATTATTAGATATAGATTTAGATCTTAAAGGAAATACAAAGTATGTAGATTCGGAAAAAATGCTTTTAAATATCAGATTTATAAGACATCAACAAGATATAGATGATATCCTTATACAATTAGATAATGATAAATAATAGGAGAAAAATCTATAAAATACTAGGAAAAAGATACAGTTTCTTGCGAACTTGATATTATATACCCAGAATACATTGTCAGGATTGCAACTATAGAAGCAACGAATCAAGAAAAGGAAGAGTTTAAAATGGATATAATGGAATTACTAAACTTAAGAGCATAGTTAGTTAATTCGCGAATTATTCGTGAATTATTGAAAAAACGAATTAAACGGACGAATTCGTATTT